>CM062819.1:133139557-133648987 GCA_031772625.1 Pinus tabuliformis
CTGCTAAAAAAATGGGTATCAAAGGCCTGAAAGTGTTTGGAGACACAGATCTCATTATTCAGTAGGTAAATGAAACTTTTAAAGAGAAGCATCCAAGGCTAAAGGCATACAGAGATGAGTATGGAGGCTCAAGCATTCTTTCAATAATTTCAACATTTCTTATATTCCAAGAAATAAGAACCAACTTGCCCACTGCCTTGTTGTCTTTGTTAACATGTTTATTCCTCTGCTACCTCCCAAATTGACATATGAAGTTCAAATAAGATACAGACCATCTCTACCTGACAATGTCAAATATTGGAGGGTTTTTGAGGATGATGAGGAAATTAACAGATTTTTGCAAGTCGTTGGGGAATTTTCTGAAACACGCATCGATCAGGAAAACAAAACCATGGAAGAATGCGGTTAGTCCAAGCTGAAAAGAGAAATCAGCCAAATAAGCATCGTCCAGCTACCCAGCAATCACATAACAAAAGGATTGGTGCCTCTAGAGAGGCTTTTAGATCATAATGACGTCCCCCATAATTCGGCCAAAATAGAGAACGACTCTATTGTTTGTAAACAAAATATAGGCAGCCCAGCCTGTCCAAAAAACATAAATCTGTCCACGCATTTATCCTCTACCCAGAATGCCGACTATTACACCCTCATGAAGCAATTCACTGACATTTTTGCCTGGGAATACAATGATCTTAAAACCTATAATGCAGACATCATTCATCATAAGATCCCATTGGAAAAGAACACCATCCCTTTTAAGCAAAAATTAAGACCTATCAGCCCTCTTTTATTGCCTTTGATTGAGAAAGAAATCAAGATGTTGTTGGCTACCAAAATCATAGTCCCCCTAAGGTATTCAAAGTGGATAGCCAACCTTGTGGTGGTAAGAAAGAAAAATGGAGAAATTAGGCTTTGTGTCGACTTCAGAAATTTGAACAAGTTCTCTAAAAAAGATAATTATCCCTTGCCCAATATGGAACACTTGCTGCAAAGAGTTTCAGGGGCTAGAGTCATGTCTTTCTTAGATGGATTTTAAGGTTACAATCAGATTGTTGTACATCCTGAAGATCAAGAAAAGACCACCTTCACTACTCCTTGGGGCACTTTCATGTACTCCAAGATACCTTTCAGAGGGCCATGGACATTGCCTTTGTGGGAGAGAAGGACAAGTTTGTCCTTATTTACCTTGATGACATAACAATCTTCTCCAGTAACCACAAAGACCATTTGTAGAATTTAAAGAAGGTCTTCCTTAAGTGTAGACAGTTTGGAATCTCAGTGAACCCAAAGAAGTCACAGTTTGCTCTAGAAGAAGGAAAACTTCTAGGACATATTGTTTCTACTGAAGGTGTGAAGATTGATCCAACAAGGGTTCAAGCCATTTAGACATTGTCCATCCTAAGGTAAAAGAGGGACATTCAATCCTTCATGGGTAAAATTAACTTTGTAAGGAGGTTCATTCCAGATTTAGTAGAGCTAGTAAAGAACATCACTTCCATGCTGAAGAAAGGATCAGAAATGAAATGGACAACTGCTTCAAGAAGCTCTTTTGAAGCCATCAAGCAAGCTATTATGGAAGCTCCCACTCTAATCAGCCTAGATTACACTAAGGGGCGTTTCATCTTCTCTTTTGCCTCTTATGATACAATTGCAGCAATTCTGTTGTAGAAGAATGATGAGGGCATAGGTCACCCTGTGGCCTTTTTCAGCAAAACTCTAAGCGATGCTGAACTAAGGTATGACCTTACTGAAAAAGAAGCTAATGCTCTCATTAAATCTTTAAAAGAATTCAAAATTTATATTTTGCATTCCAAATTAGTTGCATGTGTACCTTCAGCCTCAGTAAAGGATATCTTAACTCAGCCATATATTAATGGAAATAGGGCAAAATGGATTGTAAAATTCATAGAATTTAACATAGAGGTGAAGCCCACTAAGGTTGTCAAAGGCCAGGGCCTGGCTAAACTTATGGCTGAAGAAAATTGCAGCCTGTTAGACATAAATTCCATGAGTATAAATTCAGATGAGGAGCAGACATAGGGAGAAACAGAAGACCGAAAGCAGAATCAGTCTTTGGCTGAAAATCTGGCCACATGTGAATGGTATTATAGCATAGTTCATTTTTTGCAAAGGCTATAAGTCCCTCCAGGGCTTAGCTCAAGTCAAGTTTGTGCTATTAAACTCAAATCAACAAAATTCTCCATTAATAAAAATCTACTTTATTGGAAAGACCCATCAAGAATCCTCTTGAGGTGTCTAGATAAAGAACAATCTGTGGAGGTCATACACCAGCTCCATTCTAGCATCTTTGGAGGGCATCACTATTGGAAAACGACAACTCACAAAATCTTGAGGGTCGGATGTGTTTTCCTTTGTAAAAACTTGTGATAAGTGCCAAAGGTTTGCAGGAAGACAACAACTAAAATCTCTGCCCTTGAAGCCAATACATGTCAATGGTCCCTTCCAGTAGTGGAGCTTGGACTTTATAAGTGAGATCAACCCACATTCCAGTGGCCAACACAAATGGATCTTAGTAGCCACTGATTATTTCACCATGTGGATCAAGGCTATACCCACTAAGAATTCCAATCATCAAGTTTTCATAAAATTCTTAAATGAGAATATTTTCACTAGATTTGGTTGCCCAACCAAACTAGTCACTGATAATGCAGCAGCTTTTAAAGAAAAAGAATTGGTGGACATGACTGAGTCCATGGGCATTCAAATAGTGAATTCTACCTCATATTATCCTCAAGGGAATGGCCTAGCAGAATCATCTAAAAAAAGTCTGATAAGGGTCATCAAAAATCTATTAGAGGAAAAAAAAAAGAGTTGGGATCCCAAGCTGAAATTTGCACTATGGGCTGACAGAGTTACCATCAAAAAATCCATAGGGAATTCTCCATTCAAACTGGTTTATGGACCTGACGTTGTTTTCCCTATCCAGATGATTCTCCCTGTGGCTAAATTCTTGCAAGAAGAACAAGAGGAAGAGAATGACATGGCAAGAAGAATGAATAATCTGGTTGAACTACAATAGATAAGAGAGCAGCTGGTTGAGAAATCAAAGGCTCATCAGAAGGCAATCAAAGAAACCTTTGATAGGAAGGCGAACGTGGAAATTTCCAGGTTGGTGATTGGGTGCTTAAATGGGATACATTTAAGGAAAAGAGAGGTAATCATGACAAGTTTGACCCCTTATGGATAAGTCCTTTTATCATCGCTCAAGTTCAGCAGAACAATACATTCATCTTGCACAATCTGGAAGGAGGAGATAATTTTGGTAGCTCAGTAAATGGGCAGTTCTTGAAACTTTATTTCATTTAAGGCCTTAAATCCTTGGTATTGTAAATAGGATTTTCTTTTAGTTTTTATTTTTATGCTAAAAAGACTCCATGCCCAATGGAACACTAGAAGGAAGATTTAATTTTTGTTTTACAGGAAAGGCATTGATCTGAGATCCTTGAAACCTCACAGGGAGGCTTTCATCCCCAGAGGGAGCCAGTGTTAGCTTTGTGGGAAAACGGTCCAAAAATGGATCCAAGTATGCCCTTTAGAGTCTCCAAGATTGCTCAAAATCAAGCCAAAGGATCCAATTATGCCTCAAAAGTTTGCAAAAATCCTCTTAAGGACTGTTCCAAGTCAAAATGGTCGCAGGAGGAAAGCCATTGGAAGGGCGGAAATACACTATCGAGAGGCCAGAACACTGAAAAATCAGTGAAAAACCACATATCGGAGGCTTTGACAGTCGATGCACAACAGTCATTAGATCTAGCCGATCAATGGCCCAGATCTAAGTGGCTAATTGCAATCGGTGCTATAAAGAGGATGAGTTTAAAGGCAGGCGCATGACACCACTAATTAGTGATCACCGATGATCGGATCGGCAGGTCGCATTGGCGGGGAGCTTTGTTACACACACACACACACACATATATAAGGCTCGGGGAATGAGTGATCAATGATTGTGATCGCATCGCATCGCTGTATCACATCGGCTATATACCAAGGGGCGGGGCCTGTGTGCATACATGCGGGCGACCCAAAGAGCTGGACCCGACGACATTATAGATGGGCATTAATATATTTTGAAATCTGCTCTAAAGCCATTTCAATGCATTTTGGTTTATTTTCGTTATGTAACAAAAATTACAAAGGGAGCTTGGCACCACCGACAGCGATAAAGCCCGAACTTGAAAGGGTCCGAGAAGAAAAATATATAATATTTGAGATCCGCGCAAAGCTATTTTGCATGTATTTTCGTGTTTTTAACACATTCCAAAATACAAAGGGAAGACTGTGGACATGCCTTTTGCGACTTGCGATGGCGACTAGGGTGGACCCGAGAGACTGATAAGCCGCATCTAATAAATTTTTAAGTCCGAAAAGGATAGGAATGGGTGGGATTTTCACAAGGCTATTGTGTTTTTCTGTGTGTAATAGAAAGAACAGTCATTCTAAATATCTAAAGGGAAAACAGAGGCCCGATAGCTTTTCCTTCACAGCATAGCTCACCCTAACAGCAACAGTAATGAAGCACGTGCAGCTAGCCCTAAACAGAATCAATTAGGGAGCAGACAGCGCGACATAGCCAAATCAAAATAGAAAGGGTCATGAAGCAGACAGGGTAGCTCATCAAACAACATCATGGAGCATCTCTGGCTTAGGAGAGCTCCCAGACAGCGCAACAAGCTACCAAAATATCTTAAAGGAGTTACTCTGCTGTTAGAAGCAAAAAAATCCAATCCCATAATTTCCTAGAAGGCATCGAATTAGTTAATAGTTCATATCAGGCAGACTAAGACTCTGAGCCCCTTAGAGCTCAGGAGCATTGTAAACAAGCTATAAATAGCTGAAAACATGATGTAATAAGGGTTCAAATTCTGGATATTGTTACTCCTTTGTTCCTTCAAGCTCCTCATCTTTATTCTAGCAATACAAACTTCTTTTGCCATCATATGTTCAACATCCATTCTCTTCACTATCCTATGCTTGCACTTAAACAGTTTGTTCATGTTTCCTTTTTGTCTAAGGCCAGATAACTATTATCTTATCTATGCTTTGATAACTTAGACTTGCAAGATTCTTGCTGCCTATAGCTAACCATTCATATGTGGTCATATATGCATCTTCCAGTACAGTCAATATTCTCTTTTGCTGCCTATAGCTAGTCATTCATTTATGTTTATATATGCAATCTGCTGATACAATTAGTATTCTCCATCTATCCATTAAATATTTAAACTATTGAGCATTATTGTTTTAAAGCCTTGTGTTGTTGAGAGTGTTCGTGCATGCCTTGAGTGGGAATAGAGCTGAAATAGTCATCTAACTTGATCCAAACCATCATCCATTCCAATAGTTCTGAGAACAATATGGAAGATTATATGTTACCAGGCATCTCCAAGCTGCAACCTAGGGGAGTTTCCTAGAGTGCTAACAGTTGCAACGTTCCACTATTGGAACTAGCAGGTGTACATGGATGTATTGTATGGCTGGAACTTACAATTCTTAATATAACGGAGCCAACAGGTTTTCATGCATATGTTGCTATTGTAGTTGGACTATTCTGGTTGCTATAGCAATGTTTGTTATTTAACTTACGCATTTGTGTATGAACTATTTTGTATGTAATTGTATGAATCTTGTTGCAGATGTGCTGTCGGTTTGAACATCACTTCAGATTGCTTACTATCTTGCTTTCCAGTCGTTGATGCATGTTTTCTCGTGTGTTCCCTTCCAAGCTGAGTACTAATACATGTTTCCAAGGGGCGCACTCACCTCACTCCCCATGTGTTAGAACCTCTCATGCACCTTCCTTGACTCGCCGCAGCTATCACACCCTTGCTACCAACAGGGACATATTATTTTCCTCTGTACGAAATCATGGTCGGGGCATTACCGTATGAACCACTGCTGGGACTCCTACACCATACAGTATGAGGTCTAATTGGGACTTCTTACCGAGGAGATCCCCTGACATGTTGGCCGGTCCAGCACCATCAACACCTTCTTTAGGTCGGCTCCTTCGTATTAATAAACATATTAGCAAGTACAAAAGATAGGGGATTGGAGCTCCCTTCCAGTAGTAGCTGGAGAACGAGTGAAGGTTGTAGCCTTCTGTAGGCTAGCGCCTAAGTAATAGTAAACATATCATCCAGTACAAGAGCTAATAGGTTGTAGCTCCCTTCCAGTAGAAGTTGGAGAACGAGAGAAGGTTGTAGCCTTCTGCAGGTGGGTTCCTGCGTACTGGTATGAGTTTTCTCTAGTAAAAGATTGTAGATAAGTTTCTATTTATATTAAAAAGATGACAACGACAACAACAAAAGATGGTTTTCTCCCACATTGGGTTTCCACCTTAAATCTTGGTGTTCATGTGTGTTATTTATGCGTGATGGTTTATTTTGTTATTACACCACATGGTTACTATTTATCTAATGTTTAAAAAAGTATCGTTCCACTAGCTGACGATAAACATGTGAAGGATTAACTGAATCATAAGTTCACTGGATATACGCTAATTGGCCTAAGAACAGTCATGTGCACACGCAGGTTCCTTTTAGTTTAAGTCAAGTATAGAAATTTGAATATGAAATGTAAAAAGTTATTGATTTGAAAATGTTGATTCATTCCCCCCTCTTATAATTTTTCCCAATAATTGGTATCAGAGAAGGTCCTTTTGCAGAAGCTTGATCACTTGAAGGAGATCCATTTTAACAATGGAGGAAGGAAACAAAATAAGGAAGAAGTACAAAGAAAAGGTAGATCAATGTCAAAGGCTGCAAGATGAAGTAACATCATTGAGAAATGAAGTGAATGAAAAGGATAAAACAACCAAGGAACTAAAAGAAAGAACCAGTTAATGTGAACGTCTTGAAGTTGTGGTCGTCTCTCTAAAAGAAGATATTGAAAATTCAAATAAGCAGAATGAAGAACTACTTAAATCATTTGAAGAACAAGAAAATGAGGCTGTCAAATTAAGACAAGAAGTGGAATAAGGAAGAAAAGTTGAAGAAATCATGAAGAAGTAGTATCTGGAAAAGGAAGAGCAATATCAAGTTGAGGTAAATATCCTAAAAGGTAAATTAGAAGAAAAGGAATTTTTTTATGATTTCAAGATAGTACTAAGATTTTGGATAATATTCTTAGTAGTCAAAGGTCTCCTACCATAAAATATAGTCTTGGTTTTCATGAAACTGTTAAAGTTGGATCTAGCTCACAAACTAAGGAAAGGAATTCTAATGTAAAATATGAAATGCTCAACAAGGAGATATGAGTTCAACCACATCAACAACCAAGGGAAGGAAGTATTCAAAGAAAATCATTTACTCCTAACTATGGAAGTTTTAATCGATTCTTTCCTCTGATGAATAATGTTGAATGTTCTATCTATCATAATTTTGGACATGTTGCAACCAGGTGTAGAAGTAGAATGTTTCAAGCTAATAAACATCTCACAGAAAGATCATCAACTTCCAGGTGCTTTAAGGGATATTGTTTTTCTTGTAATATGTTTGGTCACAAATCCATTGAATGCTATAGAAGGAATATGAAATAAATAAGATGTTATGCTTGTTACAAGTTTGGGCATATAGCAAAAGAATGCAGGGAAAAGTCTCTGGATCGCCGTAGAGAATATGGTAAGCAATCAAATAAGCACATTTATATCATAAAATCTGAAAAATATGAATCCACCAAGAATCAAGAAAAGGAAGACCAGATAAGGTGTGATATTTATCTCTTCTCTTTCAAAGATGAAGATGATAGTAGATGTTCTCATCAGATGACTAGAGACAAGAGTAAAATGGATTCTCTAATGAAGAACCATTATGGTAATCATATTCTTGGAACTGATGTTCTAGGATCAGGCATAGTTAGAACAAACTCAAAGGGGGTTGAAAGTGTGAAATTTCAGTAATCCACCTTCCATACATAGACCGTATGAAGTATAGTCGCGTATATACATGAGTTCAAAACTGCATAGTATTGATGTTATTTACAGGTTGTGGTGACCAAACACCAAAGTGGTTGCCATCAAGTCCAAATGGGGAGATTGTTGGCATTATGATGCATGTGTTGTCGTTGATGACAAGTCACTTGTAACAGAGCAAGTATATGGTAACTAGATGAATCTACACGTCAGATAAGAGGTGACAGAATGATGGATCACAGATATCAGAGGTGACAGAATGATGGAACAGAATAATGGGTCAAAGGTTTACGGATCAAAATCAGAAGCTTGATACAGAAAATTGTTGGTGTTATGAATTAGGTGTTGTCCTTGATAACAACCTCCCCGATGAGTTGTCCTTGATGAAAACCTATTTGATGAATGGATTACTTGATAAAGGTATAAACATGATGTGACATAATGCATTGCAGTTTTGTTTACAGATGTGACAAAATGCAGGGAAGTTTAGAGGAATAAATTAAGAAGTGATGTATGATGGAAACTCACATTGTAACAGGTCGATTTAGAGGTAACAAAGTAATGGCACAAAAGAACAGGATGATGAGACAAAGGATTGCAAATTAGAATCAAGAAATTGAATAAAGATAATGTTTTAAGTTGTATACACTATTTAACCTAGTCCAAGTAGAGTATACACGTGGGTACACAAAATAACAAGTGTGTATACATATGTATGCAGTTTCATAGAAGGAAAATCTCACATGAGATGGAAAATTAAGGTTAAATAATACTAGGGGTTCTTACCATGGTATTGGCCGAAAGTAATGAGCGTGAAATATAATATTGATCCCATCAAAGAATACCATCGGCATAACTATGGTTTTTGACCCAAGGTATTGAAAAAGGATAAAACTATATAAGGAGGTGAAGATCAAAGTGTGAGAGTGTGCAAGTAATGAAAATCTTATGAAGAGTTATATCAAAATAAAATATGCATGTAATGTGTTATTGATGCTTTGCTTGATCTGAACTAAGTATGCACCTGAGTGCTTGATGATGGATGAGATCTAATAGATCTGAAATAATTATGCACTAATGATGGATCAGGATCATGAGACCTGAAATGACTTATCATGTATGATTTGATAATGGATAGGATAGATATGAGTACTAACACATGTTTTATCCTTTAAATGTTATGATATGGGTATATCTGAAGTCTTGGAAAGCTGCGAAGTAAGAAGTCATTATTTGCAGAACTATACGCAGGTTCGCCTCAGTGAAGGCGCGTATACACATAGGTTCGTCACTTCCATGTAGCATATGCAGAGGAAGGGATTGTTGTTCAAAAATGATTGGTCTATATGATCAATGCTACTTTTTTACTGTTGTTTGTCAATGATGTCTTCATTATATCTGAAGTAAAATTGATTGTATAAGGAGATTGAGTCTGGTTGACTGATTGATTGAGTAAGAAGGGTGATCTTTGCTCCTACCTATTTAGAACTCTGTAATATGACAATAGATCTTCAGAATGTCTTTGGTTATTACAAGTTTTAGTTCACAAGTTTTATGATTCAGTATTTTTAGAGGTATACGTAGGTTGGGTTATAGAAAGTGGCGTATACATGTAGGTTGGCCTCATTGAAGTAGCATATACATTTTGACATATGATTTTTGAGGTTGTAGCTGGTTCTGGTTGTTGATGCAGAATTCTGGGTTCAATGTTGTGTACTGGTTAGAGTGATCAGACTGTTCTAGTTGATTGGTAGAATTTTGATTAAGTGTCAGTTGATTGGGTTTTGAATGAATGGTTGATTCATTTATTGATGATAGGGTGATTCAGTTGTGTCAGAGGTTTCAGTGATTATTTGATTCAGTTGTGCCACAAGTCTCAATGATTGGTTGTTTCAGAAATAAGATGATTGGGTTTCAGTTATGTTAGAGATTAATGATTGCGTTTTCATTGATTGATTCAGTTATGTCAAAGATCGATTCAGTGATCCATTGATTCAGAGATTAATGATTTCGGTTTCAATTATGTCAGGGATTGAAGATTGGGTTTCAGTGATTGATGATCAAGTTTTAGTGATTGATGATTGGGTTTTATTGGTTGATTCAGTAGTGATTGATGGTTGTACTACAGTGGTGATTGATTTTGAGCTTCAATGTTATTGATGGGTCCAGTCTGAAAATTTGATGAATCGTGGCCTACATATTGTGTTGATGTGTACCAGGAGTATCTAGTCTGAAAATTTATGAAACACTGTCCCTGGAGAAAGAGTGAATGTTGTAGCCTTCTCTAGGCTGGCACCTACGTACTGGTAAACATATCAACCAGTACAAGAGCTAGGGGGTTAGAGCTCCCTTCTAGTAGCAGCTGGAGAACGAGTGAAGGTTGTAGCCTTCTGTAGGTCGGCACCTACGTACTGGTAAACATATCAACCAATACAAGAGATAGGGGGTTGTAGCTCCCTTCTAGTAGAAGCTCGAGAACGAGAGAAGGTTGTATCCTTCTGCAGTTGGGTGCCTGCATATTGGTATGAGTCTGCACCACTACAAGATTGTAAACTTCTTTTTCTTTATATTAAAAAGAAGACAAAGACAGCAACATCAAGTGGTTTTCTCATGCATTGGGTTTCCATCTTATATTGGTGTTCATGTGTGTTAGTGATGTGTAAAGGTTTATTTTGTTATTACAACACATGGTTATTGTTTATCTAATGTTTAACAAAGTACTGATGAACTAGCTGAAGAAAAATATGTGAAGGATTAAATGAATCATATGTTCACTAGATATATGCTAATTGGCCTAAGAACAACTGTGTGCACACATAGGTTCCTCTTAGTTTAAGTCACGTACAAAAATATGAATATGAAATGTAAAAAGTTATTGATTTGAAAATAATGATTCACCCCCCCTCTCAGTATTTTTCCCAACAACGAGACGACATAAAATACAAAAATATCCTATTCTACCATGATGCATTATATTTCACTTTCGGATTCAGGTGACCGAGAGAGAGGACAAGACTTTGAAATTTCCTAGAGCACATTTCAGGTTGGGATGCAGGCTCCGGGCACTGTTAATGAAAATTGTGCAGAGATGACTGGGAGGCTAAGATGGGCAGTCTGGATTAGCAGTGACTATCTGTGGGATCTATCTTGGCTGGAGGGCAGATCATCACAATTTTTCCACAGAGATAGTGTAGGCAATAGGGGGACACTGTGATTAGGGATTAGTGTTTTAGCTAAAAAATGAAATTACTCAGAATTGCTTCAGACCTAAATAACCGGATAGAGTTCATCGCCAAGATTCTAACTCCGTGAATGGTTCAAAAAACCGACATCGTATGCAAAAGTTAGTGCTTCTGAAAGTTTGGTCAAAAAGTTAAAGTTAATTGGATGCCCAGTCAACATGCAGAGAATATTCTCCAATTTCAGCCAATGACAATGCGACAAGTGTCATCTTCAGATTCGTCAGTTTGGCTCAGAGAACGTGAAATTTCCTAGTTAGCTCCAAGGTGGAATTCAAATTTGTTTTTATTTAAATATTATTATATATTATATATAAGTTATTATTTATATTATATAGTTTTTTTTAACTATATATTATATTTAATACATTATATATATATATATATATATATATATATATATATATATATTTAAATATTAAAAAATATTTATTAAATCGTAAATCCAAATGCGCAATTCTAAATGTTTTATGGTCAAATCCGCATATGTACCAATCTAATGTCCAAGTTTCAAATTTATATGGTTTTATATTTAATATGGAAAAAGGATATGGTTTAGGCAGAAGCGTGTGTTGAACCCGTGACCTCCCCCACCCGATTTCCATGTCAAACCAACAAACCATGGGAATGGATTTAAAATAAACAACCACGAATGTGTAGTTAAATGACATAAATGTTTCCGATGGCAGGGTGGTGGGAGCCAGCCTTGCGGGCCAGCCCCCACCCCATGCGACCTCAAGCATGTGACCAAGGGCCAACAAAATGTGCTTAGCACGCTAATCACGCTTAATATTAATTAATGTCATTTAGAATTTAATTAAACAATTGATTAAGTTGGTGGAGATTTTGGAGGAGCCACCAAATACGGAACTACCACCAAATTTGGTGGACTTAACTAGAGTCTCTCCAGATTTAGCAGAGGTTTTGTAGGAAAAATTGGTTTTGCCATAACTGAGGCAATTCACAGCCAAATTTCGAAAATGAATAGTCATTTTTGGCTAATTGGCATGCTAAGAACTCATTGGAGTAGGTTGAAGAGGTAGAAGAGGTCATATATAGGTGTTTTTGGTCACTTGAAGATTTTTGAAGCTTAGGGCCACTAGGTGTTGGAGGCCATTCCCAGAGAAGCTAGTAACCAAATTGAGTAAACAAATAGTCATTTCTGATAGATTTGAATGTTTTAAATGCATTGGAACAGGTTCCAAGAGAATTGGATGCATGTAACATAAATTTGAGAACTATTGAAGCTAATACAAAGGCCCACACTATGAAGCTGGACCAAGGAGATGTAGCCCAAGAGGGGTGAACTCCTTCAACAAAAAATTGTGTATTGAGCTCTGTTATTTGTGCTTGCTTTGTTTTTATATGCTGATGTTCAAACATTTAAATTAATTCTTTTAAATTCATGCAAAACACTAAATTTCACCAAGTTAGATGAATTGACAATCACATGCTCATGGATAAACTCTTTATGGATAAGCTAACCAAAGAAAATAAAATTTTATATTTGGAAATTATACTAGCACAACATTAACTAGCAATCAATTTCAGATCACACTGGCAGTGAAAACTACACAGATTCTCTGAGGAGGCTGGCAGTGGGCTGCAGGAGGTGGTTGGCCAAAACTATGCAGAGCTGGGAGGCTAGCCTGCAGGAAATCCATACATAGTTCTTGGGCTAAGAGGGATGCTAGGAAGTTGGGAGGCAACCCACAAAAACTGCGAAGTTTTTAGGAGGAGCAGTAGGCTAGCTGACAGAGTGTCTAACTAATAGAATTATGTAATTTTTGAGGATAGTGAAGTGACAGGTAGCGGGTGTCTGCCCAACATGTTTGTGCAATTTCTTCAGTGAGCGAAAGTAGGCATGCTTGGCAGCTTCTACGCAATTTTTTGGAGGAGTGAGGCTTGGGGTCACTGCCCAATCAAACTCTTTGGTTGACTAGCTGGAGGCTTGATGGCTTTTCTTGCGGGTAGTGCAGATTGAGATGACTTGCTGAGAAATTTCTGTGCTATTCTGGGTGATAGTCAGTCTGATAGGCTCTAGGATTGCACAGTGTAGACTGCTTGGGAGGCTGCCTCAAGCTCTACGTAATTTTTGGCATCACTACATGTTCACTAAGGGCTAATACTGTGTAGTGTAGCTCAATGGAGGTCTGACTATTTGGGGGTGATCTAGTCGACATAGCTTCAATAAAATTACTAAGTGTGTGAGCAAGTGAACTTGTGCATACACGACCTTGCGAGCACACACTCAACATGACTCAATGATAGGACACCTCAAATAAACAAGACAACAACACTCAGTGTGACTGACCGATGATCATGAGCGACAAGCACGACACTTGTGATAGACTGTTGAATGACCGTGACGACACTTGCGAGACATTGCATATATACAACTTCGTGCGTGAGTGCGATAGATGTTTACATAATGAATACAACTTGTACACATGAAGAGGGCCTCTATACATAGCTAGAACATGGCTACAAGCATGACTTTGTGACCAACATGCTAAAAGATGTCCGGTGAACAGTAAAGCGAGGAGGGTGCAAAGACTCAAAACGAGCTCACAGGATGAGCCCGAATGCTTGCAAACATCAAGGAAAAACCCAAGGAAGGATCTGAAATTGGATGCAGGCCAAAATTTTGGAGGGTGTTGTAGCCGCTATAACACTTGACGACACACTAGTTGAATTCCAGCTTCTTTGTTTTGGTCCATTGAGAGCACATGTCCTTGGTCTTTCAGGGAGTTTTGAATCGCTGTGCATGTTACTTCGGCTTCCCCACTTACCCCATGGATAGACATGGTTGACCTTTTGCCAACTTTGTCAAACACAACAACAATTTTAAGCTTGATCATAGTGTTTCAAAATTGGGAAGGGTAGTTAAGGTCATGAGTTAAAAATTCTCAGGGTATAAGTTTTCATCTCTAGTGTTACTTTGCTGCTAGTAGGCCTGGACAAAAACCCCAATGTGGTCATGCAAGAACACACACATTGCTCCACTCTTACTGAGTGTGGTCAGTACCCTGGTGGAGTTGCATGCTTCAACTCTCTACGCAGGAAGCCTTTGTCTTCTTTCACCTTTGTATTTTTTAAGAGGACTGTGCATAGGAACTTATTTATTTTTGGGGTGGAAGATGGATCTTGAATTATTGAGAGCAGAAGAGTTTTTTCCTTCAGAGAAGCATGTAAGACCTCTGACATAGCTTTTCTCATTTAGATTTCCCCTTCTCCATTTCTACTCGTTGGATGAGATTGAACACACAGAGGAGAAGGCTGAGTACATGCATGGGGTTTCCCAGTGTGGACACAAGTTCATGGTTGGATCCAAGCTCCCCTTGCAGACGGATCGTATTTTATGTCAAGACTTCATCGGCCGAAGGTTATAACCAAGCACAGAGAATACAAACACAGGACTGGCTAAGTGTTGTAGTGTCACAAGACTCTTTTGATCTTAACCACATACTCGTTCAAAAGCCAGAACTTAGTAGAGGGCAAAACTTATTTACAAAACAAAAAATAGCAAGACACTAAGAAAAACAAACAAAACGAAACAAAAATAGTAAGGCAAAGTGAAAAAACAACAAGCAGTAAACAAACTATGTACATGGTGCAGGGCGCGGCCCCAGCTTACAAAAAATAGTGCTTGAGATCTTGGCCATTGATAGGAAGGTTGTCAATCTTCCCATCAAGCGATTGCAAATGGTATGTGTGTTGGCCAAGCTTCTCATGGACTAGTGTCAGACTATCAGGTTCCGCTACCCGAACCTAGTTGTATCTCGAAAGACCATTAAGCAAAGACAACATTCCTGCTCTAGATACTGCGTGTAACATAGGCTCCGTTGACAACACGGGGTAGTTGTTTTTGTTCTGGGAGCGGTTCAAGTTTCGAAAATCAATGCACAGGCGGACCCCCCCTGATTCCTTATGTACAGGAACAAGGTTAGAAACCCATGTGGAATGAAGAACTCTATAAATGATATGTGCATCCAACAACTTGGTTAACTCTTTCTGCATGAGGGGTTCAAGTGACAGATGTACTTTCCTAAACTTCTGCTGAAATGGCTTGACCCCTTCTTTGATTGGAATGAAATTTTGGATTATTCACATGTCGTATTTTTCATATCATCATATGTCCACGCGAACACATCTCGATACTGTTTGAACAAGTGTACAAAGGCTTACCGCTCCTGCTCTGGACAACACGTACCAAGATTGACGAAATTCAGATCTTGTTCTGTTCCCAAGTTTATTTGTTCGTGCATCATGGTGGAGCTGTGGGTTTTGCTGTTCCTTGGCCCTTGAAAGTGGTTCTACAAGTCATAGAGCTTTTCTAGAGATACCACGCTTTTGAGGATGAGGTTTCCTTTCTTGTCATCAGCCCCAACTTGCAGAGACTACTCGTGCTCGTCTTCGTCAATCGATGCATCCTTGAAGACATTAGCATTGGCCATGAAGTGAAGTATCTGTTGATCATCGTCAAAAACATGTAGATTAGTTATGTTATTAGGGATAGAAGACTTGTGATAATTTTCAACATTAAATCTATCCCTAAGTGGTGACATCCTAGAAGCTGTGTTTGCTAAAGCATTGGCAACTGCATTACACGTTCTTGGCACATCAGTGATATTGAATGCTTGGAAGTTAGAGATTAGTCACCATACCTCTTGCTGGTAAATTTTGAGATGAGGTGATAAACAGTGTATGGTGTTACATCCCTATCATACCACTATTTACGAATCACCTACAACGTCAAGGCTTATGGCCTTTTGCAAGCCCAACATGAGTGCTTCATATTCAACAATGTTGTTTGTGCACTCGAACTATAAGTGGCTCGAGATCAAATGTTTTCTATGTTTTGGGTCAATAAAGACACACCCGGCTCCAGATCCATCCTGTTTCTTTGATCCGTCAAAGTACATGGTCCACAACTCATCTGTACACAGACTGTTCGATGCACGTGTACTACTACTACTACTGCTGCTGCTACTGCTACTGCTACTAGTGTTACAATGTGTTCTACAAGTTTGATTTCCAGCAATTGGGTAAGGAAGGAGACCCAACTGCATGTTTGTGTTGGGTTGTCTTATATTCTTTCGACGACTAGCCCACATAGTTAACCAAGGGGTTAGAGGGGGGCCGGAGCCCCCCCTTTGTTGTACCGATTGCGTAGTGGGGGGGGGGGGGGTCACAGGGGTTTTGAGGGGTGCAGGCAATGCCACTTTATGGGGTTCGAGGCAGCGGCTTGGAAAATTTTGGTTTTGGAACCTATGTTAGGTTGGCCGGACCCACCTATGGTTTTGTGCATGATTTTCGCACATGTTTTTTGGACGCGATGGCTTTTGGTCCATGGTATTGGATGCTTCGGCATGTATAAATATGTATTATAGCATTGAAAGGAACATAATGAAAAATCAAGCTGGTAGTCCTGGATTTAGGATCTAGGGGAAAATCTTTGTGCATATGTGTTTTATGTGTTATGCTCTCGCATTGTTTATTTTCTGTGTTTTAGAATACGTATGTAGGTAATTTATGTATGGGGTTAAAACCTACATTTGGTATCAGAGTTGTTTTGGCTTCAAGGGGATGCCTTTGTTGTTGAGGGGTTTCACTTGGGCCTGTGGCGGACCCTGTTTAGTGGGAGATATGTGAGATCGATTCTAGTGGTGAAAGAAGATGGCAAGCAGTGGAAAGATAGAGATCGAGAAATTTAATGGTCAGAGTTTTGAGTTATGGAAACTCAAGATGGAGGATCTGTTGGTGGATAAAGATTAGTGGATCACAGTAGATCCATGTACTAAACCAATGGGAGTGTCCGATGAAGAATGGAAGAAGTTGGATCGGAAGGCAATGAGTACAATATGATTATGTGTCTCAAATTCCGTATTGCTGAATGTATCAGGGGAAGCTATGGTGAAGGATTTTTTGGACAAGTTAGGGACTTTGTACCAATCTAAGTCTCTAGTGAATAAAATGTTCCTACGGAAAAAACTATATAACCTGAGGATGAAAGATGGAGACTCGGTGACAGAGCATATGAATGCGTTTAATACTGTGGTAAGTCAGTTATCATCTATTGATATCAAAATTTCAGATGAAGATAAGTGCATCAGTTTGTTGTGTTCTATACCAGATTCGTGGGATAGTTTGGTTATTGCAATAGGTAGCAATGCAACTGCCTTGCAGTTTGATGAAATAGTCTCATCCTTGCTGATGGAGGAGATGAGACGGAAAAATATGGAGAGACAGAATGGTGATGCCTTGTCTGTACGAGGATGGTCCCAGAACAGAAACAAAAATAAGTCATCAAGTGGGAGGTCTAAATCTAGAGGGAGATCTAAATCTCCAGGAAAACCTGTAAAGGTGGTGTGCTGGAAATGCGGAAAGGAAGGGCACTACAAAAGGGATTGTAAATCTAAAGCTCCTGACAAAGGAAAGGGATCCGATGATGCCCCTTCTGGAGAGGCAAAAACCACCTCAGATGAAGGTGGGGATGTGTACTTGGCTTCTTCAAGTACACATGTAGATCATGAGGCATGGTTGATTGACTCAGGTGCATCCTTTCACTTCACTCCCCATAGAGAGTGGTTCTGCGAGTATGAGAAATATGATGGTGGTGATGTCTTCTTGGGGGATGATAGGAAGGCTAGAATCGTTGGTTGTGGGAAAGTAAAGTTGAAGTTGCAATGTGGAAGGGTTAGAAAACTTCCGGGTGTTCTACATATTCCTGCATTGGCTAGAAATTTGATTTCTGTAAACAAGCTGGATGATGCAGGTGTAAAAACAATGTTTGAGAAGGATACCTGCAAGATGGTTTAGGGAGCACTGGTATTAATGTGGGGAGTTCGGATTGGAACTCTATACAAGCTGCAAAGTAGAACTGTTGTTGATGGGTGCAACAGTTTTGTGGTTCCTGAAAGTGGAGCAGAAAATCTAGTGGTCTCTGGAGAGAAGACCATGCCGTGGCATCAAAGGCTTGGACATATTGGAGAGGACGACCTTCGAATACTTCATGGTAAAGGTATGGTAGAAGGTATGAGTAATAGCTCTCTGGATTTTGATTTCTGTGAAATTTGTGTATATGGGAAGCAAAATCAAGTGAGTTTCCCCTTTGGTGGTAAAAGGGCGAAACATATATTAGCTTGTGCATAGTGATGTGTTTTGACCTGTGAAGGTTCCATCACTGGGTAAGTCTATGTACTATGTATCATTTATAGATGACTTCTCAAGGAATACATGGATATATTTCCTTAAGAAGAAATCTGAAGTCTTTGACAGGTTTAAAGAATTCAAGGCTCTTGTGGAAAACCAGACAGAGAAGAAGATAAAGGTGCTGAGGATAGATAACGGTGGAGAGTTTTGCAGTAAGGAATTTGAAGAATTCTGTAAGAAGTGTGGTATAGCATGGAAAAAGACTACTCCATTAACACCTCAACAAAATGGAGTTGTAGAAAGAATGAACAAGACGTTGATGGAAAGGGAAAGAAGCATGCTCAATGGTGCCAGGTTAGGACAGGAATTCTGGGAAGAGGCGGTGGAGACAACATGTTACCTGGTCAACAGATCACCTTCATCAGCATTTGAGGATAAAACTCCACAAGAGGTATGGACTGGTAAGAAACCCTCTCTTTCACATCTGAGGGTATTTGGATGTGATGCATATGTACATTTTCCAAAGGAGAAATGAACCAAGTTGGATAGTAAATCTAAAAAGTGCATCTTTATTGGGTATAAGGATGGTTTAAAGGGTTATAAGCTTTGAAACCAAGTAACAAGGAAGGTTGTGCACAACCAAGATGTGGTGTTCAGAGAGGTGAAAGATGTTATTAAACATGAAGTTCAACCAAAGGAACCTAAGAAGATAGAGTTTGAGCTAAAGGAGGAAGAATCAGACTCTATAGTAGGGGAGGAATCAGAAGATGGAGAGCCACAAACTTTGGGTGTGAGAAGATCAGTTCGAGAAAGAAGGCAGCCAGAAAGGTATAGTCCATCTACTTTCTGTTCAAATTTTGATTTATCTATCACTAATGATGATCACAGAACTATGAAGGAAGCAGTAGATTCAGAGGATTGAAAACTCTAGAAAGAGGCCATGGTTAATGAAATGGCATCTTTGCACAAAAATGAGGCTTGGGATCTAGTGGAGTTGCCGGTTGGAAGGAAACCCATTGGCAGAAAATGGGTGTTCAAGAAGAAGACAAATGCAGAAGGAAAGGTGGAGAAACATAAAGCTCGGTTGGTAGAAAAAGGTTATTCCGAGGTGCCAAGAATTGATTTTGTTGATATTTTTTCTCCTGTTGCCAAGGTAACCTCTACTAGATTACTTTTATCTATTGCTGTTGCTTTTGATTTTGAGGTAGAACAGATGGATGTGAAGACAACATTTCTTCACGGTGATCTGGAAGAGGAAATCTACATGAAGCAACCTGAAGGCTTTGCAGTGAAGGGTAAGAAAGAAATGGTATGCAAGTTAAAGAAGTCTCTGTATGGGTTAAAACAATCACCAAGGATGTGGTATCAGAAATTTGATACATTTATATGGGGACTTGGCTTCACTAGAATAAATGCAGATCACTGGTGTATTTTAAATTAATTGGTGACCGTGTTATTTATTTGGTCTTGTATGTGGATGATATGTTGCTGGTTGGAAATGACAAAGAAATTATCCAGGATTTGAAGACCCAATTGTCCTCCAAATTCGACAGGAATGATCTTGGTGCTGCAAACTATATTTTGGACATGGAAATTAAAAGAGATTAGGCAAAGAGGAAGCTCTGGTTAAACCAGAGGAAGTATGTCGAGACAATATTGCAGAGATTTAATATGCAGGATAGTAAACTGGTGAAGGTTCCTATTCCTATAGGTGTAAAGTTATCTGCTGAACAGTGTCCCAAGACACAAGAAGAGGAAGAGGACATGTCCCGTGTTCCATATGCAAGTGCAGTTGGTAGCCTGATGTATGCAATGGTTTGTACTAGACCAGACATTGCACATGTAGTGGGAGTATTGAGTAGGTTTATGTCAAAACCAGGAAAGGAGCATTGGACAACAGTGAAGCGGGTTTTCAGGTATTTACGTGGCACTAGTGATTATGGTTTGTGCTACCAAGGAAGACTAGGATTGGATAGAGTGTTGGATATTCGTGGCTTTGTTGATGCAGTTTGGGCTGGAGATCTGGATCAGAGAAGAACTACAAGTGGGAATGTGTTTAACCTATTTGGAGGTGCAGTCAGTTGGATGAGTAAGAAAGAATCTATAGTGGCACTATCAACTACAGAGGCAGAATACATGGTAGACACTCATGCAAGCAAGGAAGCAGTTTGGTTGCAGAGATTGTGTTCAAGTATGGGGTTAGCACAAGGAGCTATAAGGATAGACTGTGACAACCAAAGTGCAATTTTCTGGGCAAAGAATGCTACATATCATTCAAAGACAAAGCACATTGATGTTCAGTATCACTTTGAGAGGGATATGATAGAAGACAACAAGGTGTTGCTGGTAAAGGTGGACACTTTGAAGAATATTGTAGATGCATTGACAAAATCTATGAGCTATGAGAAGTTCTCTTGGTGTAGAGAGACAATGAGTGCTGCAGGGCTAGATAAATGACTAATCTCTCTTGTGGCCCCCTGTGGAAAGAAAACAACAAGTGGGAGAATGTTTGGTTGTGTTATATTCTTTCCATGACTAGCCCATGTAGTTAACCGGGGGGTTAGAGGGGCGTGGAGCCCCCCCCTTCGTTGCGCTGATTGCGTAGCAGGGGGGTCACAGGGGGTTTGAGGGGTGTAGGTAACCCCACTTTATGGGGTCGGGGGCAACGCCCCTAAAAATTTTGGTTTTGGAACCTATGTTTGGTTTGGCGGACCCACCTATGGTTTGGTGCATGATTTTCGCACATGTTTTTGGACGCGATGGTTTTTGGTCCATGGTATTGGACGCGATGGTTTTCGGTCCATGATATTGGATGCTTCAGCATGTATAAATATGTATTATAACATTGAAAGGAACATAATGAAAAATCAAGCTGGTAGTCCTGGTTTTTGGATCCAGGGGAAAATCTCTGTGTATATGTGTTTTATGTGTTATGCTCTTGCATTATTTATTTTCTGTGTTTTAGAATATGCAGGTAATTTCTGTACGGGGTTAAAACCTACAGTTTGGTGGGGTTGGAGCTAGCTGTGCGAGATAACACCCCAACGTTGTTTCCAAGAGGTAGTTTCCAAACATGAGCTTTGCGAAGGCCAATGATTCATTCTCACTGTTGATGGGAGTGATGTTATGGCTCATGTATCTCTCATATAACACTTAGAGTTGATTTATTTTTCCCTAATATGAAAGCCATAAGTGTGACCAATCTATAGCAAAGTACCCATTCAACTTTCTAGACCAATCTTTGCTGAGTAGTAGGCCATATGCTTCCAATATCTCCACAACAACAATGTTTATGCACTAGTGAACTCGACGGTCATGAGATAGTCAGATGATCACATCCCGAAGTTCACCAATGGATGGTACGCATGACCGATCAAGTTGAATGATCTGCGTAGATGTCTTGCTCCAATGCTTCACATTGATCTTCTTGGCGATGGAGAGCGGCACGACGTTGGATGATGCACCATAATCAACCAAACAATTGTGAACAATGCAGTTAAAGATTTCGAATGAAAGAAAGAATGGAGGGAAAACAGAGTTTGACTCTTCCATCCATAGTGTGTTGAGCACAATTGTGAGTGAATCGAGATTTGTGCTTGCTCCCTTGCTGGTAGAGGCTGTGTTGTCTACATATGTTTTCCCCAGCGCACGCTACAGAATATCTTAGCCAACTCGAAAAAACTGATGTTTGTGCGCGTTTTCTTCATGTCTTCCACAATATTGTAGTCAAGAGCGGGTATACTCACCAAGATGCCTAGGGTCAGACTTGTGTTCTTAATGTCTAACGAAGTGTTTATGTAGTTTGCTACTCATGAACGAACTCATATCCACTGCTGTCTTCCTGGGCTTGCTCTATGTTTTCTTCTTTTGGACGACTGGTGGATCAAACTTCCTCAGCAGTTCAAACTTTTCCTGCATTTCCCCAAATGTAGGGGGAGCCCCTTGACTTCTGAGATTGTATCAACCATTTTTCTTTTGGGGCTGCTTCTCGGTGTTTGTCTTCTACACTTCTTGTGAGCACTGATACATATTGATTACCTACCCAGTGCTAGGTGCCTCATTAGGTGCAACATCTTCATCATCATCTGTGTCTCTCAGCTGGCAGTGTGTAATGATCACTATGTTTAGTGCGTAGTTGCATACTGAGCCTGCAACTCATTTCCATTCCGAACAAGACCCTTCTAGGTGATCATCTTCATGGAATGAGAAAAATTCATTATTCGCGCACTGTTCTAACTGGAACACTGAACTTGAGCTCTGTGAAATTTTGGCCAAGAAGCGATTTTTGCCTGATGACATGCTTCCTTTCTGTTGTCTAGGTGGCCGACTACTCGTAGATGTGTCGATCATTCTTTGTTTCAACTCAAAAACTTCTAATGTCAAGTTCCTTGATGACTCCAACTGCATGCAAGTCCTTCTCCATAGTGATTTCCTCTTCATAGTTTTTTAATAATGTTGGTTTCACAGCTCACTTGACGAACTACGCAATACTGGTTGGCAGTGTAGACTTGTAGTAGTCGACAGTGATGTAGTCATGAGGTTTTGTGTTTGTTGCAAACTTGTTCAATATGCACAAAAACATTTGATTGAAATCTTTAACGTTTTCTTTCGACTGCATCTTCAGACTGCCCAACTCTTTGACCAACATGGCCGGGTCTTATCATTAGCGATTTTTTCCAAAAACATCCATTTGAACATGACCCAGTTATGGATGGATTTGAAAGGAAGGATGTGATACCATACTACTACGTGACCATCCAAGGTACACGGAAACAATCTACATGCAACGTTGTCATACCATACCTCTAGTGTTTTCAGTTGTAGGTAGAAGTTGTCCAAGTTATCTTATGCCTTCACTACTCTGTCAGGGCCATACTTTGTGAGAATTCTCTCTGAACGCTTTGGCATCCTGTGCAAAGCACCTAGGAGAGACAATGGTCCCTGAGTCATCCATTCCAATTTTTGGTCAGCCATGTCTTCTTCTTCTTCGTCCTCCTCCTCTTCTTTAGAATCCGACGATTCTGACTTTGAGTCTGTTGGCTTGTCTTCACCTCCGCCTCCTCTGCTTCCTTCCCCTCCGCCTCCTATAAGAGAATTTGATCCCAAGATTACAAGGGTGTCTCATTCTCCTTGTTGGAAGAATGAAGGTTCCTCTCCATTCTCAACAACTTCTACCAGACCTTCGAGTGTGGCAATAATTTCTTCTTCCACTGGTGATATAACAACTCCTGTGGGAGTGGTATTTGGCCTTCTTGATTCATATGGAAGATATTGTATTCCTGGGATGAGTCTGACTGCTTTCATGAATTGACAGGTCATGAGATGGACAAAGCATAGGTGCTGAAATGAAATTTCATGTTCACATCTTAGAGGTGAGGAGTAACCAACTTCAGAGTTACGCGTAGGTGAGAGGGAGTGCGAGTTACTGCCTTGACTGGATGATTGATGAGCAGGGGTGAGAGTACATTCAAACATAAAAAATTGGAGGCCCTCCTTCTAGCACCAGAAATGTTGACGGTACTAGACCCACCAACATTCAAGGGATCTCCCCGGTATGAAGTCCCGACTAGGCCTCACATTGTTTGGTGTAGGAGTCCCATCCGATATAATGACCTGTTTCCATTGTATTAGAGGTTTTCCTTAACTCTTGCTTGTTAACACATGAGAGTGGTCTTGTTTTTCTTTGAACAACGAGGTTCGCATGCCTGGTGAGTGCTTAGTGTTGCTTGTGTTAAGGTTCTTTCACTGCAGAGGGAGAGGGTGGAAGTGAGTCTCAAGTCGAAAGGGAATAGTCCCAACCCTGTTAGAGACACACAACACAGTAAGACGTGCGCAACTTCTGGAGGAGTAGTCCACATAGATGCGGAAGTCACAAGCACATAGTGAACGGATAGCACGTACAACATGTTATCATTCTATGTTTTTGAGGTTGAAGGAGTAAATACATTGCACAACTTCAAACCACTTTTGAAGCTGGGATCTAGCCCTGCCAGCTTCAAAGAGGGATCTCTCTGTATGATTTAACTTGGTTTTTAAATTGATCTTAGGCTAGTTATGATTATGCTTGGTTGTTTGTTTGAATTTGGTTGATTGGTTTGGTTGGTTGATATGATCAAATTATTTACTTTTCATTGGGCTATGGAGTCAAATAATACTGGATATTGCATCAAATATTTAAAAGAATAATCACGTGGCAAGCTAGTGACATTTATTGGATCATTAAAGTGAATTATGAAATGGAGAAGAGGTGGTTTCAGTAGTGATTGAAAAGCATTTAAGAATTTTTCAATCAAACTTCAGAGGAAAAACATACAGATTGTAAAACCAATCTAAATAAGGTGTGCAATTAACAAATATTATTTTTCACATTTCCTGTTTTACAATTAGATTTTCAAATGATTTTAATGTAGAGAATAATAGTGAAAACAACAATTACAATAATAAAAACATCACCAATAAATTGCAGCACAAGAATCCCATGAAAGTATTTGTATTAATGGCGCTCTAGTAGTGCGAAAAAAGTACAATGATTAATAAGAAGTATTACAATGATCAGGAACCGACCCTCAATACTTTGAATGAATGAATTATTTAAAATAAATTTCCAAAATGATTACAATGAGTGCCTTATTTACATGGAAATCTATTATTAACTACAAAATAACAAAATGACTAATGTGACCAAAAAATGTGAATTTGGTGAAGTGATCTACATGTCTGGCATTATTTTATCGAAGAACAGTTGCTGAGTTAGCCACGATTTGGGTGTTGCGCTGGATGTGGATGATCTTTTCTTTAATCTTGAAATTCGCATAGTTTATCCCAATACTCCTCATCTGGGATGGTGATTTTGGTTTCCTTGAGGTAGATCTCATCTACCTCAGTATATTTAGCAAATGTAGGCTCTACCACGAAAATATACTATATCTCATGCTGAATGAACATAATGTTGCTGATAGCTTCGAAGAAAGCTTTCCCTATCATAACACCTTTAATGTGGGAATATTTAGCATTATCCTTTGCAATGTCTTGAAGCTTCTTCTTATAATCTTCCCTGGTCATTAGTTTTTCATTGATTAAAAATAAAGAAGGCATGCCCCTCTTTGTTAATGATTCTATTTTGGTGAAAACCATGTTGACTGCTATTTCCAAACTGTGACATTGTTATAGCTCCAAATATCACTCTTGGTATTTGTGATGCTTAGTTTATGGCCTAGGGCAACCCCTCCTTCCAGACTTGGTCCAAATATTTTAAAAACAATGTTTTACTCCCTGTACGCTACTTTTCCATGTGATAAAAGTGTGTAAACGTGGGTTAGTCAATACCCAACCCACATATATGTGTTAAAACACTTAAAAAAATTAAATTTCCATAATTATGGGAGGAGTTCATGGGTTTTACCTGTTTATTACCTCCTAGTTCCTGTGGCCCAACTGTTTCCCAACTAAAAAACTAATTGGGAGAAGTATAAATAGACTTCTATGGGAAGGCCTTGAGGAGAAGAGATAGAATTACTATACTGAGATTATCCCTGACTGATTTTGAAGTATCCCTATGCTTCAAGCACTTCCCCAAGTTCAGGAAACCCTTGCTTCCTTGAGTGTTGATATTCTCCCACTTGCTTGAGATATCATGATATTGGTTATGGAAGGAGGCTGTTGAAGATTGGGACTGGACGGATCTGGAGGACGATTCTGCTTGGAGCTGGAAGAAGAAGACTCAGGTGAATTCTCTCCGTGTTGGTTATAGCTTTCTACAATAAAAAGAAACACTGTCTTGTTCCTAAGATTAACTTTGTTTATGTATCAGATACTGTTGTAATTCATGTATGAATGTCATTTTGATGTGTAACTAATCATCTTGCTTATATGATATAAAGTTGATTTTATTAAAATGCTTTATCTATATGCTGCTATGTATGTTTGGATTGGTTGATTTGTAGATTCAAAGATCATCAGGAGTTGTAGAGGGTCTGAACCCTGCTGGAACTACCCAAACAAAGGACATCCGGGTATGGTCACTATTGCATAATTTGTTTATATAAGCATGTTGCCTGAGTTGTATGAGTGTTTCTTATTGTAGTTTGCTCTTGCTCTGTTGGGGTTCCAACCCAAAGCCCTAGGGTACTTATTCCCGTAACATACATTTTTCTGTAAGATGCACAATCAAATTTGTCTTTGTAATAACTTTCTTCACTTCTAAAATTGTCTCTATCCTATCATCTACTCCCAAATCATCCAACTCATATCTGTTTTTGGAATTTATAAACTTGATGATGTTGTTGGCTGTGGCAGGTATATTTCCCAACTCATGGTTAATAGTGGAAATGTTTTTATTTGCTTTCTCAATCAACTCTTTCAGTTCAAATATAATCTAAATACATGGCTAGATTTCATCCATGGCTTCAATAATATTATTCCATATAATTTCCTTAACTTGAGCTAGTGTGTAGCCAATGGAGGATTTGGTTGCATATTTCTGCCATGCTTCTATCTGGTTTTGAGCTCTCTATAGCTCTGCTGCATGGAAAGTTTTAGTCTTTGCCTTTTGGTCTTGCAGAACATTAGCTTGAGCCTGCAATCTTTTAATTTCTTCTGTTTAGAGAGACATACTCTCCACTGCACTTTCCAATTGATCTACAACATTCCATGTGTTTGTTGTAGAAGATGTAGATGTAGGAATTGTTGTAAGAGGTACAACTTCCAAAGGGACAATAGACATTCTAGAAACTTGCTCCTTTTCTTTGAATATTTTTTCCATCTCTGTTTCCATTTGTTTCAACTGTACATTATGCTCCATGATGAGCTTCATCATGTCTGCCTTCTGTGACTCTGTTTCTTCAATGTCTTTGGCCAGAGGATCTTCTATGGCTGGTAATTTCAACTATTTTCTCAATGCTGATATGTCAGTATTCTTCTTTCTTATGATCTTTTCTGTTGCATTGATGTCTGAAGCATCATATCCTATCTTGATTACTAAGTCCTCCAAATTTTTGATCCTTTTGTCTTTGGCAAGTGAAGAGAATTTCTCCATCTTAAATTGTGACTGAAAATTAGCTAAAGTAGCTTGCATTTTGGACAAACTCATAGTAGTGTTAGTGAGTGTGGATGAAATCATTTGACCAGTTTGTTTGTGCATATCCATTTGATTAATGGGATGTATGTCTTTTATATCAAACTCAAAGGAAGTATTTTTTTAATCTGATGCTGCCTTGGGCTGTGGGATTCATGCTTGGAGGAAATCCATCTGCATTCTACCTTTCTCAGAGTCAAAGGCTGACAGTAGTTTGCTTTGAGAACTGAAAGTCTGCTTCCATAACTGATTATATGTATTGATCTTCAAAGATTCATTTCTCATTTTGATATCCTTGAATATATCAAATATTTCCTTTTCTGTCTCCCCTGTGGTGGATGTTCTGGTTTGCATAACTTGATGTTGATCTTGTTAAGCTGTCGAGGTGGTAGGAGAAAGTGTAGTTTGATCACCTACTAGTGAGGAAAGAGGTGTATCTTTGGTGGTGATAATATCATATTGATCTGAAAACTTGCTTAGGCTTAATTTGGAATTGAGTTTGGTCCTCTTCCTGTACATGATTTGTAAGTATTCGCTAGGAGTATCAGTAACTGGAGGTGACTCTTCTTCTTTGTTCCTTTTTCTTGTTTTCTCCTTTGTAATAGGAGTTTGTAATTTTGATGTTGACACCAATTGTTCCTCTGCCTCTCGTAGAGTGTTTTCAATCCATTCTAGCTGGTTCTTGTATTTCTCAATCTCTAGTTTGGATGTATGCAAATAAGCAGTATATTTGTTCTCTACCCTTAACTTGTAGATGACCCCTAATGAATCATATGACCATGTAAAACTAAGGCTGAATTGCATTTATTTGAGCAATTTGTTTGCTTCTTCCCCTGATTCCCTGTTGTTACAAATAAAAGGTCCTATTTGTGTTTTGATCTTGAATTGAGATTTCTTCTTGGCAGACACAAAATGAATCTCATCAACATTGAGCATTTTCCTGATGTATTCTAAGGCAAAAATCCTCATTGGGAGGAATTTTGGCAGCTTGTAAGGAGCAAGTTCACACCCATATATCCTTAGCTCTGTGTAATTTTGGTAAAGATACCAATCTCCTGTTTTGACTTGGTTTGATAACTGCAAAATTTTCCTGATTTCTTCACTGATTCTTGGCTCTAGACTGCTTCTTAGGAGACTGAGTGCTGGATGTACAAACATTTCTATGAATTATTTGTATGAGTATTCTTTTTGCTCCTAAACTACCAGTGTAGTCCAGAAGATGAATGATTGTTGATTTCCCTCTTCATCCAAATTTTGTAATGCAAGCTTGAGATTGTCTCCATAAAAATACAAAAACATATATACTAACACAGAAGCATATTTAAATACTTCCTCTGTTTGGAATTTGACAAACTGTTCATGGATAGAATCTACAAGGAATTGGCTAAAGTTGAATAAGATGGAAGGCTTGGAATCTGTAGAGAAAATAGAAAGGAAACCTATAATAGCCTCGTCTACCCACTGATCTGAGTAATAACCAAGAAGGTAGGAGATGACTATAATGATTTGCTTGGCTCTCTCAGGGAAAATGGAGGATGGATAGGGAGGATTTTTCTTGGGTAATGGGGCATCTTCTGTCAAGAAAAGCTCAAGGGTTTTGGCTCTTTTTCTAAAGTCCAGTTTCTGATATAATTCAATGAGTGCTTCATGAGAGAAATTAGTGGCATTCTCTGTTATAGGAGCTTGCATCATTTGGTCTATAGCTTGGGGAGTTATGGTGAATAGAATTCCTCCAGTAGGGGCAATAACAACTCATTGGGTAGGTAGATAACAAGCATGACATTTCCCGATGAATTCAGGGGTACTGTGGGTATGGGGAAAGATATAATGGGGAAAATTGGATTCCCATAGTCTAATATCATCATACTTATCATTGAACTTGTCTTCTAGCCAGCAGTACATTTCGAATAAATCAAACTCTCAAAGGGTTTCATGGATTTTGTAGTCTCGGTCTGCCAAAGGAATATGATGAAAATCAATCAAAGGGTAGATCATAAGGCTTATAGGTTCTTCGTGTCCCTTATCTTCAAGAGACATGATTGGATAAATGTTATAGCACCATTTACCACTCTTGGTAGATCAGATGCTCTATTTATGGCCTAGGGCAACCCTTCCTTCCACACTTGGTCCAAAATCTAAAAAATAGTGTTTTATTCCCTATACACTACTTTTCCCTGTGATAAAAGCATGTACATGTGGGTCAACACATATCCAACCCACGTACATATGTTAAAACACTTAAAAAAAAATGAATTTCCTTAATTTCGGGCGGAGTTCATGGGTTTTACCTGTTACTCACCTCCTATTTCCCATGGCCCAACTATTTCCCAACTGAAAAAACTAATCTGGGGAAGTATAAATAAACCTCCATGGGAAGGCCTTAAGGGAGAAGAGCTTAGATATTGATACTATACTGAGATTATCCCTGATCAAGTTTGACGAATCCCTGTGCCTCCTACAATCCTCCAAGTTTTAGGAAACCCTTGTTTCCTTATTATAGATATCCTTCATCTTGCTTGAGATATCCTTGTATTGGTGATGGAGGAAGATTGCTGGAGGCTAGGAAAGGATGGATCCGGACAACGGTTTGGCTTGGAACTGGAGAAGGACTGAGGTTGTATTTCTCCACTTTACTTGTAGCTAACTTCAATAAAAGGAATGTTGTTCTGTTTCCGATATTAAATGTGTTTATGCATCAAATAATGTTGTAATCTATATATAAATCTTATATTGATGTATAATTAGTCATTCATTTATATGATTTAAATTTAATATAATGAACATGATTTATGTTTCTATTGTTGTGTAATTTTTAGGTTTCAAGAACATCAGGAGAAGCTGAGGGTTTGCACCCTATGGGATCTACCCAAACGAAGGACATCCTGGTAAGGACATTCCTACACAGTTTAGTAGAATAAGATTTTATGTTGATTTCCTAAGCTTTTCTTGTTGTGGTTTTCCCTCTGCTCTGTTGGGGTTCTCAACCCAAAGCCCTAGGGTGGTTTCACCTGCAACAGAACTGGCGACTCCATTGGGGATAACAATCTTGTTATTCCTGGTTTGGGTTGTTTGTTCTCAATCAGGGTTTAGTCCTTTGATTGCTTGATTTTACAGTATTGTTTGATCCAGTAGTATTCCAGGCATCAAGTCTGATCTTCTTGATCATACCTTGATTTTTGTTTTTCCTAGTAAAGCTTTGTATACGTTGTTTTCTTTGATTACAGTAGCATATACACACATGTTTCTTTAAAGCAGGCTCACGTATATGTGATTTTCTTGTATTAGAAACGCGTGTGCATGCTTCTATGTCTTTACACAGTTGCGTATGCAATTTTTTGGATTTTTTTTTCAAATCTTTCTGCCCAGTTAGGTCTACTGCCTGGTGGTTTATGCTATTGTATGGTCATCTTCTATCTGGAGAATTCATTTTTCCTGCAAGCTTTATTTTTCAAGAATCTCCTTCTCACTAAAAAGATTTGGCCTAGGATTGCTTCTTAAGAAATTTTGTAGTTTGTATCTTGGGTTCAAGGCTTCATTCTGAAGTTTTTGGTTGTTCTAGACTTCTGGAATAGGAAATTGTTTTCAATTTTGTTTTCAGCCTGAATTTCAAGTTCTCTTGCTTTGCTTTCCCTTGTTTGGTGGCCTTGTTGATTTTATTGCTTTTTGAGAGTCTTTTTGTCAAATTTGAAAGTATTTATTTCTTGACCTTTTTATCAGTTTGTTGAAATATTTTGCTGCTATTTGGGTTAGTTTGTCCAAGTTCGTGGTCTTTCTTATTCAAGTTTCGTTCATTTTTGAGTTTATAACTTGCAATATTGAAAGACTCCTTGTACTTATTTGTTGATCTTTTGAGTTTTAGTGGTACTTTTGAGACCTCAAAACGTTGTTTTTGTTTCCTTAAAAGAAAAATCTAAAAAAAGCATTTCTTTTGTTTTTCTTTTTCCAAAGTTTTTGGTTTTCGGTTTCTTTTGTTTTATTGAAAAGCGAATAGTGATCTTTTGTGATTTGTTCTCCTTACTTTGAAGAGAGATTTGGATTTGAATTTTTGTCCTCTTCGTTTTAAGTTGACTTATTGTCTCTATAAATAATTGCATTTGCTTATGAGTATTGTTTAGGATCTTGCATCATCATTATAACTTGCATTAGGGTAGTTTGCATCTTAAGGCATTCTTAGTTTTTTTAGTTTCTGGGTGTGTGTGGATTGTTTTAGAAAAGAAAAAGAGAATATTTTGCTTATATATAGGTTTTCGTAGAGCCCAAGTAGAGATCACTCTTCATCGAAGAAAATGACTGCATTCATATAGTTAGTTTTCTATTGATTTCTTTTGTGTCATAAAAACATCATTAGTTTCACTCCCATAATTCCCCCTGACTTAAAGAACAACTATATAAAATCAAGTGATTAATAAAATGAACTAGAACTTTATTGTTGTCATTGAAAAAAACTAACAAGTTTAGGTTCATTAGGGCCTTGGATTAGGTGAGAGGAGAGTTAACTCTCCAAGGCCGCTCAAATTACAAAACATAGAAGTTGATTAAAGAGAGAAACCCAATATCGTTAGAAAGATCAGGAAAACTCTGTGACTGGGAGTTGAGCATGAGGGAGAGTGAAGACAAGGGAGAGAGATACCTCCTCTCCTACTTGTTGGATCCCGCCTCATGACTGTTCTGCCCAACTTTTGATACGAGTTGGTATCCATAGTTTCCTTTCCTAGGGATCGCATAGGTGGCTACGGAGGGGAATCCCATGGCACCTGAGGTTGACGTTGCATCACGTTAAACAGTACATCTGGAGGGTACCCTTGAGAAGCTTGGGTGCTTTCACCGGCAAAGGCTATTGTCTGGAGGCCAGTGTAGCTACCTCTGATACCTTCGCTAGTAGGCCTAGGGCGTAATTACCCCAGTTTATTTTCGGAAGGCCCTTGATTTTGGCTTTCTCGTATTTTGGTGTCTAGTCCTAATCAATCGGAGTGGAAATATTTGAGAGTTTTTTGATTGCTTGTATCTTTGGGGACTTTCTAGAGAGTTCTCTTTTGCTCCTAGTCAGCCTAGCTTTTTTAATTTTTGAGTATTTAAGTAGATTTCTTTAGAATAATTCAAAGTGGCTGATCAACCAGCTTGTCGGTCTAGGAGACTTCATGGGTTATCACCTATGAGTCCTGAGCCTTCTCCTCGAAGGCGTAAGAGCAATACTGCCAGTGGTTTTCAACCAGTGGCGGCAGGCACATCGGAGATTGATCCTCTGGTTGTAGTCATTGATTCACAAGATAGACCTGGCACAAGTTGAGAGTTAGAGAGGAACACTCTAGTTCTTTCTCGAGTCCTCTTCTAGTCAAAAGATAATATTGAGGTCGAAGAGCTTTTAGAGTCTATTGTGGCTCCTAATTATCCTCTTCCTCCTGATCATCCAGACATTTTATTATACATCGGAACTCCAACCCATAACCCTTCGAGCCCAGGTTTACATCAATCTATTCCTTTGATGACCACTGCTGGAAGCATGGAATCCATGACAAATGCTATGAGTATGAACACTCCTATATCTGTACAAGGAGGAGGAACAATTTCTATACCTGCTGTTACTCCTAACACTGTTATATTTGGTTCTAATTCCATTCCATCGAGTGGAAGTTCTCAAGTTATTGCCTCTGGCATTGGCTTTTTCCCTTTTGGAATGCTGACTAGTGCAATTCCTTTGGTTCCATTGAGTATTCCATCAGCTGCCTCCACATCCATGGTGAGTGGATCAGATTCTTTTTAGAGTTTCCCGTTTAGGGGTGGTCATATACCACACTCTAACCCAACTGTGGGATCTATGCCTTTTTCCTTTTCGGGTCAAAGTTATAATCCATTTCAAAGTTAGACAAACCCTACGGTTAGTGGGTTAGGAGCCGAGAACCAATCTTATTTCGGCCAACAGGGGAATATTCCGTATTCTTTTGTCAATTCGTTTCAAAACTTTTCTTCCTATGCTAACGCATGGAATCCTTATCAAGGGCTTTCAGCTCCTTTTAACACTTGTTTAGGGGGTAACTTTACTAGTTATGGATGATTTTCGGTAGGAGTTGGTCAAACTCCGAATTTTGTTGGACCACAAGGGGCTCCTTATGGTTCAGTTGGGTCTACAAATTACTTCGGGCAACCCGGTGCCTTCAGAAATCCAGGTCATTATTTTCAGAACATTGGGAGTTCTGCCCACACCGGGTGGAATCCTCAAGGTCTACCACGACTCCCTCTTCTGGCAACGTTAAACTTGCCATATCTCACTAAATTGACTAATGATCCGATTAGGTATAACTAGGTTTGGCCTCCGGTCCCAACCAAACTTTCCTCAGGTATCCTGAAATTTGAGGGGAAGAGTGGTGAGGATCCGGGTGACCACGTAACCACTTTCCATTTATGGTGTTCGTCCAACTCCCTAATAGACAATTCAATCAGGTTGAGATAATTTCAATGCACCCTAACCGAAAATGTGGCTAAGTGGTACATAGAACTGCTAGGGGGAACCTTCACTTCTTTCGACGATTTGGCTACTATCTTTTTGAACCATTTTCAATTGCCTGTCCGATACGATGCTGGAACTAATATTCTAGCTAATTTCCAACAGGATCAAGCAACTCATATTTCAGATCATATCAAATAATGGAGGAGAAGGAATAGGCTCATTAAATCTGATATTCCACAAGAATTCCTTCTTGAATGGTTTCTCAAATCATGACAACCTAACATCTCTAAGGACGTTTCCCTCTCCGGTGTTTTCACTGAAAAGTAGGCTATTTTCAGGTCCCAACAGTTATAACTGATTTATTCTCAGTCTGGGGTTCTTCAAAAAAATTTACCTGGCGCTCCTAGATCTAAGGTGGATATAGCCAAACCGAAGCCAGGCCCCCACGTCGATAGTCTAGTCAGATCAATTGATGTTAACACGGTTAACCTGCTAAATCAATTACAGTAGTTGTCTTTACAAACTGCTTCCTCTATGCAGGTATCACCATCCACATCTACACCTTCTCAACCTACATCTATAAATGCCATCCAAGTTTCTAACTCCAAAGGAAATCAACAATCCAATGCAAAGAAGAAAGGATGAGGTAGGAAGAAGAAAGAGGATGGGAAGGGCAATGCAAACAAACTCGACAATGAAGCCAGAGAGGGTAAGAAAGAGTCCAAGAAAAAGGTAAAATTTCCATGCAAGTTATGCATTGGGGATCATTTGACTCATCTCTACCCTAAGATCTAGGATGCTCATCGCTTATTGGTGCAACAGGGTTCTTCTAGCTCCCAAGCTATTCTCACTAACCCTTTTCCCCAAGGGCAACAATTACTTGCTGATGCAAATTCTAATGCTGGTACCCCCGTAGGGGGCAAACAGGAAGGGGATAATTCACCAAATGTCTACATGATGAGCTCACATATCGAGGTCACTATGCGATCGCGTGATTATGGTGAATCAAAATCATCTAAGGCTAAGTCTGCTTCTGATGCCTCAGAGCCGCTCCATATTGAGAGACCTTCTGTTGAGTCCATACCTCAGATGTCGAAAGGCTCCACGAAGCACTCAACCATTAATCCTAATGTTAGGGCAGCCCAAAACTACTCGATTGTAGAAGATATGGCTCAGGGTCCTTGCGCTATGTCAACCTTAGAGGTACTCCATTCGTGCCCTACTCAGAAGAGTGCTTTGCTCTCGAAAATTGGAGCAGTAGATCCAAAAAGTTCTCTTGTTCTCACTTTTGATTTGTCAAACGCCAAAAAGAGACTTCCCCATCATATGGATTTCCAGATAAAGTCTACATATAGAAAGACTAACATCTTTAGAACAATTATATATGAGGGAGCTTCCACATGTGTGATGTCCATGTCATGTTGGAAGGCCATTGGATCACCTCAAGATGTTCCTTCACCGACTCTATTGATGACATTTGATGGAAATTCACATAGGTCACACGGGATTATTCCAGCCTTTCCCATCTGTGTTGGGGGAAAGGTGGTAAATATTGAAGTAGAAATAGTCGACGCCAACCTGTATTACAACCTCCTCTTAGGCAGGAATTGGATTTACGAGATCGATGGCATAGTTTCATCATTATTTCTCATCCTTTGTTTTCCTCATGAGGGAAGGATTGTAAGAGTTGATTAGATGGATTATTATCTAGGTGACTCTCACGCATCTTCTAACTCTACTGTTCCATTAGTGGACAATCCCAGGAAACCTATTGAGAATTTAGGAGATGGGATATATGCTTCTTTAATGGGTATTTTTGATCTCCCTACTCCTTCAGATAGAATCAATGCTATTTCATCCTCCAGGGGACCTTCTTGAAGAGAGTTCTTTCGAACTCATTATTTTTCAGAACCTTGGCACTTACCCTCATCTACGACCACATTGGATGGAGGGTAGGTAGGTGGAATGGCATGCCCTATGTCTACGATGGAAATCACTTATCAGTCTATCATTAACTTTGCATACTCCCATCCTACTCCTTTCTCACCAGAGGAGTTAGATGGAGATGTGGCTCCGGCTTGGACCCTCGATTCAACTTCAGTTCATTATTTCTTAGATAGAGTCTTACCATCTGAGGAAGTAATTCTTGAAGCAATGATGGGTGTTGATAGACCATGGGATGATTTAGACCATCGTTTATATTTCCTCCCTCATTTGCGAGAAATTGAGTCATGTTTGTCCAATCCGTCTACTAGTGATGATCATACAGTTTTAAACCCTTTAGCCCTAGCACAGTTTTCTGCCGAAGGTAACATGTCTGTTATCTCATGAACTATACCTGTGAACATCTCTAGGAATCCTAACATAATCAAAAATATCTTCATTGATGCTGACTGTTCCCCTGAAGAAATTTAAATTTACATTGATCTCTTCAAAGAGTTTCGTGATGTGTTTGCTTGGTCTTATGAGGAAATGCCTAGAATAGATCCATCTATAGTCCAGCATGAGATCAAGAAATACGAAAACACTAAACCTATTCGTCAGAAACTTCTACCGGTCAATCCTAGAAAAGCAACAATTATTAAAGCTAAAGTTGAAAAGATGCTTAAGGCAGGTTTTATTTACCCTGTTCCTCTAACTGAGTGGGTATCTAATCCAGTCCCTATAGATAAAAAGAAAGGAATGATCTAAGTGTGTATTGACTTTAGGGACCTAAATAAGGATTATCCGAAAGACAATTACCCCACACCTTTTATCGATCAAATTATTGATGAATGTGCAGGTAATGAAATTTTTTCATTCATGGATGGATTCTATGGTTGCAATCAAATTACTATCCGTCCATAAGATCAACACATGATGACCTTTATTTATCCTTGGGGCAAGTTTGCATACAAAAAGATGCCTTTCGGCCTTAAAAATGTTGGAGCCACTTTTCAGCGGGCCATGTCTTATGCTTTTCACGACATCAAACACATTATCAAAGCATATCTGGATGATTTAGCTACTCATTCTTGAAAGAGAATTGATCATCCTAAACACCTTCGGTTGATCTTTGAACGGTGTCATTTTTATAAAATCCGATTGAATCTGAATAGGTGTGTTTTCGCCATCACATCCGATCATTTGAAAGGATTCATCATATTGACAGAGGCGATTCATGTTGATCCCTTCAAGGTTGAGGCAATACTTCAGTTGCCTCCCCCGTCTTCCATTCGGAAACTTCAAAGTCTCCAAGCAAAGGCAAATTTCTTAAGGAGATTCATAGAAAATTACGTCAAGATTACAAAAGGATTTATGCGTTTTCTTATGAAAGGAGTCCCATTTTTATGGGATGATTTCACGCAACAATCTTTTTATCCTTTGAAAAAAGCATTAACCTCTGCTCCATTGTTGAGTCTACCCGATTATAGCAGATATTTCCTCTTGTATCTCACTGCAGCAAAATCAACTATTGGTATGGTTATGGTTCAAGAAGATGATGCCTTCTGTGAGCATGTTATCTACTAACTAAGTCGAGGCTTGGTAGGTCCTGAACTACGCTATTCTCTCATCAAGAAGTTGGATTTGGCAGTTGTCCATGTTGTCCAACGACTTCGGCATTACATTCTGCTTCGAAAAACATTTGTCTTAGCAGCCACCTATCCACTTCAGTTTGTTTTCAGTAGGCAAGTGATTGGGGGAAAATATAATAGATGGATTGTCATTTTGCAAGAATTCGATCTCAAATTCATGTCAGCTAAATCTAAGAAATCTTTAGTATTTGCAGAGTTGATATCAGAGCTTCCATGTGAGGAAGAAATTATTCACAAGGAAATTTTTCCTGATGAACATTTATTTCTCATTTCTTCACAAGATCCTTGGTATGGGGATATCATTATATATCTCCAGACTCTGAAGTTTCCATCCGCTTTCCCCAAAGATGAGCATAGAAAGTTGCATCACCTCGCTAAGAATTATGTTATTATAGGTGACACATTATATCGTCATGGGATTGATTCAAGCCTTAGGTGTTGTTTAAATTTGGAGGAAGCTGAGTCAGTTCTTAATGAATGCCACAGTGGAGCTTGTGGTGATCATCTATCAGGGCTTGCAACAGCCCAAATTTTTTTGCGAGCAAGCTACTTTTGGCCTTTGATTTTCAAAGGTTGTATGAAGTGGTCAAAAGATGCCATCCTTGTCAAGTCTATACTCAAAAAATGCATGCGTATCCGGCTCTGCTTTTCCCTGTTATCACCATTGGTCCTTTTACGAAGTGGGGCATTGATTTTACTACTTGTAATCCACCTTCGGACGGAAATCGCAAGTACATCATTGTAGTTGTAGACTACTTTACAAAGTGGGCTAAGGCCATGCCTAATTTCAAAAATGATAGTGAAACAACAGCCTTTCTTCTCTTCAATCAGGTTATTTCACGATTTCGTATCCCTAAAGAGATTGTCACTGACCATGGCAGTCATTTCCAAAATCAACTGATGTCCGAATTGGCTCTCAAGTTGGGCTTTTGGGAGGAGAATTCATCTCCATATTATCCTCAGGCCAATGGGCAGGTTGAAGCTGTGAATAAGTCCCTGAAATTTATCTTGCAAAGGACGATTGAAAAAGATTGATCCAATTAGCACATCATGTTGTATCCCACACTTTGGGCATACCGAATGTTAGTTAAGACTACCACTGGTTTTACTCCTTTTCAACTAGTGTATGGTTGGAATCTATCTTTCCTATTGAATGTGAAATTCCTTCTCTTAAGCTAGCTGTAGAATTTCTTCCTGAGACTTCTAGTCTCGAGGAACGCCTCGTTCCTTTGGACAATCTTGATGAGCAGTGTCGAGATGATGCTATAATAAACAAAGCCCATAAAAAGAGGGTAAAAAGTCAGTATGATAAAGCTATCTGTCCTCATAATTTTTCTGAAGGTGACCTCATCCTGGTCTACGATCAAGACAAGGACGCCCTAGGGGCAGGCGAGTTTAAATCCATGTGGTACGGTCCCTTTATAGTCTAGCGTCTTTTGAAAATGGGGGCCTATGAATTAATTGACCTTGAAGGAAACAAGTTGGCGAGGCCAAGAAATGGGTTGTACCTTAAGAAGTACTTTCCTTAGGCTTTGACTGAGCACTTACTTGTTTGTATATTGTATGTTTGTACAAATCTATCTAACAGTTTTAGTGATGTTGATATTTTTGATCTGCTTTGGCAGGTATTGATGGACAATTTAGTATATCTAGTATTCACTGATGGTCCGATTAGGCATACCGAGAACCTTGCTTCCACGGCTTGGGTGATTTATTATCCATATTGCCTGTTGATGGTTTCGAGAGTGGTATGTATTGGTCCTTCTTTGAATAATATAGCCGAATATACTACTGTTATTAATTTTATATCCGAAGCGATATATCTTGGTATTGATTCGTTAGTGGTTTATTTGGCTCACAACTGGTGGTATCTCAGCTGAATAACACTTATCAGGCATGTGATCCCTATTTGTATTGTCAATTTTTGAGAGTGAGATTGTTGCAATGATAATTTGTTTATATCACATATGTTCACATTCCACAATCAGAAAATTCATTAGCAAATTCTATTGATAATCAAGCACTAGATTGGCATTTAAATCATTCATCAAATTAAAAAGCATAAAAAACAATCAAAGTTTCATCTGTATATATCATAAAATCTCCTGTATATAGATAGATTTTTTATGTCCAAAATAATATACAAAAAATTAGGACAAAATGCCCTACAAAATTTGGGCTTATGCCCATCATCATGTCCAGTCATAAAAAGATATGATCATCTATCTAGTTGGCTTAGGATGAACAACTAGAAAATAAACAATGACATTGGCTACACGCCAGAATACCTGCACCCAGTCCCATGGTAATCCTACCACGCGACACTGCATCTCCTTGGGTAGATCCTCTATGGCTATCATGGGTACTTGCTGAGTCAACCTCACCAAGTTCCTCTGAACTACATGGAGAACTCTCTCCGTCTTAGCTGCAGCCCCTTTGGCATCTCTTCCGACGCCTATGTCTCAGAAGTCTGTCAGGTCTCACTGGTCCAACATCTAAAACATGATCAATATATTTTGTAAGTGTCTTTTCTCATCAAAAATATTTTTAAGTTAATTTATGTTAAAAATCCAAAAAAATATTAACAAATCTTAAAAGTTAAAATATTGTTACCTATGGAAACCCATGCTGCATTCGGTGGTGACACTAAGTCTGGATCTCCTCGGAAATCCATGTCGGCATAGGGGTAGTCATTGACTACGATGACTTGTTGATCCCATCATGTGAAAAACTCGTCGTCAAAGGTCATCCTGGGCACATCGCCACCCCCAAGACATTTCATCGGGTCAACCCATCTACCCATTCGTGGATCTCTGGGGCTGCTGATAGTCGATAATACCTTGGGTCGAAGTCTAGGTACTTTCTCAAAGAAGAATGAGAAAAAATTGTGCCATATCCAAAATTATTTGTTTGACCCTTCTGAATGGAGGTCAGTTGGTTCTTCATGTTAGTCAGTAGAGGCATCCACTAATCAAACATTGTGGTGAGACATTCCACTGCTGGGCTCACAGATACTTGTGAGGCCTGATGCAAAGAAACTAAACCATTTACCCTTGCAATGGTAAATAGTAAACTCTTCAAGGACAAGCTCTCTAAGTGTTTTATTGGAATCTGAATTCCAATATTTTTAGGATGACCAGAACAATATATGTGGATGTAGTCTTCTATAGTAAGACTACCCCTCGTCCTGCCAGTCGAATGCACCACCTCTCCCTTTTGGGAAAGATTGGTAATAAATTATATATCCTCGATCTCGATCCTTAGGGGCATTTGATCGATCATGAATGCATCATCCTCTGCACTTTAGTAATGAATCAAAAGCTCAAGCAATCATGTGTTGGCTTTCATATTTGGCATCTTAAAGAATTTTAATAAGCCACAGCCTCTTAAAGAATTTTAAAAGCATTTGGGTCCTCCATTACTTGATTATCTATAACACTATGCTCTCTTTCTCACCAGGTGATGGTCATCCTACCCAAAAATAGATGTTTCAAACTGTTACATTTTTGTTTTAAATTTTCTCCTCGTGCATACGCGGATTTCCTTTTCACACAACCACGTGTAGGGCCCTCATATATGCGAGTTACCTGTATTCAACCAGCGTGTACGGAGAGTTGAATTTTTTGACATATTTTCCCACTGTCAAAACTTGGAAAAAATATTTAAAAGTATCACAAACAATTAGAAGCGTGATTTAAGGGTTACCTGGAAGATTTGGAGCTATTTGAATGGTTCAATTGGTTGGAGGAAGATTGCTTGAGTTTGTCTCCATAGCTCCTTGCTCAAAACACAAATGACAAAACTGTGAGTCCAAAAGTCCTTATATAAGTTGAAAAGCAAAAAATATTTTTTCAAAAATTGATTTTTGTCTTATGGACTTTTTGACCTTTTGGCTTGGAGTGTCAAGAATGGGTTGTCTTTATAAGAAATTTTCGAGACTTCTTCGAGACATCATTTTGGTCCCATGACCACAGACCCGTCATGGCAGGTATCATTTTCTTACTAGAATATAGGTTAGGAAATACCACTTTCCACTACATTTTGCATACTAGCCTCCATACTGCAATACGTTAGCCATAGGGTCGACCCCATCGTATCTTGGTTCGTAAAACATTTTCACTCGCCAAATTTAAAAATCATGATGCAATTGTAGTGCCTACCTTTACATGGGCATCTTAGTTAGATCCTCACTGACATTGGCAAGCTCAGGATTCCTCTTTAGTCTCGCCATGACTTGTGTGTTGAAGACTCATTCTCATTCTTTTGCACTATTTTCTGGCCTTATACCCTAGAGCCTCCTTTGTGTTGAGTTGTACTACTACATTGCATATTGACTATTTGCACCCTTTGGCCTTGAGCCAGCTTCATTTGGACTCGTGTTTAAGCCACTTATCGACCATGTCTTATGCAAAATCAACCTTGCAATCACTTAGCCTCTGCAACTTGACACACCCTTTTACTTGTGGAAAAAACATCCCTTTGGGTGTCCTTGACCAGTTTCGTCACCTTGCATTGAGCATAGGAATGTTCCCCTCCCAAGAACTAGAGCATCTTTTTTTTTGACACTCATTCTTTCCACTGTGCTATAGCATTCTTTTATTATTTTTCGAGCTTCATATAAAAGAAAAAGAAAAAGAAAATTACATATTCCAAAAAGAGCGGGAACGGGACATTATTTCCATATTTGATGGTAGCTAGAGTCAGTTTTGTCGCCCTTGAACAAAGCACTCAAAAGAAACTCTTTCCTCCATTGGGGTGGGATTTAGTTTGACTTAGGAGAGCCTTAACCTTGTTATCGAGTTAGTACTCCTCCGATTGGTTACCTCTTCCAATCATATGGAGAGTTTGTTTATGCCTCCTGCATGACGAACTTATACAAAGTTATCATATGCTGCCATGTAGTCACAGTTGAGTCATGCTTTTGTTCAAGGGAAGTAAACTTGAGTTGGCCATTTTGCAGTGTCTCTTGACTTATTTCAGTTGGCCATCCTTAGTTGTCAGCATCATGTTCATTATTACATCAGTTTTATTGGTCCTTTGCTTGTGCCAGTTTGAGAAGGTCTCCATTGACTTCTTTCTTGCGGGTCTTGTCCTTATCGACTATGACAAATTGCTCTGAGGGTAGATCTAGAGATGCACCTTGGCCCTATTTTTATTATTGATAGGTCACCTTATGCTCAGTATCGATCAGTATCATGGGTCTTTGACTGGGTGCGTTCCCTTATGTTCAACATCAGCTTTCATTATCACACATTTGGATTCATGCCGTGCTTTGGTTTCCATTTGACCATATTGGTGGATTCCTTGCCTCCGTGTCAGCTTTCATTATTGGTTGGTTCATAGGGTTTCTATCATGCGCTAACCGCATCTTATGTACGCTGGAAACATTCTTCGGTTGGGTTACTACATATTTGTTTGTCTGATTCCTTCCACAGTATTGGCCTACGGGTTACACTCGTGCTAGATTGATGAAGGATGCCTTAATTCCTTCCTTCTAGCTGATGGTTTCCCATCAACTTCAACTCATTGCTCTGGGAAAAAGATCTAGAGTCCATTTGGCAGTACCTTAGGGTTTTCAATCATCAGTGGCAGATTGATTTGCTATCGACAGTGGGAAAACATCATTGTCTCTTGATTGATAGATTCTTTCAAATGTTTGACTACAGCTCATTTATTCGCACTTGTTAGATTGTACTGGGTACCTTGATTCTCATCATCATTGTCGGTGAGTAGTCTTGCGTTTGTTAACGGTATACATCAACGATCGGTAATCAAACAATTTCTCACATGGTCGACTTCAGATCATTCGTTCCCAATGTGTAGAAATGTACCATAATGGTCAATGAAGACCTCGGGTTTGCATCCACTTGTATTGGTTCACTTATCAGTTGCTCTTGTTTCTACTAGTTGATACCATCCAAATTATATGTTGCAGTTCCTTACAGAGACATCTTATATGCTGGTACCCGAGTTGTGGTGTAGTACCATTTATTCCATTATGTTCACTTTGTACTATTTGGTTTAGTTTCTTGACTTCAGTGATAAGCTTCACACTTCAACATCATTGATCAACCCTTTATCTGTGATATTCAAACATGTACTTTCTTGATTATGATAAGATGATCCATTATGTATTTTCAGTTTCTTTATACTTATATTCATATTGGATCTACTTTTTTACTTCACATGTGGACATGCTTTACTATTTCTGAGCATGGCTATGCCTGCCTCAGACAACAGTTTCTTTCTGATCTCTTTCGATGGCTTGGCAGGCTAAATTATGGTGAACTCCTCCTCAGTCTCGGCATGATTTCTTCCATACACTTAATACATTTTGGCCATCATGTACCCCTTCTGACCTCATATATTAGGGGGCATATGTTATAACACCATCTACCACTCTTGGTAGATCTGATGCTCTGTTTATGGCCTAGGGAAACCCTTCCTTCCACACTTGGTCCAAAATCTAAAAAACAATGTTTTATTCCCTATACGATAATTTTCCATGTGATAAAAGCATGTACACGTGGGTCAGCACATATCCAACCCGCGTACATATGTTGAAACACTTAAAAAAATTACATTTTCTTAATTTTGGGTGGAGTTCATGGGTTTTACCTGTTACTCACCTACTATTGCCCATGGCCCAACTAATTCCCAATTGAAAAAATTAATTTGGAGAAGTATAAATAAACCTCCATGGGAAGGCCTTAAGGGAGAAGATATGAGATATTGATACTATACTGAGATTATCCCTGATCAAGTCTGACGAATCCTTGTGCCTCATGCACTCCCCCAAGTTTCAGGAAACTATTGTTTCCTTGTTATAGATATCCTTCATCTTGCTTGAGATATCCTTGTATTGGAGATAGAGGAAGATTTCTAAAGGCTAGGAAAGGACAGATCAGGAGGATGGTTCTACTTTGAGCTGGAGAAGGACTGAGGTTGTATTTCTCCACTTTACTTGTAACTAACTTCAATAAAATGAATGTTGTTCTATTTCTGATATTAAATGTGTTTATGCATCAAATTATGTTGTAATCTATTTATAAATCTTATATTGATGTATAATTAATCATTCATTTATATGATTTAAAGTTAATATCATGAACATGCTTTATGTTTCTATTGTTGTATATGCTCCATTTGAATAATTTTCGGGTTTCAAGAACATCAGGAGAAGCTAAGGGTTTTAACCTTGTGGGATCTACCCAAACAAAGGACATCCAGGTAAGGACACTCCTACACAGTTTAGTAGAATAAGCATTTAGGATGATTTCCTGAGCATTTCTTGTTGTGGTTTGCCCTCTGCTCTGTTGGGGTTCTCAACCCAAAGCCCTAGGGTGGTTTCACCCGCAACAATAAGGGTCAGAACACTAATGGAATATTGATTATGCAGGTTTATAGGGTGTAGAGAGGACTCAGATTTCAGTAGACAGGAAAACATAGGTAATAGTTTGAATGAAAGTTAGCAGGTGTGATGCTCAGCCAGGTGAAACAATTGCAGTTTGAATTGGAAAACTGGTCACATAAAAATGGCATTAGAAGAGTGGATATCAGTAACCTGCAAATGGGCAAAAGGAGGGAGTTTATAGCTTTTGAGATTTCCTATTGATGATGGCTGGGTCCGTTATATTAGTGGTTAAGTAATTAAATCACTTAACGTATAAATGTTGGAGGGAGTGGATGTGATCGGTGGGAGAAACAGATAAATGAGGTGGTAGGAGGGGATTGGTGGGAGTGTAATGGCTAAGGCAATGGTTTCGTGTGGTAGAGAAACCATTTTTGGAGGGGGCCTGAGGTGCTTAGTGGTTTCGGCAAGGGGGGGTGGTGAGAAAACAAAAGAATGTGACAAATTGCAGTGGGAGCGGGTTTGAATACCACCCATTTCGAACCCCCCCAATGGTAAAGTTCAGATGGTGAGGGGAGGCCGAAACATAATATCAGCCATCGGATGTGAGAAAGGCGGGTTCGGATCAGGTGGAAAGTGGTGGTGTTTAAATGTGATGTGATGGGCATATGGAGGGGTAGGGAAATGAACAAAATATATAGGCGGAGGAATGAACTAGGGGTGGTGAAACGTAGGAATAGTGGACTAATGTGCCAAATATGCTTTTGATATACCAAACCTTAGGATAAAATGTTTATCCCTTTTATTTTCTCCTGTGCATGAAAATATATTTAACATTTGACTTAGGATTAAATTTTCATGCTTTTCCTGAAATCGCCATTGTGCTTTTACCTACCCTTTCATTTCAATTCTTTTTCTAAGCTAACATTTTTCCTTCTTTCTTTGCAGGGTGCATTTAAACTAGCAGACCTAGATGACTTTTTTTTTAATGAAAATCTACCTTATCCTATCACTTATCTCACCATTGATTCAGATTAAACTGTTGAATGAATTTTATTTCTACCTAGCTACTGATTTACCAAGATTAAACTGTTTGGTAAATCTTTATTCACTAACCTATTCAACAAAAATTTAAATGTGTTCAATCATTATTAAATTGTATGATTTGAACAACTTTAGTCATTGTGGAATTCAAAAACAATTTGCACACTACCTTCTTTGAAAATGAACTAAAAGAACTAACTTATCAGTAGTGCCATTTAGACTTGCAACACTTTCCATATTATTTTTTATTTTTCTTTTGTGGGGTTCTTATTGCCCTTTTATTTATTTATTTTTTAACATACCCTCTTTTCATTTTATTTTTTCATATATTTTTGGAAATCATTTGAATACTGAAATTTATGTACAATATGAAATTACAAATACAAAATACTCAATCACCTTAAGATCCTATAATTTATAGGACCCTAACAGTGGCTCCAGCTAGGGATGGAACTTCTCCAAGTGAAGTGTCAAGAACATATGATCAGTAGCCTTGAGTACTCCATGTCTGTAATGTCTTCATCTGATCTCTTTTCTGTTTAAAGATACTTTTGGTAGCTCATCAATCTAGGCTTAGGGCCTTCACTGCGGGCTTCAACCTTTGTTAATAAGTTACTAAATCAAAACCATAAAGGCTATGATATTTATAATGATGTAGGAAAAATCTATAGGCTAAGAAAAGTAGTGCTTCAACATCCTGCCATTGACAGGACCTCCAGGTACCTCGGCTCCATCTAGCTCTTTAAGGAAGAATGCATTATTTCCCCTGAAAGCATGAACAATATATGGTTGTTAGGTGTGGGATCCCCCAAGGGAAGTTTTGGGGCTTAGAGCCCAAATTTTGGTCAAAAATTGTAACTCCAATGTGAAGACTCCGCATTTTGTGGGCATGGAGCACGTAGCTTGTAAAAGAGTCATAGGGTTGTACACCCTCAATTTTGTAATGTAATGTCGGCTGTAGAGACCTACCCATGGTCCACGAGCCATGGGATTGTATAAATAGACTGAGGTTCTAAGTAGTTAAGAGAATCAAGGAAGAATCATCTAATAAACACGTGGAATAGAAGAATAGTGGAAGAGCAGGAGTGTAAAGTCTAGTTTGGATCATAGAGTAGGAGAAGGCTTTGTAGCTGAGTGCGTAGAGGCCTAGTAGTCCACAACTACGTGCACAGACCCCTACATCTGAGTGCGCAGGGTGAGTCGAGTCTGTAACAGTTGAAAGCATTAATAAAGAGAAGTTTCCTATCAATTCTGTGTATTTATTTCCTGTTTTATGCGTTCAATATATTGGTTATAAATTGCACTTCCTTTGTTTATATGTCGCGCGAATATATATGACTGTATTGATTAAGTGAATGCAAGATAGAATATTTGTTTACGCGAATTTAACTAAGATCTATTAAGAAGATAAGTAAGATTCGTAGTGTAGTTTGGGGAAATAGTGCAGTTCGCCGCCATAGCAGCGCGAAAGCATCTTAGCCCCTGGTTAGGGCTGTGCGAAAGGCGATTATAATAGAGAACGAGGGTATTAAGGGTTAGAATAGTGTGCGAAGTAACTTGCGTGAAGATAAGCATATTTGGACTAAATCGACACCTCAGACATCTGAAGGGTGCAGAAAATTGGTTCCAGCATCCCCCCATATTGCTTCCGGTGAGACTTTAGTATGCGCTCTGGGGGATGATTTTGAAAGGGCCAGTAGTGTAGGGATTTGTTTGGATAAATAACTCTAAACTTGGGTAAGGCCGCCTCAAGCCAACAAATGGTTTCGTTTCCGAGGCCAGAATCTACATAGATATGTCCGATGTCGTATTATTGGAATCCAACTAAGAAGTAAATTGAAGGCTAGTTGGACAGAAGAATTCACGAGCTCGCAACATAGGAGAATATGAACCCGCAACTATCAAAAAAAGCGTGGTTGGACTACTACCTGTACATGGAGATCCACAAAATCTTCCTCACGTCCTTCCCTATTGAGCTCTACGAGTGGATCGTGAAGCTAGCAGATAGCCAAGGAAGGTGGAAACTTGACGATCCTATTGTGTGGACCCTAGAGTTAGTGCAAATGTTGGAAGCATCGGAGGATAAGATCACGCATGCCATTGATCATTGGCTCGATCGTATTATAGGAGGATTCATTACTGAGTTCGCGGTTGACACCTCAGTTAGCTATAACGAGGCAGAGTGACGCTTTCTCAAAGGACCACGAGGTAAGTACGTAAAGTCTTTGAATACTTGGATTAAAATGCTATTGTGTGAAAATAGGGTTATGCAGTTACCTTGATGTTCGGGGCTACGTGAAGTGGAAAAGCTTACAGGAATGAAGGAAATAAGGGACCAGAAACTAGCCCCTTGATTTCATCTCCGTGAGGGGACAAGGAAGAGCTCGCGAATGTCTCACCGTGAAGTGCGATCCATTTGATAAGGCAAAAAATTCTGCGAATACCACCTCCACCCACACCACCACTGGCTTCACCACCATCACCTCCGTATTCACCTGTACCACCTCCACCACCACCGTGATTCAATATGGCAAGCACAATGAAGTTGCTTGTGTTCAAAGGTTTGGGAAATGAGGATCCAGACCAATTCTGGTTCGTGGTAAGGGCCGTATGGGAAGTGTAAGGAGTTACAAATGACAATATAAAGAAAGTGACATTTGTTAGTGCCCTGCAAGACCGTGCGCTGACCTAGTATATTAAGCACTCCAATGATAATCCAAATATGGAAATCGCGGATATCCAAGCAGCGTTAAACAAAGAATTTAGCAGGTCGAAGTCTAAAGCACAGTCGATCATTGGATTCAAAGAGATCATGATGCTACCAGGCAAGACTCCTTGGGAGCTAGATTAAAGGCTGAGGTGTAGGATTCGCGAAGCTAATATGAATCTGATAGATGGAAAACATCACGAGTGGTTTGTAGCTTTGCTAATGCCACATTTAAGGAGTGCACTATCACAGCAGAAGATAATGACTCAGGCGGAGGCCTTAGAGATTGCTATGAGGCTACATGAGACTTTGATGCAGGATCCTAACTTAAGATTTCAACAGATCCATGCGCAACTGAAGAATTTATGCCTTGAGATGTAAAGTCTAAAACAGGACAGGACATCTCGACCAAAAGTGCGCGAAGAGGTATGGTGCGTAAAATGCAAGGGTCAGGGTCATGACAAGGACCACTACTCGTTTTTTGTAAATTACCTTGTAGGAGGAGGACCGATGCCCTTAAGACCAGAAGCACAAATAGGACCTAGCGTGACACCTGCTTTGTGGTGTGTGATTTGTCAAATAGCAGGAAAACATGCCATGGACAATTGTCACCTATTACAAAAGTATACGGAAAATTTGCAACAGTTGTTCTGCAAATTTTGTAGGTCACTAGAACACGATCAACACACTTGTAGAAGCTATGAGTTAATGATGGATAGAACTCCCACCTATAGAGTTCAGGCCAAAACATGACCCCTTGTTCAAAATGCAGGAATGGCGCGAACAAGATTTTAGGGGCGCAGACGAGGCCGAGGTGGAGGAAGACCTAGAAGAGGTCACAGACAGTTGATATGCTACAATTGTGGAGGGCCAGGACATTATGCCCACGATTGCACGAATCCAACGCGCCTGTCGTGTTTGTATTGCAACTTGTTTGATCATGAGACAGAAGATTTTCCTACACTGATAGCTAGGATATGCGACAAAGGAGCACTACCACCTCCCTCGACTCAGAACTTGCAGATGATGAGGTCTGAGCCGCGCGAGGAATATTTGACTATGAAAATTGTGTTTGGAAGTGGAATCACGATGGGAGATGACAAATGAAAACAACCAGAAGATAACACTTGGGTTCACAAAGCTCTGGTGAAAGAAGCAGAGTTTGATTTGGAGCGCACTTGGGAAACCTTCATGGAAGCTAAGAAGAGCTTTGTTGATGCCTCCACTTCAGGAAGCAAAGATAAACTGGAGCCAGAGATGGACCCATCTATGCTCACAATGTTCCTGGAAACATGTATGAAGCTACTACGTAATAGTAAGGTGGTGAAAGGGTTACAGGAACTCATTAACAGATGCGATGGGACCGCGCTAAGAGAACTGCGTGTAGTCAAGAAGATCAGAAAACATAAGACAAGATCATGAAGAGAAATGAGTCTAACCGCACAGATCAGAGAATATGAGATGGATCAAGTCATCCTGGATTTAGGATCAGAGGTGAATGTTCTTCAAAAGCAAACATGGGAGTGAATGGGGCGACTTGCGCTACAGTGGTCTCCAATTCAGCTAAGGATGGCGAACTAGCAGAAATAATAACCATGGAGTGTTTGCAGGGAATAACCATGGATATTGAGGGAGCGAGTGTGCTGGCAGACTTTGAAGTGATAGAGATTGTCGATGATAGAAATCCCTACCCCGCACTCTTAGGAATTGATTGGGCCAGTGACATGAACGGGGTGATTAATCTGAAGAAGCACAAGATGATTTTTGAGAAGAAGTGACTACACGTAATTATGCCCCTGGACCCTAATGAAGGATCACACTATATGGAGCCAATGAGTAACTATGAAAGTGATGATGATTTGGACTACATCTATAAGATAACAATGTTAAACCAGGACTGGGTGAATCCCACCACGGATGGGCGGATTGCACGGGAGAGCGAATGCCCCTGTACTTCGGATTTGGATGAGGAAATGGAGTGATGGCAGAATTGGTTACATGAGGTAACTACACTGAATTCTAATATGATGACAAGGTCACTACGTTGCGTATCGACAAAAGTAAGAGACCTGCCTACTTATGATGGTCTAGGTGAGGTAGATACCTTCTTGAATAAATTTGAAAGGGAGGTGCTGGAAAAGCAACGTTTCCAAGACTTAAACTGTGTATTGTGTGCTATGCCCATGAGATGGTGGGGTACGCACAAAGGGATCTTTGATGTCTGGCACGAGTGTAGGAGAATGATGTGCACATGATTTGGGAAGCCTAGGGTGCGATTGACAAACAAGTACAATGGATGGGATGATCCGCGCACGTAGTTGGCCAAGTGGGCACAGGCATATGGAAAACCACCTACGTGGATGCACATGAACTCCGCGCTGAAATGTATGGTCAATAAGCATGTGTTCGAGGGGAAAATGTGCAAAGGGATCTTAATGTTGGGGAGACATTATGTAGGAAGAATAGTCATGCAAAAGGTTCTTTGCGCAGAACCATTCAACAAGGTATGCAATGCACTGAAAAAAGTATGCAATGCGCAGTGAAGTGATCGGGACCTGCGCGTACCTGCAGTCTTATGGGCTTATAGGAAAACATGAAAGAAACTGCGGGACATACACCTTTTAGGCTTATGTATGGAGTGGAAGCTGTAATGCCTATGGAATACATCGTGCCTAGTCTTCACATAGCAATGCTCATAGGTATGACGGATCGTGGGGCCATAGAGGAGAGGCTCATGCAGTTACAGGAGCTCGAAGAAGAACGATTTTTGCCTAGCTTTCATGAGCAGGTCCAGATGCAGCGCAAAAAGTCTTGGCACGATCGACATATTAGGCTCTAGCCCTAGAGTGGGTCTAGTCACAGCAAAGACAATACCAAAGCAAATTTCCTTAGAAAGTTGATGCCATGAAGGCTTACCTTCAAATCGTCGTTCGATGGAGTTCCTGTTGTGTTGCTCCAGCTTTCATTATTCTAATCACTTGTACCTGAAAACAACATACAGAACACAACCACAAACATAATAGAGTATGACAAAAAATATCTACTTATAGAGTCAATGAGCTTCAAGTTATCATTACGCATTTCGACATACGATATAGGAAATAAGCCGTTGATTTGTATTAATATAAATCAAAGTAGAACTTACAACCAAGCCTTGACGTCATAAGCCTCCTTGAAGGGTCCTGTCAGCATGTCTCCACAAGAATTCACTCGTATACTATCTCCCAAAAGATGAACAACTCTTTCTCCTACCTAAAAGGCTAATGCTAGAATACTCTTACAATCAAGTTAACTCCACTCAAAACCGTCCCAAGCTAAGTTATGTGAGAGGCTACTTCCACACTCTAGCAAAAAATCTCTACTCTTACTATTGAATTCTTGAACTCTGAAGCTAGCTGATCTCAGTCATGGAGGAAGTATTTATAGGAGGAGGAGCTTCCATAAAATATGGGAGAAAGAGCTTATCCCTTTGAGAGGTTGCACAAAAGGTGGAACAACTATCCCAAAGGAGAGATGCAAGCTCATCTGATCCAACAACCAACCTTAGGACTGCCCATGAAGCTGTTACACTTCAAAGATTCGACGACTTGTTTAGAAAACTTTCCAAAAGTAGCTTGTCACTGGTACAACACAGAGACAAAGCAAAGACTTCGCTATGGCTAGTGAAATCTTGGCCATCTTCGTGGGTGGAACAACTATTGTCCCACGATGACCCAAAAACACAAGTAAAAAAGGGTCTTCTCCAAGAGAAGTAAACTGAGATATTCTTCCTAAGATGATAAGGAAGACATTGACACATAATTTGCAACATGACATAAGGCAGATGTCAATAACATGGATCTGCAGTGTTCAGAATTAGGGAATGCGGGAAAGTGACAAATTACTGTGTAACAAATGCCCCCTAAAGCATGAAGTCCGAGAGAGTGGGAGGGGTGAAATGCTTTATGAATCCATAACTAAAACAGAACACCGTCATGGAGAACCTGCAATGCAAGTACAACTGATATCTCTGATACATGAGTACCTAGTGAAAGGAAATATATGTGCATAAGGCATGGGCGTAACCATCCATAAGATAAGCATAAATGATTTGTGGTATGGACGCAACCATCCAATCAAAAAAACCATATAAAATACTGAGGTATGGTCACAACCATCCAATCAAAAGAGTCATATGTACAATCATGAACCAATCTGCGCAACTTGGGCTCGTGTAATCTGAACCCAGGGTCTTGAATTCCAACCCGATCAATGGTACAAACTATAATATGCGAATAGATGTGTTGAAGTCGAGCATACTAGAAAATCACTTGATTACCGATCAATGATGAAAACAGTTAACAAGCGTGAGAGAGACCACCAGTAATGCCAACGGTTCTAAAGGTACCGCTAGTACAATCCACGAAGTGTGAAGAATGATATGCTATCGAACACCCGTGAAATCACTCGATCAAAGGCCAATGATGAAAGCCTGTCGTCAAATGTGAAGAACTTGCCATTAAGGCATGCAAGATCCAAGGTACCAGAAAGGAGTCTCTAGATCAACTTCTTGGATAAGGAGTTGAAGTTGACAGGAAGCGATCGGTTGAAGGAGGACCATAATGTTTCCCACATCATTGACGCAAGACAAAGGAATAAGATGAATGTGTGTGAAACAAAGATTTAGAGGAAGATGTGTAAGGGTACAAACTGCACAAGGATTAAGCTCTTGAACATATCAGCGACACAACTCCGGAGTGTGGCAGCATTTTGGTACCAAGGTTTCAAAGGTCATGACGATGCAATAGGGATCAGATGGAATGAGGAAAAATGGATGACCCAAAACTCGGAAGGCCAATGATAAAGTGAGGATATCCCAACTCGACACGAATCAGAAAGAGTGTCGATGTTCAAGAGCAACAAGTTATCGTAAAAATTGATACAGTCAACAGATTACTTCAAAATTTTCCCCCACCATTTCTGGCGAGTACCCCAATTATTTTTGAAACACAAGCTTAAAAGGGATAGCATATGCTTGTAATGTAAGTTTGTCCTTCAGACAATTTTGACCTAGTTAGTTTTTAACAAGCCCTAGGAAGGAGAAGCTCGGTCTCATCATAATGACAAGTCCAATGTCATTAGGCTTTAACGAGTCTGACATAGGTATAACTCAGATTCTATTTCATATTTAGAGAGTTTGAAAAAGACACAGAAAACAAAACCCTAAAGGTCCCATTTCGTAAATTTGTCTGTCGAATCCAAAAAGGTAGAAAAAAATACCCAAGGGAACCTATTTACCATGAGAGGTCAATGTATACCTTTCTCGTAAGTAATCTATCCCAGTCCATAAAAGGGGTAAACTTATACTAGGTAGATGATGCTTCGCAGCCTTTAATGAGCTCAAAGCGACAAGAGCTCAAAGATCTTTTCATGTTTCATGAGTAAGAAAAGAGATTAAAGATGACTCCAAAAGGGACTTTTTCGGGTTTTTACCAGGTTCAAAAAAGTATAAAACACAATTTGTGAATCATCTCCATAGTACTTTGGAACCTGATGCTACACAAAAGCAAGTGTGAGATTTGTTTTCGAAGTAAATATGCACGAAATACTCAAAAATAGACCAAAAAACCTTAATTTCCAAACCCTAATTTTGCAAAAAAGCTTATAAAAAGGGCCATGAGGTAAAAATCAATTTACTTTTTCCTTTTTTACCTTGGAGTGAAAATTTACCCTTGTGCATTGGCGATTTCAACGATCGACTGGAGGAGTTTCAAAAGCTTGCTTGAAAATTCGTCTGGTCCAGGCAAGAACTCCACTTTTTCCTGCGTTTTTAGATAGAATGTAGCTCTTTTTTGGTAATTTTAGCCGTCTTTTAGGAAGATTTTGGAATGAGAATGTTCACGGCGGTCGTCGCAGGTCACCAACTCGGACCGCTACGAGTTAGAATCTTAATGGAGAAAAATTGAGCTCTTCACGATTGTACACCAAACAATCGCGAAGAGCCCTAATTTTCAAAACTGTGGATTTTGGCTCAGTGCACCTATTTGAAAAACAGGCGCGATGAGCACCAATAGCCAAAATTTCTCAAAAATTAAGCAATTTCACGAGATTTAAAACACAAATAGAGTACTTATAATTACAATGTGTGTGTTTGCAGGGATAAAATCATGGTGATTGAGTGGAAAGAGCGGGAACATAGCAATGATGACAAATTGGCCATGGGGGATCCAAATTGCTTGGACGTGCTCCAAAATTGCGGGCTTCTAAATTTTTTATGGTACCCTGTCTAAGAGCACAACTGGACCTACTCCAATATCTTGTTGGAGCATGGGATCCGAATGAGGGGAAATTCAACATTTGGGGCCAGGAGCTAGAAATCGATGCCAATGACATCTATTTCTTGACAAGGTTATCATGGAGGGAGGAAAGGCCCCAAATGATAGGTACCTAGATCACAGGAGAAATGATGGATATGCTCATTTGGAGAATGTGTCCAGAGGCTTAGAAATCGGACAAGCAAGGAAAGCTGAAGATTGCCACAGTGGCTGACTTGTCCCTAAGAGTCCTTCATTCCACCATCACTAGAGCAGCTGGTTCACAGGCCCCGCATGAGGAAACCAAAATGCAACTCCGGCTGGCTGTTGACTGCCTAAACCCCAATGTTTTCAATTGGGCTGAGGCAGTAGCAAACAACCTCAAATGACAGCTGAAAAAAAGCTGGCGAGGAGATACTAAACAGTTTGGATACGGCTCGATCCTCGTACTGTTCATCCTGAAATGACTTCCCATCTTCCAGAGACAGGAGGTGGTTGTGACATGGCCACTGTTATCACCTAGATTGACCTCAGGCTGAAGGGAGGCAATGCCAGGGTAACCACAAACCAAGCTTAGCCAAGTAGCTAGCCCTACTAGGCCGGGAGAGGGCTCTCTCTGTAAGGATCTCAGTCAAGATGATTGGATCAGGTAAAGGATTTTAGGCTAGGTATAGTAGCACAAAAGTTTTGATTTGATTTTGTAGGGGTTTTGCTGGATCAGGAGGAGCTGGGCAGTTTAGGTCTGGGAAATTAGGTTAGAAATGTAAGGTGTTCTATGGGGCAAGGTAGGCATAGGCTTTAGCACTCTTGGGCTTGATGGGGTGAGATGTTTTAGACTGGTGAGAAGCTAAGAAGGGCATGTGACAATCATGGATCCTTCCTGGACTACAGAAAACATGAAATGGTGAATGATTTCCCAAGGCAGAGCATTGATACAATGGATTCTACCTATCAAACTTGAAAACATTCAACTAGAAGAAATGAAATGATTGATGGCATAAATAACAAATATAAACATATAATCACAGAAGAAGAAACTGTACTAGAATTCCATACCACAGGGATCCCATAAAAATAGCTGCAATTCTTATTAATTTCCTGCCAAACTACTTACAAAGGTGTACAATCAAGATATGAGCATCCACACTGAGTCCAACCCATAAAATGATTGAGAAACTACATGATATAGGCCTTAAAACAACTAATCCTAGCCTCAAGGGTTGAATCCATGAGAGGAGGAACAGTTGCACAAAAGACCGAACTGATAGCTAAAGACTAGGGTGGTTAAGTTGAATCATCCCTAATATGAAGCAAACTGATTTATTACATGCCACTTAGGCCATTCATATGATGTATCTACCCTAGGTAACAAAATCACACTTAAATTACATCATCATTATGAATTACATCAGTGAAAAATCAAAATCCCACAGGTGAAAATTATTTTCTGAGAGAAACAGTGAAAAATTTGGCTGCCTGTCAAGTGTGCAGTGCCAATGTCAAAAGCGCAGCACCTGAAGGAAGTGATCAGCACTTCTGCAGAGTGCATAGCACTAAGAGGAAATGCGCAGTGCCTCCATTTTTTCTGCTGATTCGGCCTCAAATTGTAAAAAACACTACTGGGGTTTGCTCAATGCGGGGTAAAAGGGAAATAAAGAAGATATGAAGGCAAGAAGATATTTATACACCCTTGAATTTAATTTTTAGCTCCTCAAACCCCCTTTGCTAATGCTTTTTGTCACTTTCACCTTTTCAATTAATTGCTTTTGATTTTTTGACCCTTTCCTTTTTGACAGGTGGAGGAATGCTCAATTTGACTTGAACTTTGCAGTGTTTGTTTGTCTTGCAGCAAGGAGAAATTTTCTGGTGTAGCTGAGATCCATTATTACATATAGGAACTTAAAATTACATATGAAAGACAAATAAACTTAAAATACTCTGTTTTCACCTCAAAAACATGTTTTTGAGGTGAAAATTACGTTAGGTTAAAAAATAATAACTCAGTAGCTTGTGACTTACGAATCATCATGCTTGTTTTATCAGTCATCCTCATACCCTTTCTAACCTTTATTTACCTTTTAACATCAAAACTTTTAACCTTGGTGGTGAAACCCTAAGACCTAATGAAATCATGCCCTATGACCTAATGAAATCATGACTGCAGATTGATTATGAAACCATAACTGATGACAATCTGAGAAGGATCAACAAGTATACTCTATGAGGGAAAAATTTAGATTTTCTGAAGAGAAAAAACCATCAGTGGATCAGTATATCATGACCTAATGGAATGATGCAAAATTTTTAGTATGGGACTCCTAAAATGAAAATGGAAAGAGTGAATTTTGATCCCTGATGGAAGTATGTAGAGACTGACACTAACAGCCACCACCACGGGAACCGTGGATCACTTGTTGGGCCATTCTAATGCCTCGAGGAGGCGGAGACCAACAGATCTCATGGAGACTAGAGTTCTTTGAGTGGCTAGATTTATAGCTCCTTGTTGTAGAGGATTGGCCCTTTGCTGGGACGAACTTTAGGGGTGACCCAGACCTAGTACTCCCACCTAGGGAACACTGGGATGATAGAGGTAACAAACTCATTTTTTGATTTTGAAAGGGTTTTATAATTTTTAATATTTTTTTTATATATGTCCTGATTATTATGATTCAATCTTGTAGATGTTGGACTGGAAATACATGTAGGTTTAACTCCCATTTCTCACAGAGTCGAGAGGGAGTTCGACCTACCTCCCCCTGGTGGAGATGAAGAGGACGAGATTGCTCGAGACCTGGAGGGCTTAATGGAGGGGATCCCAGACTACACAGGATTCAAGGATGTACCTCGACGATACCAGCGACACACAGCAGGGGTGTCGAACAGGATCCACCGACTGCTCAGACGTGTCGTCCGAGTAGTGGTGTGCTATAGGGAGCATCATGCAGATTAGACCCCTAGGTTTATTTTCTGCAATTTTGAGAGACATGTTGTCTCATGATGTAACCTGAGCACTACGATGTGCAACACATGATATATATATATATATATATATATATATATATATATATATATATATATATATATATATATATATATATATATATATATATATATATATATATATATATCTATTTTTTATTTCATGAACTTACTACGTCTCAAAGTTTACTTTTATAAATGTCACAAATGTCTATCTAATACATGATTTGCCAATGCATATGTTAATGTATTTAGCCTTCTAGGAATGTGTTGATATGTAATGAAATCAAAATTCCTTTCCAGTAAATGAACACATAAATAAAACCTTAAAGTGTGAGGGTTTCTGATGTCCGTTGAGATGGAGGACAAGAAGCTGTGAATCTAGGTTTACGATCAAAGTGCGAATATTAAGGGAAACAACCTCAGTCAATAACTCAATAACTGCACTATATTCAACGACATTGTTCATAGTGCATCCTAGACAAACACCTTGAAGATCTGCCAACTCATCGTGAGGATCATAGATAACCCACACCGTGGAGGAAAGATTCCAGGTACTTTGACAAGCACCATTAGCAAAACTGACATAAGGTGCGACAGACATCTGCGTAAGAAGCAAAAGGAAACAATAAGCGAAAAAATTTTACACACCAAGCCAAACATGTACAAAAATGAAAACACACTTATTTACATAGAAATGCACAAAAGACTCATGCATAATACTTCTTGAGATAAAGCCCATTTCGGGGCTTATCTAAAGGATTGCCTTCATAATCAATCATCTCATAGGCACCTTTTTGCAAAACACGTTTTACAATGTAGGGCCCATGCCACATGGGTTCGAATTTTCCTGCACCCAGTTTATCATGAGCTTGATCATACAACATGACTAAATCCCCTTCAATGAATGAACGTGGGTTTATTGCCTAATCGAAGTGAGCTTCCACTCGCTTCTTCTATGATTCAATGACCAATGGAGCAAGTCGAAGAGTCTCATCAAGTCATTCTAAGTAAAGAAGACACTCCTCCACTGGAGTGCTATTCTGTAGTAATTCGATAGCTAATTTGAGAGAAGGGATTTCACATTCAATCGGAAGGGTAGCCTCCAGACCATAAAATAGTTGAAATGGTGTAAATCCGGTAGCATCCTTAACCGAGGTTCGATAGGCCCATAGAGCTGAAAACAATATCAAATGCCAATTTTATTTATGCATTCCAATGGTACGCTGAAGCATGGTAACCAAAACTTTGTTTACTGCTTCGACTTGGCCATTGGACTGAGATTAATATGGCATCAGACTATCGTGACACAAGCCCAACTGGGATGTCAACTCGGCCATCATGTAACTACAAAAATGAGAGCCATGATCTGTGACAATGGCTTGAGGGACTCTGAACCTGGCAATCACATGATTGAATAGAAATTGAGCAGTTGTCTTACCATCGTTAGTCAATGTAGGCATCACTTTGGTCCATTTCGTAAAGTAATCAATGGAAACGATGATATACCCATGCCCCCTAGCCAAGCGAGGGTTACAGGTTATAAAATCAATGCCCCACTTTGCAAAGGGGCCAACAGTAATGACAGGGTACAAAAGAGAAGGTGGTGCACGCATCTTGCACTGGTAGATTTGACATGCATGACAGGAACGGATGACAAGAATGCAATCCTTGAAAATGGATGGCCAAAAATAACCAGCACAAAGAATCATCTGAGCAGTGGCATAACTAGACATGTGATCGCCACAGGCGCCAGAGTGACAGTCATTCAAAACTTTCTTAGCTTCCTCGACGGTCAAACAATGATGGAGAATAGAACCAACATTGACACGGTATAATGTGTCGCCAATCATATGATATGGTTAAGAATGATGCCAAATGTGTCATTGAGTATCCTTAGAAAAGTCAGAGAGAAATGAAGACATTTGGAGGTAAACAATGATGTCACTGTACCATGGATCAAGGGTACTCATCAAGAAAAGTGTATCATGTTGAATGCAGTCCTCTATCCTAGAGTGAGCGGAAGTAGATGGTAAGGAACAAAGAAACTCACCGAAAACTAGTGACTTCTTAGACTTGGCAATAGTGAACTCCAAATCAAACTCCTGGAGGATAACGATCCACTTGGAGTATTTTCCCCCCAACAATTGGCGTGACAAAATATATGTCATCGGGTTGCAATCAGAAATCATAGTCATGGTACGCAACAAGATGTAGTGACTGTGATGCAGTAAAGTGTTCCCTCTACGGATAGAGGCAACCCCTCTAGCCCTAGAGTGGGTCTAGTCACAGCAAAGAAAAATCAACAACTAATTTCCTTAAACAGTCATCGTTCGAGGCCTACCTCAAACTAGTGGTCGATGAAGTTCCGTTGCACTACTCCAGCTTCCGCTTCCTTCTCCTCAATGAGTGATTAACCTGAAAAAATACAAGGAAAAACAACAAAGCACGTAACCAGGAAACAACAATGATCTATTTACTCACAAAGTCAAGAAGTCATGAGCTATCAAGTAAATTACATACAAGACATAGGAAAACATCATTGATTGTATTAATAATGAATCAAGAGCAAGCTTACAACCAAGTCTTGATGTCATAAGCCTTCTTAGAGGGTCGAGCCAGTATGTTTCTCAAGCATTCACTCTTTAAGGATGAATCTTCCAACACACAATGTCTCTCTCTCACTCATACGCTTTAACAGAAAGTTAAGGGCACTCCACAACCTTCCGCAAGCTATCTACAATCCCGCACTTGTCACACCCACACCAGCTATTTATCAAACTCAAAAGCACTAGCAGCACTGCCTAACCAAAAGAACTGAAAAACTAAAGAGCTAGCAGATCATAGCAATGGTGAGTGATTTTATAGGAGAAGGAGTCTCCATGAAATGAGGGAGAAAGAGCTCATCCTCAAGGAAGGTAGCACAAAAGGTGGAACCACCATCCTAGATGTAGAAAGGTGACCCAAACTGACCCAACAACTAGCTCTAGAAACATCCAGAAGGCCGACTGTTTGAACTAATTCGCCAAATCTGGACCGTCGTAGGTCATGAACTGGGGACTAGCGATGACGTCACAACAATACAGTGCATGACAGAGAATTGTCGGAGATTTTAAGGGTTTACTAGCGACAATGTAGAAACTTAGTAAAAAAGGGTGAATCTTCAGCATTAGAGAGAATTTGCTTAATCTTCTTACATTGGTGGGAAGATATGAACATGTTTATTTGACACATGACACAGTACAGGGACTGAGATGAGGACGGTGACAAATTATTGTGTAACAGATTCCCCCTAAAGCATGAAGCCTGAGAGAGTGGGAGGGGTGAAATGCTTTACGAAACTGTCTGAACTGGAAAACCACCTTGAAGATCCTGTAGGCGCAAGTACAACTGATATCTATGATAGTGAAATACATGTAGTCTAGGAATGGGCACAACCATCCAAAAGACATATGAAACTGGGTTTGTGGTATGGACACAGCCACCCAGCTGATAAGACCATAATAATGACAAAGTTATGGTCGCGGCCATCCATGAAGACTCAGGCATGGTCACAGCCATCCATCAAAGAGTCATATATGTAATCACGAACCAATCCACGCAGCCCAAACATATGTAATATTAGTTCGGGGTCTTGAAACCCAACCGATCATAGTACAAATTCTAGCATGTGAACAAATATGCTGAGGTCGAGCATGATAGAAATTCGCTTAATTATCGGTCAATGATGAAAACCCATAACAAGCGTGAGAGAAGCCACCAATAATTCCAATGGCTCTCAAGGTACTGTCCAGTACAATCCGCTAAGTGCGAAAAATGAGTTGAAGTCGAACACTCGTGGAATCACCCAATCGAAGACCAATGATGAAAGTCTATCGTCAGGTGCGAAGAACTTGCCATTGAGGCATGCAAGCTCCAAGGTACCAAAAGGGATCTCTAGACCATTCTCCTGGATAATGAGCTGGTGTTGACAGGAGACGATCTGTCGTAGGAGGGCCATAATGTTTCCCCCATCAACAACACGAAATAAGGAACAAGTGGTAGATGGTGAAACAGAGTATCAGAGGAGGAGGTAAGGGTGTGAACTGCAGAAGGATTATACTCTTGAACATATCGGCGACATGACACCGGAATGTGGCAGCATTTTGGTACCAAGGGATCAGAGGCTTGATGGTGACAACATATATGAGATGGAATGAGCCAAAATGATAACCCAAAACCCCAGAAGTCCAAATGACAATGTGTGGATATCCCAACTCGACAAGGAGCAAAAGTGTTGATGTTCAAGAGTGACTAGCTGCCGCAGGTAACCAATGATGACTTCCAGATTTTCCCCCACCATTGCTGGCGAGTACCCCAATTATTTTTCAAAACAAGCTTGAAGGGGATAGCATATGCTTGTAATATAAGTTCGACCTTCAGACGAATCCAACCTAGTGATAGTTTAACGAGCCCTAGGGAGGAGAAGCTCGAGTCTCGTCATGGTGATGAGTCCAATGTCGTCAAGGTTTAACGAGTCCAACATAGGTAAAATTTGGAGTCTTTTTCATGTTTAGAGAGTTTGAAAAAGACACAGAAAAGAAAACTACAGGAAGGTCCTTTTTCATAAATTTGTGTCCCTTGAGCCCGAAAAAGTATAAAACAATACTCGAGAGAACCGCTTGACCATTACGATCAAGGAGTAATTTTCGTAATTAGTGACCTTGATCCGAAAAAGTAGAAAAGCGATCGAAGACATGTCATTTCGTAACTGATATCAAATTTGAAATGATAAAAGTCTGGCAATCTTTTCACATTTATACGGTTAGAAAAGAGCTGAAAGTGGACCGCCTTTTTATTCCGTTTAACGAGTCAAAAAGGAAAAACTCGATAATCTTTTCATCTTTAAACGGTCGGAAAAGAGCTGAAAGAAGACCTCCATTTTTATTCTCTTTAACGAGTCAAAAAGGGAGAAATACTTGGCAATCTTTTCATATTCTACGAGTCAAAAAGGAGCTTAAATGTGGCTCATCTTAGAGGAATGAGTGGTATAAAGGGTAGCAACTGATTCTGACAATGGTGGAACTACTCAAAATATGTAATGGTCAAGAGGTTGGCTGATAAAACCAATCATCATTGCAGTTCCTTAGGAAAGGAAAAACAACCAAGTGAAAGCATATGATTGGCCAAAGAGATGGTGGCGATGGAATGAAACAACCAAGGCTCGTCTAGCATAATTTAGCAGATAAAAATGGCAATCACGAAGTGTAAATCGGGTATGGGTTCATTTTTTACACAAGCTTGAACCATGGAGAACTTTGCTTGGATTCGGTTTCATGTTTACACAAGTTTGAAACGAAAAAACTATGCTTGTTATAAGTTCGCGTGCCCCAAGCATAATGACACAAATCGAGGTACATGCCCCCAAGCTTCATTGCATTCAACGAGGTGGATGGAATGAAGGTTCACTTTTGAGATCTTGGAAAGACTCGACGTGGATTTTATGAGATCTTAAACAAAGACTCAATTTGGAAAGGGAGGTGTTTCATTTTTTAATGAGGTTGACACAGTAAAAGAACTATCCTCAGAATCCTTGTTTCATTTTTTAACGAGGTCATCACAAGATCAAAACTATCCTTAAGAGCCCGGTTTTCATTTTTTAACGAGGTTGACGCAGGAACAAGAACTCTCCTCTGCACTCCTTATTTCATTTTTTAATGAGCTTGACACAAGACAAGGAACTATGCTCCACACCCCTTGTTTCATTTTTTAATGAGCTTAACACAAGACAAGGATCTATGCTCGATCATCTATTCATGGGCCATATGAGAACATGGTTCCCAAGAGGTCTTCGTGGGATGGAAGAAACACACTCTGGGAGGAATACATGTCATGAGGCACCAATGATAGATTGGGTACCAATGCCCCCAGTACATGATGTACAAGACCATCTGCATGATCGTCAGCAGATGAGGAGACAGAACGGGTAGTCACATAATTGACTTGTCGCTGGGAAGGCATTGCTTGCGAGTAAGAACCGATAGGGGACAATGCCTACACAGGAGGCACCAGGGGACTAAAGAACGATAATTTATCTATGGTCACCATTCTTCCGTCGTGTGGAAAACAAACCACATGGAAAAGTGAAGAGACAAGGGCCCCCATGGCATACATATAATCATGGCCAAGGAGAAGACTGAAATCTAAAGCCTCTTGGACAACCATCATGTCTATATGGATGGTTTTGCCTCCCAAAGTAACAGGAAACTTAGGGAGGATCCCTAAAGGTTGACTAGTTCCTCCATCAAATGCCAACAGATTCTGTGCAACTGGCACAACTTGCGAGGAGCCCAAAGCTTGCCAAGTAGTGAAAGGCATGAGGCTAACTGATGCACCCTCATCCAAGATAGTGTCAAGTGCTGCCTTATCATAGGCATATATGGTAATCTGGAAAGGCACGTAGGATGGAAGGTGAAATACATTCAAATGACTCCAATCGAAGGAAACGAATGAACTACTTGGTGGGGGTATCATATGATTGCCCCCATGCTCTATAGGAACCGAAGAAGGATGCTCCTGATCAGCGAGGATAGGAGGGTCATTCTTGGACTCAGGAGAATCTGACGAGATGAGAAGAACATGAGTAGTGTGATCATGATGCTCCTCCGGAAGAGAGTGATCAACAGGTAGTGAATCCAAGTCGACACTCTCTCCGACCAATGGTTGGTCTGGAACAGGCTTAGCACAGCCAGGTTTGGAAAGAGGAGGATGGACAAGAGAAGAATATAAGTCAATCTCTTTATCAATGGGGAGAGGGTCTGAAGAGAGCCTCTGATAACCAATGGGAAGTTTAGGTGAAGAAGCTGTAATACTTTCCAAAAGAGTGGAAGCTTTATCCATGAATGGACAAAGGTGAAGGGGATGGTTGCCTTCACACAGTCCACAGGGGAATTGAATCTTCCCTTTCTTCTTACCACTACCAGTTGATAGGGTAGCGTCATCATGAGCTATAGAGGATGATGAGGGATGAGCCAGATCGTGAGACCATAATTCCAAGATCTTAGGAATTCTAGGACAATCACGAAGAAAATGGTCACCCTTTCACAATTTACAAGGAAACTTAACCTTCCGCGGAGGAGCAGAAGGTGTCCCGACCTGAGATGTACTCGGAGCAACAGTTGCACGGGTGGCCTCATGCTTATTGGACTTCTTCTTCTTCTTCATCTTCTTCTTCTTCTTAGTCTCCTGGTTACTAGATATGGAACTTTCACCAAGCGAAGGAGGAGATGAAGGTGAAGAAATAGGGGAAGAAGGCACAGGCTCAACCTTGGAATCAACATTTCATGGTTCAGACGGAGGGGACGGTGGAACAGGAGTCATGACGCTCAGGACCACCAAGGTTGAAAACAACCAAACGGGCAGACCGATGGTTAACCCAGGCAAAGACAATGTTTCCATATACGGAGCACCAACATTTCCAAAAGGCAGAAATGGACCAGGATTTCCATCTGGGGGAAGACCTTGGCCGGTAGACTCAGAGAATGTTACCATCAGGAACAAGCCTGAAAAACACTCTTATCGCAACCAAGAACTCAAACTGTTACCAGGAATATTTCGTGGGCAGTAAATTTTATGATGCAGGAACAAAACTTGACCTTTTCATATTTCAAGAGTCAAGAAAAGGACGAAAAGGTGACTCTATCTCTTTCGAGGTTTAATGAGCCTGAAAGGACAAGTGCTCAGATGGACCTTTTCTTTTAGGGAGTCCGAAAAGGAACGAAAGTGACTACTCTAGAGAACTAGGCAAAAGGTTTACCAAACAACCCGTAAAACTGCATATACACCTTGGCAATCATATGAAAACCAAGGACTTTCCGTACGGCAGTCAATCTTCCCGAATGTTGTGTTCAGTGCATTACGGTTTGCAAGGCAGTAGACACGGCTTCCTAAGGATATAGGATGATAACCTAGTGGGGTCTCCCAACATATACTCGACGGTATTGGGAGCGCAAGTCCATGCTAGCAGCTATTGGATCACAGAAGGAGGAATCACCCAACCTTAAGTGAAAACAATAGAGACTAGGTTTAACGACACCGGAGCACGTCTCTAGCCTAGACCTCTAAATAATGTGCGTTATGTTCCAATGTGTTGTTAGGTTTATTCAGTTCATTTTAGAGTTGATCTTGAATTATGTTTCAATTTTCAGGCCTTACCATATGTATATCAAAACCTAATATGCAACTAGAATGAATAAAACATCTTTCATTTCAATGAACTCCTACTTACAGAAGGGTAGAGAGATCATTCCCAAACGAAGACAAAACCAAGATCAGCAAATGTAGTCACTCAAGAGACACAATGCATAAACACATCAATCCCTATAGTGCATTGATACTGTTAGACTCCGTCTTGTCAGTCAATGTGAGATTGATTCTTCTTCAAAACTCTGTTTTGAAGAAGAAATCATTAAATGTATTTTTTAAAATATGTATCAAATTCTCCAGTTCTTCAAAAGGCAGCAGCTTCCTCAGATAATGCCACTGTCAACGTGCCTGAGGAGTTCCTAAAAATAGGCCGGGATGCAGTGTCATATGTAGAAGTCACTTATAGAATCCATCATGGGAGGATTGGAAGGGCTTATCAATATTCTGGATTCTGAAAGTGGTTTTGGTTCCTTAGAATCCAAACTCCTACCAAAGCAAGCAGCTATTCGCATGAATCATGCAGCCAAAGTTGCCATGCCTTCTACCAAGTCAATGAAAAGCAGTTCAGATTTTCCTTTGCCAGGAAATGAGAGTGAACCTGCAAATAGAGATATCATTAAAATGTTGGAGGCTGCAGTGCAAAGGTTGACAAGTCTATGCTCAGTGTTGAATGAAATGGAACCAATATGTATTCTGAACCATGTCTTTGTTCTAAGAGAGTACCTGGGGGATTGTGTATTAAACAACTTCAAGAGAAGGTTGATTACAATTTTAAAAGATTGATAGGGACCTTCAGCGGCCTTCTGTTCTGGCGTCATTGGTTCACCGTCACATGAATATAGTTCATCTGGTTGAACAACATGTAAGTATGGATTTAACTCAGGATATGCGGGAGGTGTTGTTGTGCGAGGCATTTTCTGGACCCATACATGGTTTGCATACTTTTGAGAAACCTGTACGGAACACAGGGACAACGATTTCAATTATCTGTGATTGGTACCTGGAGAATGTTGTTAAAGATGTAAATGGTGCTGGTATTTTATTTACACCTATAGATAAGTGCTTCAAGAGTGCAAGACCAGTTGGGGGGTACTTTGCTGAGGCGGTAACAGACCTTTCCGAACTCAAGGCTTTTGTTCGGTTGTTTGGTCCATATGGTGTTGATAAACTTGATGGTATCATTCGAGAGCATCTGACTGCTCTTTTGAGCTGCATCGATACTACATCGCGTTCCAACAAGGAATATCTTGAGGCCCTCTCTGCACGTATGCATAATTGGAGGGAAAGGTATTATTATTTGAAACAGGTTCATGAGTTAGAGCCTCTGATTAACTTTTCAATTTAGGTAGGACAGGCATTGTGCTTTAGTTCTTTGTTAGCTGAAGCTACTGGACAAGTCCTTGATGAAAATACTCCTCTGCTATTCTCACTATGGTCAGAGTATTCAATTTATTGATCCCATCTATTCAGTATCACAAGTGGAATCACAGTTCAATTCTCATATGCTGAGATACGAGTATGGTTCACTGCATACACCTTCATCCATTTGTGACTATGATATGAACATTGGGAAATCAGTCGTAAAGAAGGTTGAACCGGTTTTTGGGAGGTTTTGACAAGGAGAAATATGTGGTTCTTCGAAAATGGGCTGTAGCTTCTGATGGAACACAAGTGCCAATTTCCATTGTTTTGGTAAAACTAGATAGCACAGATCCTCTACTTCTTTACGGGTATGGCTCATATGAGGTCTGCATTGAGCCTGATTTCAGAACAACACAACTATCCTTGATTGATCGTGGCTTTGTATATGCAATCGCTCATATTAGAGGTGGCGGTGAGATGGGACGGAAGTGGCATTGGAAACAACATCAGTGTCGAGCGGTACGCAGCTGACGTCTTTGAGCTTCATAAGATTCTGAAAATGATTTACAAGAATCAGAAAGTGAAACCACTCCTCGTTGCGCCGGATGGATTTTTTGACGCTGACTGGTTCACGACGTTCATTAAACTAACGGAACCAATAATTTTGAATGTTGTTACACATCATATCTACAATCTTGGGGCAGGTGTGAATCCAAACCTTACACAAAAGATACTGGATCCCGTATTTCTGAGCCAAGAATCATATGTATTCCAAGGCCTCCAATCCATCCTGAAGAATTATGCGCCTTGGGCTAAAGCCTGGGTGGGTGAATCAGGAGGAGCTTATAACAGTGGCCATGATGGTGTCACCAAATGACAAAACCACAGCAAAGCCTGTTTCTGTTGAGATGACAGACTTGATAGATACTAGCGAAATAGACTTGCTTGCTGGTGGAGGTGTGTCGTAGGCAAAAGATACTGATACCGTGACAAAATCAGCTATTGTAGATCTGTTGGGTGATGAATTCTTACCTACTAGAGATGAAGGAAACATTGTAAATATAGAGGAGGATCCTTTTGTTGGGATGGCCATTTACACTGAAGGAGCTGAAGGCAATGCCTCTACCAATAATCTTTTTTCAGGGTTGGTGCTTGGTAACAGTAGTGAGATGGAGAATGTCGATACAGAAACATCAAACAAGGACGATGGCAGTTTCTTAAGTGATTTTGCTAAAAATATAGAACAAAGCAATAGCAAACCTTCTGTACAATCAGACAGCTTGGATGACATTTTTGGTTCTCTGTCCAGTTCCATGTACAACATGCCACCGAATATGGTGATGTATCAAATGTTTCCTTTACAGGCAACAAACTTTGGGCCTAAGTGAAAAAGGTAGGAATTCTACACTGCTTCATTACATTCAAACTCGAAACAGATTTCGGTTGCCTATGTTTATTTTTAGCAATAGGATTGACACCTGGAATGCCACTTCATCAGTTATCAAGTAGAAGGATGCGCTATTCTATCTTCAGAAGCGCTGATCGTTTTTTTTTTTCAGTTTTATTTATTAAATAATGATAAATCAAATCCCTGGTTTTGGGGTCGATTTGTTTTCCCCTAGAAAAGATTATTTAATGTATTAAAAAATCATTTGTAAAAGTTAGTGGGAGAGAGAATTCTGAGTGCTGGTGGAGGAGAACAGAGAGTTCCATTGTTCAGCTGTTTGACAGAGATTTTAATAAAAAATGCAGCTCTGACCCCTGAGATTCCTGTGGTATGACAATTTAGCATAAGTTTTCCTTTGTTTCATATATAACCTGTTATGTTTTCGTTTCACTTCATGATCATTTCTAATTGAACAAATGAAGTGTTAAGGTAGAATTCATCATTTGTATGCTCTGCCTTTAAGTTTGTTCAATATTTAATGTTTTCTTCTGTTTGACAAGGATTCATCTTCTATGCCCTTGTCAGCTCCTCACCAGTCTTGCCATCCCATTTAATCTCAATTTAATGTTAAATTTCTTGCCTACCTTGCCTCAGGGGATAATCTGTGTTCTTGATTACATTTCTCTGCTCAAGCTGTTACTCTGCCCATGCAGCCCAGAAAAACCCCGTCATTTTATTAAAAACCCTAAAAATCCCAAATCAACCCTTTGATCAGTTTACTAGCCTAAAATCAATGTTACCCTATTGGTTATCTCGCCCATTGAAGATCTTTATCGAGATAGACCGGAGAGAGCCCTCTCCTGCCCCGTAGGGCTAGCTACGAGGCTAAGTGGTTTGATGTTGCCTTGAGGTTTACCTTTCTCAGCCTGAGGTGAAATTTCAAGCGCTAACATATTGGCGACCATACTGGGGAGAACATTCGACTTGTTGATTGTCTTGTCCCAGTACATGCAATCGAGGTGCAGATCAGATGCTGATGGTGGACAGCAGTCAGACACTTATGCAGGCTGAACCATTCACCTAGCGACTCCAATTCGACCCAGACATTCCAACGCTCGCTGATCCGTTCATGCAATGGTAGGGTATGTGGCAAACCTTACCCTGTGTGAAGCTGTAGAAGAAATAAGAAAGGAGTTAGCAGATACTGAATTTGATGAAGATGTTTTCAGTGCCTTGCTTCAATGCTTGAAATCTTCAAAGGTCTTCAAAACTAAATTTTGTGAGTTAATTGTTGAAAGAATCGAAAAGGAGATTCAAGAATTAGATGAGCAAATTCAGTCATATGATTTCCAAGACCCTAAAAAGTTCTTGGAAATCCTTCCTCATTCGAAACAAGATATCATAGAATCGTCTATAGATGTTTACATTGACAATGTGCAGCTGGAAGTATGCATTGCAGAATTGGGACATCCAACAGAGTCCGGCTTCCATGATCCTATTGCGGCATATATGGACATGTTTTTCACTTTAATTGATAGATCAGACTCTCTTGTACGTAACCAGGCTCAGTACGTGTATGAAAGGCTGCCAGCAATCACATCTGTGTCCTGGCGGAAGCATTCTCAAGCGGCATCATTTTCAGGTTTACTTGAATGGTTAATATGGCATTTCGGTATTACCTGATCTATTGTTTGTACAGCAAAGTAGGGTAGATTTTGTAAATAAATAAGCAGCCAAAAGGCAGCATTTTGTTCCAGTTTCATTACAGTTTAGTTTGAAGTTTGCCGAATTAGTCTTTCAGTCAATTCAGTCAAGTTTCAGTCCATAAATATGTCAAAGTCTGTGTTAGTTGTTGAACTAATGGACTCCATTGCCCAATGGATGGAGGCACTGTCTGCTCTCCCAAAGTTCTGCGGTTCTTGGCACCTCCACGAAGCGGCAGCTGCCATCCCAATTGGAGCCGATGTTAGACTCCGTCTTATCAGTCAATGTGAGATTGATTCTTCTTCAAAACTCTGTTTTGAAGAAGAAATCATTAAATGTATTTTTTAAAATATGTATCAAATTCTCCAATAATGCCACTGTCAGCGTGCCTGAGGAGTTCCTAAAAATACGCCGGGATGCAGTGTCATATGTAGAAGTCTCTTATAGAATCCATCATGGGAGGATTGGAAGGGCTTATCAATATTCTGGATTCTGAAAGTGGTTTTGGTTCCTTAGAATCCAAACTCCTACCAGAGCAAGCAGCTATTCGCATGAATCATGCAGCCAAAGTTGCCATGCCTTCTACCAAGTCAATGAAAAGCAGTTCAGATTTTCCTTTGCCAGGAAATGAGAGTGAACCTGTAAATAGAGATATCATTAAAATGTTGGAGGTTGCAGTGCAAAGGTTGAAAAGTCTCTGCTCAGTGTTGAATGAAATGGAACCAATATGTATTCTGAACCATGTCTTTGTTCTAAGAGAGTACCTGGGGGATTGTGTATTAAACAACTTCAAGAGAAGGTTGATTACAATTTTAAAAGATTGATAGGGACCTTCAGCGGCCTTCTGTTCTGGCGTCATTGGTTCACCGTCACATGAATATAGTTCATCTGGTTGAACAGCATGTAAGTATGGATTTAACTCAGGATATGCGGGAGGTGTTGTTGTGCGAGGCATTTTCTGGACCCATACATGGTTTGCATACTTTTGAGAAACATTTACGGAACACAGGCACAGCGATTTCAATTATCTATGATTGGTACCTGGAGAATGTTGTTAAAGATGTAAATGGTGCTGGTATTTTATTTACACCTATAGATAAGTGCTTCAAGAGTGCAAGACCAGTTGGGGGGTACTTTGCTGAGGCGGTAACAGACCTTTCCGAACTCAAGGCTTTTGTTCGGTTGTTTGGTCCATATGGTGTTGATAAACTTGATGGTATCATTCGAGAGCATCTGACTGCTCTTTTGAGCTGCATCGATACTACATCGCGTTCCAACAAGGAATATCTTGAGGCCCTCTCTGCACGTATGCATAATTGGAGGGAAAGGTATTATTATTTGAAACAGGTTCATGAGTTAGAGCCTCTGATTAACTTTTCAATTTAGGTAGGACAGGCATTGTGCTTTAGTTCTTTGTTAGCTGAAGCTACTGGACAAGTCCTTGATGAAAATACTCCTCTGCTATTCTCACTATGGTCAGACTATTCAATTTATTGATCCCATCTATTCAGTATCACAAGTGGAATCACAATTCAATTCTCATATGCTAAGATACGAGTATGGTTCACTACATACACCTTCATCCATTTGTGACTATGATATGAACATTGGGAAATCAGTCGTAAAGAAGGTTGAACCGGTTTTTGGGAGGTTTTGACAAGGAGAAATATGCGGTTCTTCGAAAATGGGCTGTAGCTTCTGATGGAACACAAGTGCCAATTTCCATTGTTTTGGTAAAACTAGATAGCACAGATCCTCTACTTCTTTACGGGTATGGCTCATATGAGGTCTGCATTGAGCCTGATTTCAGAACAACACGGCTATCCTTGATTGATCGTGGCTTTGTATATGCAATCGCTCATATTAGAGGTGGCGGTGAGATGGGACGGAAGTGGCGTTGGAAACAACATCAGTGCCGAGCGGTACGCAGCTGACGTCTTTGAGCTTCATAAGATTCTGAAAATGATTTACAAGAATCAGAAAGTGAAACCACTCCTCGTTGCGCCAGATGGAGTTTTTGACGCTGACTGGTTCACGAAGTTCATTAAACTAACGGAACCAATAATTTTGAATGTTGTTACACATCATATCTACAATCTTGGGGCAGGTGTGAATCCAAACCTTACACAAAAGATACTGGATCCCGTATTTCTGAGCCAAGAATCATATGTATTCCAAGGCCTCCAATCCATCCTGAAGAATTATGCACCTTGGGCTAAAGCCTGGGTGGGTGAATCAGGAGGAGCTTATAACAGTGGCCATGATGGTGTCACCAAATGACAAAACCACAGCAAAGCCTGTTTCTGTTGAGATGCCAGACTTGATAGATACTAGCGAAATAGACTTGCTTGCTGGTGGAGGTGTGTCGTAGGCAAAAGATACTGATACCGTGACAAAATCAACTATTGTAGATCTGTTGGGTGATGAATTCTTACCTACTAGAGATGAAGGAAACATTGTAAATATAGAGGAGGATCCTTTTGTTGGGATGGCCATTTACACTGAAGGAGCTGAAGGCAATGCCTCTACCAATAATCTTTTTTCAGGGTTGGTGCTTGGTAACAGTAGTGAAATGGAGAATGTCGATACAGAAACATCAAACAAGGACGATGGCCGTTTCTTAAGTGATTTTGCTAAAAATATAGAACAAAGCAATAGCAAACCTTCTGTACAATCAGACAGCTTGGATGACATTTTTGGTTCTCTGTCCAGTTCCATGTACAACATGCCACCGAATATGGTGATGTATCAAATGTTTCCTTTACAGGCAATGAACTTTGGGCCTAAGTGAAAAAGATAGTAATTCTACACTGCTTCATTACATTCAAACTCGAAACAGATTTCGGTTGCCTATGTTTATTTTTAGCAATAGGATTGACACCTGGAATGCCACTTCATCAGTTATCAAGTAGAAGGATGCGCTATTCTATCTTCAGAAGTGCTGATCATTTTTTTTTCAGTTTTATTTATTAAATAATGATAAATCAAATCCCTGGTTTTGGGGTCGATTTGTTCTCCCCTAGAAAAGATTATTTAATGTATTAAAAAATCATTTGTAAAAGTTAGTGGGAGAGAGAATTCTGAGTGCTGGTGGAGGAGAACAGAGAGTTCCATTGTTCAGTTGTTTGACAGAAATTTTAATAAAAAATGCAGCTCTGACCCCTGAGATTCCTGTGGTATGACAATTTAGCATAAGTTTTCCTTCTGTTTCATATGTAACCTGTTATGCTTTCGTTTCACTTCATGATCATTTCTAATTGAACAAATGAAGTGTTAAGGTAGAATTCATCATTTGTATGCTCTTCCTTTAATTTTGTTCAATATTTAATGTTTCCTTATGTTTGACAAGGATTCATCTTCTATGCCCTTGTCAGCTCCTCACCAGTCTTGCCATCCCATTTAATCTCAATTTAATGTTAAATTTCTTGCCTACCTTGCCTCAGGGGATAATCTGTGTTCTTGATTACATTTCTCTGCTCAAGCTGTTACTCTGCCCATGCAGCCCAGAAAAACCTCGTCATTTTATTAAAAACCCTAAAAATCCCAAATCAACCCTTTGATCAGTTTACTAGCCTAAAATCAGTGCTACCCTATTGGTTATCTCGCCCATTGAAGATCTTTATCGAGATAGACCAGAGAGAGCCCTCTCCTGCCCCATAGGGCTAGCTACGAGGCTAAGTGGTTTGATGTTGCCTTGAGGTTTACCTTTCTCAGCCTGAGGTGAAATTTCAAGCGCTAACATATTGGCGACCATACTGGGGAGAACATTCGACTTGTTGATTGTCTTGTCCCAGTACATGCAATCGAGGTGTAGATCAGATGATGATGGTGGACAGCAGTCAGACACTTATGCAGGCTGAACCATTCACCTGGCGACTCCAATTCGACCCAGACATTCCAACGCTCGCTGATCCGTTCATGCAATGGTAGGGTATGTGGCAAACCTTACCCTGTGTGAAGCTGTAGAAGAAATAAGAAAGGAGCTAGCAGATACTGAATTTGATGAAGATGTTTTCAGTGCCTTGCTTCAATGCTTGAAATCTTCAAAGGTCTTCAAAACTAAATTTTGTGAGTTAATTGTTGAAAGAATCGAAAAGGAGATTCAAGAATTAGATGAGCAAATTCAGTCATATGATTTCCAAGACCCTAAAAAGTTCTTGGAAATCCTTCCTCATTCGAAACAAGATATCATAGAATCGCCTATAGATGTTTACATTGACAATGTGCAGCTCGAAGTATGCATTGCAGAATTGGGACAGCCAACAGAGTCCAGCTTCCGTGATCCTATTGCGGCATATATGGACATGTTTTTCACTTTAATTGATAGATCATACTCTCTTGTACGTAACCAGGCTCAGTACGTGTATGAAAGGCTGCCAGCAATCACATCTGTGTCCTGGCAGAAGCATTCTCAAGCGGCATCATTTTCAGGTTTACTTGAATGGTTAATATGGCATTTCGGTATTACCTGATCTATTGTTTGTACAGCAAAGTAGGGTAGATTTTGTAAATAAATAAGCAGCCAAAAGGCAACATTTTGTTCCAGTTTCATTACAGTTTAGTTTGAAGTTTGCCGAATTAGTCTTTCAGTCAATTCAGTCAAGTTTCAGTCCATAAATATGTCAAAGTCTGTGTTAGTTGTTGAACTAATGGACTCAATTGCCCAATGGATGGAGGCACTGTCTGCTCTCCCAAAGTTCTGCGGTTCTTGGCACCTCCACGAAGCGGCAGCTGCCATCCCAATTGGAGCCGATGTTAGACTCCGTCTTGTCAGTCAATGTGAGATTGATTCTTCTTCAAAACTCTGTTTTGAAGAAGAAATCATTAAATGTATTTTTTAAAATATGTATCAAATTCTCCAGTTCTTCAAAAGGCAGCAGCTTCCTCAGATAATGCCACTGTCAGCGTGCCTGAGGAGTTCCTAAAAATAGGCCGGGATGCAGTGTCATATGTAGAAGTCGCTTATAGAATCCATCATGGGAGGATTGGAAGGGCTTATCAATATTCTGGATTCTGAAAGTGGTTTTGGTTCCTTAGAATCCAAACTCCTACCAGAGCAAGCAGCTATTCGCATGAATCATGCAGCCAAAGTTGCCATGCCTTCTACCAAGTCAATGAAAAGCAGTTCAGATTTTCCTTTGCCAGGAAATGAGAGTGAACCTGCAAATAGAGATATCATTAAAATGTTGGAGGCTGCAGTGCAAAGGTTGACAAATTTCTGCTCCGTGTTGAATGAAATGGAACCAATATGTATTCTGAACCATGTCTTTGTTCTAAGAGAGTACCTGGGGGATTGTGTATTAAACAACTTCAAGAGAAGGTTGATTACAATTTTAAAAGATTGATAGGGACCTTCAGCGGCCTTCTGTTCTGGCGTCATTGGTTCACCGTCACATGAATATAGTTCATCTGGTTGAACAGCATGTAAGTATGGATTTAACTCAGGATATGCGGGAGGTGTTGTTGTGCGAGGCATTTTATGGACCCATACATGGTTTGCATACTTTTGAGAAACATTTACGGAACACAGGCACAACGATTTCAATTATCTATGATTGGTACCTGGAGAATGTTGTTAAAGATGTAAATGGTGCTGGTATTTTATTTACACCTATAGATAAGTGCTTCAAGAGTGCAAGACCAGTTGGGGGGTACTTTGCTGAGGCGGTAACAGACCTTTCCGAACTCAAGGCTTTTGTTCGGTTGTTTGGTCCATATGGTGTTGATAAACTTGATGGTATCATTGGAGAGCATCTCACTGCTCTTTTGAGCTGCATCGATACTACATCGCGTTCCAACAAGGAATATCTTGAGGCCCTCTCTGCACGTATGCATAATTGGAGGGAAAGGTATTATTATTTGAAACAGGTTCATGAGTTAGAGCCTCTGATTAACTTTTCAATTTAGGTAGGATAGGCATTGTGCTTTAGTTCTCTGTTAGCTGAAGCTACTGGACAAGTCCTTGATGAAAATACTCCTCTGCTATTCTCACTATGGTCAGACTATTCAATTTATTGATCCCATCTATTCAGTATCACAAGTGGAATCACAGTTCAATTCTCATATGCTAAGATACGAGTATGGTTCACTGCATACACCTTCATCCATTTGTGACTATGATATGAACATTGGGAAATCAGTCCTAAAGAAGGTTGAACCGGTTTTTGGGAGGTTTTGACAAGGAGAAATATGCGGTTCTTCGAAAATGGGTTGTAGCTTCTGATGGAACACAAGTGCCAATTTCCATTGTTTTGGTAAAACTAGATAGCACAGATCCTCTACTTCTTTACGGGTATGGCTCATATGAGGTCTGCATTGAGCCTGATTTCAGAACAACACGGCTATCCTTGATTGATCATGGCTTTGTATATGCAATTGCTCATATTAGAGGTGGCGGTGAGATGGGACGGAAGTGGCGTTGGAAACAACATCAGTGCCGAGCGGTACGCAGCTGACGTCTTTGAGCTTCATAAGATTCTGAAAATGATTTACAAGAATCAGAAAGTGAAACCACTCCTCGTTGCGCCAGATGGAGTTTTTGACGCTGACTGGTTCACGAAGTTCATTAAACTAACGGAACCAAGAATTTTGAATGTTGTTACACATCATATCTACAATCTTGGGGCAGGTGTGAATCCAAACCTTACATAAAAGATACTGGATCCCGTATTTCTGAGCCAAGAATCATATGTATTCCAAGGCCTCCAATCCATCCTGAAGAATTATGCGCCTTGGGCTAAAGCCTGTGTGGGTGAATCAGGAGGAGCTTATAACAGTTCCCATGATGGTGTCACCAAATGACAAAACCACAGCAAAGCATGTTTCTGTTGAGATGCCAGACTTGATAGATACTAGCGAAATAGACTTGCTTGCTGGTGGAGGTGTGTTGTAGGCAAAATATATTGATACCGTGACAAAATCAGCTATTGTAGATCTGTTGGGTGATGAATTCTTACCTACTAGAGATGAAGGAAACATTGTAAATATAGAGGAGGATCCTTTTGTTGGGATGGCCATTTACACTGAAGGAGCTAAAGGCAATGCCTCTACCAATAATCTTTTTTCAGGGTTGGTGCTTGATAACAGTAGTGAGATGGAGAATGTCGATACAGAAACATCAAACAAGGACGATGGCAGTTTCTTAAGTGATTTTGCTAAAAATATAGAACAAAGCAATAGAAAACCTTCTGTACAATCAGACAGCTTGGATGACATTTTTGGTTCTCTGTCCAGTTCCATGTACAACATGCCACCGAATATGGTGATGCATCAAATGTTTCCTTTACAGGCAACGAACTTTGGGCCTAAGTGAAAAAGATAGGAATTCTACACTGCTTCATTACATTCAAACTCGAAACAGATTTCGATTGCCTATGTTTATTTTTAGCAATAGGATTGACACCTGGAATGCCACTTCATCAGTTATCAATTAGAAGGATGCGCTATTCTATCTTCAGAGGCGCTGATCGTTTTTTTTTCAGTTTTATTTATTAAATAATGATAAAGCAAATCCCTGGTTTTGGGGTCGATTTGTTTTCCCCTAGAAAAGATTATTTAATGTATTAAAAAATCATTTGTAAAAGTTAGTGGGAGAGAGAATTCTGAGTGCTGGTGGAGGAGAACAGAGAGTTCCATTGTTCAGCTATTTGACAGAGATTTTAATAAAAAATGCAGCTCTGACCCCTGATATTCCTGTGGTATGACAATTTAGCATAAGTTTTCCTTCTGTTTCATATGTAACCTGTTATGTTTTCGTTTCACTTCATGATCATTTCTAATTGAACAAATGAAGTGTTAAGGTAGAATTCATCATTTGTATGCTCTGCCTTTAAGTTTGTTCAATATTTAATGTTTTCTTCTTTTTGACAAGGATTCATCTTCTATGCCCTTGTCAGCTCCTCACCAGTCTTGCCATCCCATTTAATCTCAATTTAATGTTAAATTTCTTGCCTACCTTGCCTCAGGGGATAATCTGTGTTCTTGATTACATTTCTCTGCTCAAGCTGTTACTCTGCCCATGCAGCCCAGAAAAACCCCGTCATTTTATTAAAAACCCTAAAAATCCCAAATCAACCCTTAGATCAGTTTACTAGCCTAAAATCAGTGTTACCCTATTGGTTATCTCGCCCATTGAAGATATTTATCGAGATAGACCGGAGAGAGCCCTCTCCTGCCCCGTAGGGCTAGCTACGAGGCTAAGTGATTTGATGTTGCCTTCAGGTTTACCTTTCTCAACCTGAGGTGAAATTTCAAGCGCTAACAGATACTACTAATTAGAGATTTAAAATTTGCCTTCTAATTTTTCAAACATGAAAAACTTGGAATGCAAAATGCACTTTCACTTTCATATACTAATGAATACAATTTTTTGATTTTGATAGCTTTGAATTCTAAAGAAACAAACAAGAAATCATGAAATTGATTGATCCAAACAATTGTAATCTATGTCTGGTAGTGAAACAATCGAATCAATATGGAAATTGGTTCAATAAATAACACTAAACACCAATCAGCAAGAACAAGCGATGGAAAAATCTCAAGCAAACCAACAGGAGGGTTGCGGATGAATCTTTTGGATAGGCAAGTAACCAAGCCAAATAATTTAAACTTGGAAAACTAAGTCACAAAGCCAAAAATACAAGATTCACTTTAATGAAACCGAAAAGTAAGCACCTTAACTAAGAGCAATTAAAACAAACTAATAAATAAGAGAAAGGCAATAAGGGATTAACTAGATTGATGAATTCAGGAGGCAGAATCGAAAAAAACAATACTACAGGAATCGTCGCGGGTGTAACACCAGCAGCTAGTGCTGATCAGTCACTAGCCGTAGTAACAGAGCGACGTCATCGCGAAAGTACACATCTTTCACGCGACGGGCCGATTTCAGGAATCGTCGCGACTGTGTGACAGGATTCAAGGACGCACAGACTTCAAAAACAAAAACAATGCGACGTTGGTGTGACTATTTAGGTTTTTCTAGTGATGAACTTAAAAACAATGAAAGGTAAATGAAAACTCTTGAACAAAGACCAGTATATCCTTACAGACAGTAAAGGGATTACCCAGATTGACCCAGGTAACCACAAAGGCTTATGGTTTAACCCCAAAAATCGAGAGACATTAAATCAAAACCAAACAAAACCAAACAAGAAAAAACATATGAAGGACTCCCTAGTGGAGTCACCAACTTGTGTTGCAGGAAAGTGTTCCCTCTGCGGACGGAGGCAACCCCTCTAGCCCTAGAGTGGGTCTAGTCACAACAAAGACAAATCAAAAACTGATTTCCCTAAACAGTCATCATTGGAGGCCTACCTCAAACTGGTGGTCGATGAAGTTCCATTGCGCTACTCTAGCTTCCACTTCCTTCTCCTCAATGAGTGATTAACCTAAAACAATACAAGGAAAAATAACAAAGCACGTAACCGGGAAACAACAATGATCTATTTACTCATAAAGTCAAGAAGTCATGAGCTATCAAGTAAATTACATACAAGACATAGGAAAACATCATTGATTGTATTAATAATGAATCAAGAGCAAGCTTACAACCAAGTCTTGATGTCGCAAGCCTTCTCAAAGGGTCCAGCCAGTATGTTTCTCAAGCATTCACTCTTCAAGGATGAATCTCCCAACACACAATGTCTTTCTCTCACTCATAAGCTTTAACACAAAGTTAAGGTCACTCCACAACCTTCTGCAAGCTATCTATAATCCCACACTTGTCACACCCACATCAGCTATCTATCAAACTCAAAAGCACTAGCAGCACTTCCCAACCAAAAGAACTAAAAAACTAAAGAACTAGCAGATCATAGCAATGGTGAGTGATTTTATAGGAGAAGGAGTCTCCCTGAAATGAGGGAAAAAGAGATCATCCTCAAGGAAGGTAGCACAAAAGGTAGAACCACCATCCTAGAGGTGGAAAGGCGACCCAAACTGACCTAACAACCAACTCTAGAAACATCCAAAAGGCCGACTGTTTGAACTAATTCACCAAATCTGGACCGTCGCGGGTCATGAACTGGGGACTAGCGACGACGTCGCAACAATATAGTGCATGACAGAGAATTGTCACATATTTTAAGGGTTTACTAGCGACGATGCAGAAACTTAGTTAAAAAGGGTCAATCTTCAGCATTAGAGAGAATTTTCTTAATCTTCTTACATTTTTTGGAAGATATGAACATGTTTATTTGACACATGACACAGTAGAGGGACTGAGATGAGGACAGTGACAAATCACTGTGTAACAGTGACGAAAATGTTGAACAGCCGAAACGGCTGCAAAGGGAAACTTCTCAACATAAGCATAACGAGTCTCAGTGTCAAGAAGGTTGTGGCTGAGATAATATATGACATGCTCAGAGCCATCATCGTCGTCCTGAACCAGAACCATGCCAATGGTTCTATCAGTGGTGGCTAGATAAAGCAAGTAATCATGATGATAGTTAGGTGGACACAACAAAGGAGCAGAAACAAGAAGGGTTTTGAGTTGCTCAAATTACTTTTGGGCAAGGTCATCCCAAATGAAGGGAATGTCATGCTTCAGCAAACGCGTATAACCTTTAGCAACCTCGACATAGTTAGGGATGAAACAACGCAAGAAATTATCCTTCCCTTGCAAAATCTGTAACTGACGCAAAGTAGTAGGAGGTGGGAGATTAAAAGTAGCTTCGACCTTGAGCAGATCAAGACAAATACCCTCCTTATAAATGACAAACCCAAGGAGTCTGCCAGACTCAACGGAAAAGACACATTTATGTGGATTGAGATGAATATGATAATGTCTACAACGAAGAAAAATCTAACGGAGGTGGTTCGGATGGTCTAAGCATTTAGCTGAATGAGCAGGAATATCATCCAAATAAGGCTGAACAATGTCTCTAATATCATGAAACACATAGGACATTTCTCTTTGGAAAGTCGCACCGACATTCTTCAGGCCAAAAGGAAGCTTCTTATAAGTAAAGTATCCCATGGACAGATAAAGGCAGTCTTATGTTGATTGGTAGGTAAGATATTGATCTAGTTATAGCCAGAGAAGCCATCCATAAAAGAGAATATTTCACTCCTAGCACAGTCATCAATAAGCTGGTCAATAAAGGGAGTGGGATAGTTATCTTTCGGACACGCGTGATTGATATCACGATAATCAACACAAAATCTAATAATGCCCTTCTTTTTAGTCACAGGGACAATGTTAGAGACCCAATCTGTTAGTGGAATAGGATACATGAACCCAGCCTTGAGAATTTTTTCAACCTCCCCTTTAATGGCGGCTGCCTTTCTTGGGTGCACGGGACATAAACGTTGATGAACTGGTTTCACATCAGGAGACGTAGGGATCTCATTTACCACAATACTTGGATCTATACTGGGCATTTCTTCATATGACCAAGCGAACACGTCGCGAAACTCTCAGAAGAGACTTGTGTAAATCTCGATCTCCTCAGGAGAAAAAGTTACTCCAATGTGAATATTTTCGACAACCCTTGGTTTAACAGAGATGTTGATAGGCATGGTTTGCATGATATTTCCCATATTCCCTTCAGAAAAAATCTCATGAGGTAAGATGGGAATCTGAAGTGGTTGAGAAGGAATATGGGAAGAAAAATTATCTAGACAGGAAATCATCGCCCCAAAACCAGGAAGAAACGAGGAAAGATGATGACTATCAACCCAAGGAGGATCCTCAAAAGACAAAGTTTCAATAATAGCCTCATCAGGAGGAAACAGTTCTTGCAAAGGTTAGGAGAAGCAATATCTCCAAGCCAAGGGGATTGCATGTACATGTCAAGTGACCTACTTGAAGGAGTAGATTAAGAAGAAGGAGCTGAAGCCAAAATGATTTCAACAGAGTTAAGTTCAACAGGGCTGAACAACATAACATCACCCCAAGAATCTACCTGATCGAGGGAGGAATCACCCAGGGATCAGGGTTAACAGAAATCATATTAACGGAGGTGACATTAGGAGGGGGGAGCAGAAAAATGCCCATGAGGGCAGGAGCTTTAAAAATCCCAACACCCACACTCTCATAAGGAACACCGGTATTCTCCACATATGGAACATTGCGTTCTGAGGAAGAATAAGCAAAGAAGGACAATTTATTGACCGTAACAATTTTCCCTTGGTGAGGAAAACAGAGTACATGGAACAATGAAAAAGCAACAGCATGCATAGCATACGTCCAACATTGACCTAGTAGAAGGTTGTAAGTCAAATTGGCGTCGACAACCTCTACTTAAACGTTGACCATCTTGCCTTCCAAGGTGATGGGAAAGCGCGGGAGAATACCAAACGAATGGAAATCTCTTCCATCAAACACCTCCAGGGTATTCAGAGATTGACTCAAAGTGGGAGAACCAATGGCTTTCCAACAAGAAACAAACATAATACAAGTCAATGCTCCTTCATCGATAATAGTACGATGAATAGTCTTTGAGTTAATCACAACTTGGATGAGAAAAGTGATCTAGTGAGGCAAACATGGCACATGATTTTCAAGATCGAAAGTAATCAAATCAGAATTGGCCAAATCAATTCCACCAATGGTGGATAGTAATGACTTCCATTGGGAAGAACAACTCTGGAGAACCTCCAAAGTAGACATAGACGAAGGAGCTTGGGCTAGATCTTCAACAACGCTATAATGCTGTGCAACATGAGCATTGGGATTATAGGAAGATTTCCAGAGAATTCCTTTAGCAGGTGATCGAATGACAAAATCATTACTAGGCCTTTTAATATGAAGAGGGATAGAATTAGATGGGGGAACACTAGAAGGAACTTCAGGCTCTTTCCTGGTCGATGGAGCATACTCTTTTGCTCGAGTAGATATGTGAATAGGAATAGTCTCAGCCATGAAGACCTGGGAACGAGATGAGTAAGAGGATTGAGGCTAGTCCACCATTTAAGTTTGCTGGGAAGGAAAAGGTTCTTTAAGCACAACAGGAATCCTTGAAGTCCCCTTAAGAAAATGACTTACTTTAGATCGTCGAGGGTAGTCCTTAGTGAAATGAGCCTCATCACAGATAAGACAAGGATACTTAGGTTTGCATTTAGAACCATCATTAGCAGGAGTCTTAGGAGGTTCTTGCTTTGGCATGTTAGGTTTATTTTTACCTTTCCCTTTATTCTTAACCTTCGAAGTTTTTTCTGTCGTGGTGGACTGGACGACGTTAAATTCTAAAGTTCTCCCAGGATTGGATGGGGATTGAGAAGCAGTTTCAGTAGGAGCAATGGATTTCTGCTTCACAGAAGTCATAGAAGAATTTTGAGAAGACTAAGCGACGAAACCAATAACACCATCGACAGAAGGTGTCGATGGAGCTTTTTAAGTCCCAGGCCATGGAGTATCGGGCAAGACGTCATAAAGCATGCTAGATTGGGAATATACCAAGTCAAGATATTGAGCACACACGATGGCTTGCTCTTCAGTAACACATGACCCCATTGCAATATCTCTAGCTATTGGACCGACAAAAGAGGTAGTGAACCAATCAGTCAATAGTTGATCAGGGATCCAAAACTTGATCAAATGGTGATGCCTTCTCCATTCATGAATATGATCAGAGATGTGAGTAGTTGTGTCCTGTTTCAGAGACGTAAGAAGATGCGTTCCCGTTTCATAGTGAATCGGTAACTGAAAATGCGTAAGGAATGCCATCACAAGAGAGTTAAAATCTTGGAAAGTCCCATGAGCGAGCTCAATGTACCACTTTGCAGTGGAACCAGTGAGAGTCCATTGGAAAATACGGAGACGAATAGAATCATCAAGCCAGGAATTAGATGAGCACCAAAGGTGATAAGTCATGACATGTGCCTGGGGGTATTCTCTGGACTTGCCTTCAAACTTAGGATAGTCACTAGGGATCTTGGTTGGAATAGGTGGCCAATACGGATTATGAAGTATAGGATCATTTGTCAACTTCGACACATTGGGTAGTTCCAAAGTCGGAAGAAATGGTAATTGAGGATTGAAAGACATCATGGGTCTTTGATAACGACCAGTGTTAGGGGTCCAACCAGCACCTTGTTGCCCCCATGGATCTTCTCCCGGAGGATTTTTTCCATAAGGGTTATAGTTCGGTGGATTAAAACCATACCTTGGTTGTTGATCTAGATTTTGAACTCCAGCAAACCATTGATGACCAGCTTGACCAACAGGGGCAGCATATGGCTGCTGAAAATTCTGATAAGGATTAAGCTGAGGTTGCTGATAGTTCTGATATGGAGTACCCTGAGGTTGCCCTTGGGGTTGCTAAGGTACTTGAGGACCGTACTGAAACTGAGGCCCAAACTGTGCCTGGGGCCTAGGTTGTATCTGATAGACAGGTTGGGTTTGGAATCCAAACTAAGTCTGGGGACCGGGTTGAGGTTGGGGACCAGCTTGAGCTTGAGGTCCAGTTTGCATTTGAACACCAGGTTGACCACTAGCTGGATTGACTTGACCAAAAGGTTGTCCTTGCTGAGCAGCAGGTTGGCCTTGTTGGAACTGGGGCTGACCTAACTGACCAGAAGGTTGTCCTTGCTGAGCAACAGGTTGACCTTGTTGGAATTGAGGCTGACCTACTTGACCAGAAGGTTGCCCTTCGTATAAAGGATGTTGTCCCAAATACACTGAAGATGAACCTATTTGGGCTAAAGGTTGTCCCTTAAAGGGTTGTCCTTATGAACCCAAAGGTTTCCCTTGTTGACTGTGAGTTTGGCCTACCAAGGCGTAAGGTTGTCCTTGAACGGGTTGTCCTTGTGAGCCATGGTAAGTAGTGTGATTCCAGGAAACCGAAGGTGGAATTTGACTATCAACTGGAGTCGTTTGAGGAAGAGGTCCAGTATAATACATATGGGCTCCACGGTGATCGTAATAGTGTGGAGGGTTATGTGGAACGGACATCTGCTAAGAACCTAGAGGGTTATAAGTTAGATTTTGAAGAAAAAACCAATATTGATCATAGGACAATCCCCCCGTAATGGAATTCAAGGAGATAGGTATGTTACTTGTAGGTTGGATGACTCTGGATGCCAGAGGTGAAGGACCACCATCAGTGGGTCCGAAAGATATCCCAATAACAGCAGTGACCACCGAAGATGCGGTAACTGCACTAACAAGAGGAGCTGAATATGCCACACAAATAGTGGGCATCAATGGAATAGATGTAACCAATGTAACCTACGCCCGAGGGATGGAGGTCGAATTCGAATGAGTAGACACGAACGGCCCTGAAGTTTGGACTGTTGTATGAGACCATACAAAGCTCTGATGCAGAGATGTATAACCAAGGATGTTGGCTAGAGCGCGATAGCGAAGTGGTAAAGAAACATCTCGAGAGGTGTGGAAAGGGAAACCTTCTGGAGGAAACTGATATTCACCAATTGACACAAGGCTCTCTTGACTACTAACGGGACTCGATTCATCCATGTCGGAAGAGGCCATAGGAACCAAAGCACCAGGGGGAGTAGACGGAGGATCCTTGTCTAAAAATTCCCAAACATTGGGAGGAGTCCAATTGATATCAAAAGGTTCCCTGCTCGGAGCTCGAGAGGCAAGAGGTTGAACACTTGGAACAATAGCAAGAGAGCCACTAACAAATGGTACCTCAGATGGGACAGGGGAAGAAGGCTCTCCATCACTTGGTAACGATGACGGAACAGATGAGTCCGCCAGGATGGCCTAAACTCAAAAGACCAGGAGAGAAGATGTGATTAGGAGGGATTTAAATCCTTTTCAAATATATTACTCATGATGTGGCCAAACTTAATAGGCAGGATGTTATCATGGGAAAATAAATTTTATGACACTGGAACAAAACTTTTCCTTTTCATATATATAGAGTCGAGAAAAAGGGAAAAAGGTGACTCTAGTCTCCTTCGAAGTTTAATGATCCTGAAAGGAAAAGTGCTCAGATGATTCTTTTACTTTTAATGAGTCGAAAAGGAATGAAAGTGACTACTCTATAATTCTAGGCAAAAGGTTAACTAGGAAAGTGTGAACTACAGAATAGCTCCCGGCAAACCAAGAAGTATGAGTAGGCTATCTCCCCGAATGTTGTGTTTGGTGTATCACGTCTGCAAGGAAGCTGACTCGGCTTCCCATGGATAAAAGGATAACAACCTAGTGGGGTCTCCCATTATATATGCGACGGTACAGGGAGCACAAGTCCGTACTAGTACTTGTCGAATCACAAAAGGAGGAATCACCCAACCTTAGTGAAAACAACAACCACTAGGTTTAACAACGTTGGAACACGTCTGTAGCCTAGACCTCTAGATATAAGAATTAAGTTCCAATGCATTTTTAGATTGATTCAATGAATTTTAGTTGTTATTCTTGAATTAGAATTTCTGTTTCAATGCCCTACCGAATGTATCTTCCAAAGCTCCTAGAATGCAACTAGATGAGTGAAGAAACCATTTTTTTTCAATGAATGACTAACTAAGGCAAAGTGAGAGGTTGATTTAGAAGCAACCAAAGTGACAAGCAAGCAGATGCAAGCAAACCAACTAAGAGGAAAGAGAAACGCAAGCAACCTAATCAAGAAAATGAACAACACATCCTTCGCTTTTCAATTTCTAAATGGAAAGAACTTACTAATGCAAAAGGTTGTTCATATTTCCTAACACTAGATGAATGCAATACTCTGATTTTTTTCAAATGAATAGCAAGAAACCAAATGTAAAACTCAAAACCATACTAGTTTTAAGATTTTTCGAATGGAATCACTCAATGAATGAAGAGAAAAATTTTAATCTAAAACGAATCAAAGACTCAAAACCAAGAAGATGTTTCTTTTTTCTAAACTAGAAAGATTTTCTCACTGACTAGGAAGAAATGTGATCTATGCCAAGTGAAGGAAGGGAACCAAATGAACAAGACTTGAAAGCTTTGGTAACCAAACGTCACATACCAATCAGGAAGATGAAAAAACAATTAATAAAGAGAAGCCTCAAACTAAGCAAGGGATTGTGCCAAACACCACCCAAAGATCAAATGAACAAGTAACCCAAGAAAACCAATGTTTCAAGAAACCCTAAGGAAAATAGGTCACACAGTTTGAATGAAGAAGTTTCAAGGGAATGGAACTCGAAATCAAATATCCTAGTAATCAACAATTTTACATACAGTAAAAAGCAGAAGAGAAGCTCAAAAGGACAAGACACATTGGCCAATCAGCAAGCAAAACCTCAAAATTGAAACCTACAGGAATCGTCGTGAGCATAAAATAGATAACATGCATTGATAATAAAACTTCACACCTCCCTAACTAACGACTTGGCGACATCATCACCGAAGTACACCAGTTAACAGTGCTGAGCCAATTTTAGAGCTCTTCACAACTGTGAGGCAACTTAATCATGTCAAACAGTAGAAGGCACACCTAAGCAGATAACCTAAGCATGACTATCTTCATGGTTGTCACAAAATAAACTGCAACGACCATAAAACAAAGGAAAAAGTTCAAAAACTAGCTGAGGGAAGGCCAAACCTATCTCTCATGATAGAGGAAAGACTACCAGGAGTAGTCACAACAACCCAGAACATGAAAAATTCATCCCAAATGTAAAGGAGACAATAAACAAATAAAAAGAACTCAATTCAAGGGACAAAAAACAAAGTACTCCCCAGTATGGTTGCCAAATTGTGACATAGGCAAGTTCCCTCTACGGACATAGGCAACCCCTCTAGCACTAGAGTGGGTATAATCACAACAAAGAAAATACAAAAGCAAATTTCCTTAGAAAGTTGATGCCATGAAGGCTTACCTTCAAACCATCGTTCGATGGAGTTCCTGCTGTGTTAATCTAGCTTTCGTTCTTCTAATCACTTGTACCTAAAAACAACATACAAAACACAACCACGAACATAATAGAGTACGACAAAAAATATCTACTTAAAGAGTCAAGGAGCTTCAAGCTATCATTACGCATTTTGACATACGATACAGGAAATAAGTTGTTGATTTGTATTAATATAAATCAAAGTAGAACTTACAACCAAGCCTTGATGTCGTACGCCTCCTTGAAGGGTCTTGTCAGCATGTCTCTGCAAGCATTCACTCATATACTGTCTCCCAAAAGATGAAAAACTCTCTCTCCTACCCAAAAGGCTAATGCTAGATACTCTTACAATCAAGTTAACTCCACTCAAAACCATCCCAAGCTAAGTTATGTGAGAGGCTAATACAGAAATACGATGAAGTAAAAGGGACTGTGTAGATGGCTTCCCTTACACAGAGGCTCGCGAGGATGTAGCAGGCAAAAGCATTCAAGGAACAGGTGGACGTTGCTTGACATAATGAAGCCATTTTGAAGGCGCACTTACAGACATGGACTGATGAGGCATACATCATTACAACCTCCATTGAAGTAAAGCTCGCGCAGCTGTAGGCAACGCATGAATAGATTTAGAGTAGCAGTTTAGCTACAACAGTCTCTGAACAGTGCATCGAAGAAGTACAGCAGGCAGACGCTCAGTGCGCTGCTGATCTTGCAGTGATCCAGGCAGAACTGGGAGGTCTTCGTGCAAATATCTCTACACCGATAGAGTGAATTGAGGGCGAGTCACGATGTTTGTGTTGGGGGCCTGTTGGGCGTGGGATCCCCCAATGGAAGTTTTGGGGCTTAGAGCCCAAATTTTGGTCAAAAATTTTAACTCCGATGTAAATACTCCGCATTTTGTGGGAGCGGAACGCATAGCTTGTAAAAGAGTCATAGGCTTGTCTACCATCAATTTTGTAATGTAATGTCAACTGTAGAGACCTACCCATGGTCCGTAGACCATGGGATTGTATAAATAGAGCGAGGCTCTAAGTAGTTAAGAGAATCAAGGAAGAATCATCTAATAAAAACATGGAATAGAAGCATAGTGGAAGAACGGGAGTGTAAAGTCTTATTTGGTCGTAAATTAGGAGAATGTTATGCATCTGAGTGTGCATAGGCCTAGTAGTCCACAACTGAGTGCGCGGACCCCTGCAACTAAGTGCGCAGGGTGAGTCGAGTCTGTAACAGTTGAAAGCATTAATAAAGAGAAGTTTGCTATCAATTATGTGTATTTATTTCCTGTTTTATGCGTTCGATATATTGGGTATAAATTTCACTTCTATTGTTTATATGACACGCAAATATATATGACTATATTGATTAAGTGAATGCAAGATAGAATATCTGTTTACACGAAGTTAAGTAAGATCTATTAAGAAGATAAGTATGATTCGTGGTGTATTTTGGGGAAATAGTGCAGTTCACTGCCATAGCAGCGCGAAATCATCTTAGCCCCTGGTTAGGGCTGTACGAAAGCGGATTATAACAGAGTGCGAGGGTATTAAGGGTTAAAACAGTGCATGAAGTAACTTGCGTGAAGATAAGCACAGTTGGACTAAATTGACACCTTAGACATCTGAAGGGTGTGGAAACTTGGTTCCAGCATCCCCCCATACTACTTCAGGTGAGACTTCAGTTCACACTTCGTGGGCTGATGCCGAAAGGGCCAATAGTGTAGGGATTTTTTTGGCTAAATAAATCTGAACCTGGGTCAGGCCCCCTCAAGCCAACAATGGCCCTTTCCAAAGATTATCAAACTTTCCATGTTTGCCTTTGTATTCTATCTTAGAATCCCACCTAAAAACTTGGTCCCCAATGTTAAATTCATCAGCTTTTGTTCTTTTGTCAAAGATATTTTTAATGTTTTCCTGAATAAGTTGGGTCCTGTTGTATACTTCCTTGCTATATTCGTTTAACTGAATAGTTTGATTGATCCTTCTCTATACATCATTGGGTTCAACTTGCACTTCTTGAATGATCTTCATGACAACAACTGCTAAAGATGATGGAAAAACTGCATCCATTCCATAGATCAATTGGTATGGTGACATACCAATTGATTTTTTAGTAGTAAGTTTGTCAGACCAAAGTGCATTGACCATCTTGTTATGCCAAGATTTTTTGTTGCCTTCTAACAACTTTTTGATGATGTTCACCAAACTTTTATTTGAGGGTTCAGCCAACCCATTACCCTAAGGGAAATGAGTTGTTGAATGTCCCAAAGGAATGTGGTATTTATGCCAGAATTTAACCATATTATTAGATTTAAAGGATGCAACATTATCAATAATGAGTTTCTAGGACAACCAAATCTGGAGAGGATATTAGTCTCAAGAAATTTAATAATGATAGGATCAGTAGAAAATATGGAAGGTGTTATAGACATTTTTGGGCACTGCAACCCCAAGCATAAATGTCCATAAACTAAGGGCTCCTAAGTCCCTAAAAGTGTTGTTCCAACCCCTAAAAGAACAAGGTCAACTGATTACAGCTTCTCCCAGAAGTTCTCCATGAAAAACAGCTCAGAATTGGTCAAAACTGGACCATTTCACCTGCTCCATAGGCAAAGTGCGTTGCACCTCACCTAAATACACACAGTAGGTGCATTTCATTTCAAAAAGCCCTTCTATGGGGTGCGATGGGCGAGAAGGGACAAATGGCAGTGTCAATCCGCGAGGTGGAGGAGCATGGAATCTTCCAGAAACTTCTCTTGTGGCACTTGCCTCTCTGAATTCGACCAGGGATGAGTAAGAGATCATCAATCTCCAAGTGGAATCAAGAACTATCAGAGGGAAGACACTAATCAAATCACAAGCTGGCTCATCTCCCTTGCAGACATCTATATATGGATCCCTCATCCCAGAGATCCAGAGGCTGGAATTTTGCATCTTGTAAGGAATTGTTGTTGGTTTCTTGAGGCAACATCATAGTGTTGGGTGATCTAAGCTTTTCATGAGGTGAAGAAGGGCTCACTTGCTGAGAGGATGATGCTGGGTCAGAACAACTGGTTGTAACTCTCTTGGCTCTTTCTTGATTATCAATAAAGCTATTCAAGTTTTCCTCCATACTCTTGTGTGATTCATTTTTTATGCATTTGTATGGTCAATTTACATCTGATCCTAGATTGTTTATGATAATAGATCTATGTTCTCGTATAGTTTTATGCTGCTTTGATTCTATAGGTACTCTGTGAAGCTGGGTATACAAGGAAGCAAGTAGCAAAGGACTATCAGAAGAGAGAGGAATCGAGCAAGGAACCAAGCGCAAGACAGAGGTTGGTCTCCTTTATTCTTCTCTCATCTATCTTTCATAAAGGAAAACGAAAGTAGTTTTACTTTGTTTGTTTCTAAGGTAGCTACCAGCCACAGTGGGATTAACAGTTCTGCATAGACACTATTCCCGGTAACAAAATTGCGACTCCGTTGGGGAGCGAATAGATTGATTGTTTATCTACATTTGTTTACTTTATAAACTTACAGACGGACCCTGAAGTCAAGCCAGCTAGCCTTCGAACTGCATTTGCTATGCAAGTGCAAAGTAGATCAACGTTGCTTCAGTCAATCTCCGGGTTTTGTTTATGATTTAAAAAATTGATTTACAAGCTTTCTAATTGCCCTCGTGGTGGCTCTAGTAACCTCCTTAGATCTACCCCTGTGATTGATTTACTGATTACCACTTGCTCGGCCAAAATCCCTGAACTGAACTACAAACTGTGACCCAGAACCTAATCAAAGTCTCGTCCCTAGTCCAGTGCACTGTCTTTTCTGTGAATCTCAAATTCAGCACACTTCCCGAGTGTAGTAGGTGCGTTTCATTTCAGTTTCACTATGTTACAGGTGCGCTGATCAGACTAGGCATTGTTCCTAAATTTTGGTTTCTGTGTTCACTCTTTTCAGATCTATTCAAGAGTTTTGCTGCCTATAGTTAGTACACCTCTGTTTGAAACCCCTTTCCTTGTTGTTATTCCGCCTCCATTGTGCAAAGAACTGTAAATGTTTTTATGTATTTTTTGAGTCATTTTTAGTTCTCCTTTACAAAGAAGTAGCGTGATTGTACTGTCGTTTCTTGATTTGAAAGTGTCGCAAGTGTCATTTTCAATCATAGAAGAGAGTCTGATTGTTCTTGATAGTCAATTACCCTGTTACTATTGTATTCGATCTGAATTAGTAGTTTTTCTAGTGTCGAAAGCAAGTTTTCATTTCCAAATCGCAAAGTGTTGTCATTGTCTTCATTTTGATTTTGAAAAGAAACTTGTTAGTAATTGTCGCTTTGAAAAATAATTTAGATTCGCGCATTAGCTTTCTTTTTATCATTCACATATTAAGAAGGCTGAAAACAAATACATGCATATGCATTTTCATTTAGACTGTTTGATTGGTTTGATTTAGGACAGTGCATATAGTGTGTGCTCTTTGCTCTATGCTGAAAGAATATTGTCTCTCTTTCCTTAGTAGCTAGGATTTTCATTGCACAAAGAAGATAAAACGATTGTTTATCATCTTAGATTGCATTTTAGAAATTGTACATCTACACCACGTGGTGAACCTGAAAGGCAAATTTGTTAAGCAAGATCAACTATAAAATAAATTTAATGAATCTAACCACGCTTTGGAACCTAATGCACAACATCTAGAAGTCTAGGCTAGAGACGTATTTCGGAGTCATAAAGCCTGGTAACTATTGTTCTCACTGTTGGTTGGGTGATTCCTCCACTTTGAGATGATAAGTTCTAGTACGGACTTGTGCTCCCACGTACCATCGAGTATATTTTGGGAGACCAGAATAGGCTTAATCCTTTATCCATAGGAGGCCGTGTCTACCGCCCTATCAATCGCAATGCACTGAACAGAGCATTTGGGAAGATTGACTGTCGTACCGTAAAAAGTATTCTGCAGTTTTGCGATTGGTTTGGTAATCCCTCTGTCTAGATTTCCAGAGCAGTTCCTTTCATTCCTTTTCAGACTCCTTAATGGAAAAGGTCCATCTGAGCACTTGTCACTTCAGGCTCATTAAAAATCGAAGGCGACTAGAGTCATCTTTTGTTTTTTCTCGACTCTTTAAAATTGAAAAAACAAGTTGTGTCAAAGCGTCTAAAATTCATCTAATTCGGAAACATACTTCCCTTTTATTTTTAGTTGATCGAGTAATCCGCAATCGTGGAAGAAAGTCAATTGAAACCCCGTCGTTCGTGGAGGCTTACGGGACAACCGTCTTTGTCTCTGGAATCGAAACTATTACGGACAAAGAAAACTCGTTTAACCGGTTCCAAATCTCCTGGTAAAGTTAGAACAAGTGTTCCAACAACATCAGAGACTCCGGTTACTCCAAACATTTCTGGTATCCCTGCCTTTACAGAAGAAGTTCAGCAGCCACCGAGGGACAGTAGCTTTGATCCTAGTTTGAAGGTAAACACTTGTGTTACTGAACCAGTTTCATCTACAACCGGTTCAGAGAGTGTTATTCCCCAAACATCTGTCGCTGCAGATTCCATACCTTCTTCAGCACCAAAAATATTTTACGGACCTGACGGTCTACCTCTTCCACCTGGTTTGATTGCTATAGAAGAGATTGTGGAGGATCCTACATCTAGTACTCCATCGCAATTTGGAGTCGGGATCACTCTGTATCCTTCTTCATCAGAAATTAGTCTACCGCCATCGGAAGCTCCTGTAGAATCGCTAGGTAATCTTTTGGATAGACTAGAAATGTCTAAACAACCGTCGACATCTAGGACTGTGTCGTCCGACACAGCGATGGCAGAACTTCTTGCTGTCACTCCAAAGATGTTCGTCGGTATACCATCTATCCCAACTAGCTCTCAATCACTAGAAGGGGCCCACTCAGGGGCTATTTCGACAGTATGGTCCGTTCCTGTTTGTACATCCGGAATAGTATCCGGAAACTCTTATGTTGAGTCTCAACAAATTGATCCTTCAGGGTGTCAATTTGGGCAGTCTGATCCTCAAGGGAAAACCATTCCTTTTAGTACCAGATTACCGCCGTATGGGGGGCAGTATACCCTTTCATTGTCTCCTCTGGGAGGACAACCATACGGGAGTTCACAACAAAATTTAGGTTATGCTAGAGTTACATCTAGTGGTTGGGTGTCGATACTGCCTCAACAACCAAGAGTTGTATATTCAATGCAACAATGTTTACCTATGTCAAATATACCAACTATGCTGGCTATTGTGATGGTGTCGCAAGTACAAGCGCTGCCTGTTGTATGCCAACCTCAGGTCTCTCAGGTTGTAATGCAACAGCCCCTTGACCCTGCGACTCAACCACAATCACCGACTGGTAGAATGACACAGGCCCAAATGGGTACAATTACCCCTCATCTTGGTCAAACAGTTAGTATCGGGCAACAGCACATGGTTTCACAACCCTGGCTGGTGTAATACCAACAACCGCAATTCCAACAAGTATACCAAGGATCTGAGCAACAAATCTTTGCAAATAGTGGGCAGCCGTATATTCAAAACGGTCAAAATCAACCATTCCACAATGGTTATGCCCACCAACCTTACCAAAGTTACCAACATCAAATGCATTATGTTGGTATGCAAAGACCAACTGCTCAGGCGATTCCATCTTATCCTGGGTATGCTTCACCTAACCTGAATCAACAGTTACCCTTCGTGGCGACTTTAGAGTTACCGGACCTAAATCGGTTAACAAATGATCCAATCGCTTACGCCCCTTGGTGGCCAGCGATTCCGCATAAACTTTCGTCAGATATTCCTAAATTTAATGGAAATCCAGGTGAAGATCCGTCGAATCATGTGATGACCTTTCATCTGTGGTGTTCATCAAACACCCTAAACGATGATTCGATTAGGCTTCACCTTTTTCAGAGGACGTTAACTGGTCTGGCAGCAAAAAGGTATATCGAATTGCCCAGAGCTTCGTTTGATAGCTTCAGTACCCTAGCCACAACCTTTTTAACCCATTTTCAGTTACCAATAAGGTACGAAACGGGAACAAAACTTCTTACCAATTTCAAACAAACAACGGCCACTCACATATCTGATCATATACATGAGTGGCGACAACGTTGTAGAATGGTAAAAACGTATGTTCCTGATCAGCTTTTAGCTGAATGGTTTATTAAGTCTTTGTTACCTTCCATTACAGAAGATGTGGCAAAAGGGGGAGTCGTCACCGAAGAGCAAGTTATTGCTTGTGCGCAATATTTGGACTTGATTTACACTCAGTCAGACACGCTCTACGATAAAATACCTGACGCTCCCAGATTGGAATTCTCGGTCCCTCCCCCTCCTAAATCAAACAATGATTCTCATGCCAGCGATGGCGTGATTGTCGCAACAGACACGAAATCGACAAAGGTTACATCTAAAAAGGCTCGTAAGATTTCCAGTCAAAATGCAAAAGAAGAAATTCTTGCCTCGGAAGTAAATGCCGTCTCGACAGATAAAGCTAAAGAAACCAAGCAACCAGGAGGCAAGAAGAAAAACAAAGGGAAGAAGAAGAAACAGGAGGAATCATCACCTGAAAAATCTTCTGCAAACCCTCCCGGAAATAGGAAACCAAAAAATCCATGATTTATATGCGATGAGGATCATTGGACATCAGATTGTCCACATAGAGCTGAGCTTAGAAAATTCTTCAAGAATTCAAAAACCTCGGCAGTATTAACTGATCCATTTCCGAATCCAGGAACAAATCTGGTTGACAGTGGAAATGCTTCCCCATCTCAAGTGCTAATGTTGTCGGTTTCAAAACAACAAAATGATGCGTTGATATCGACAAGGAACAAAGATTATGGGAATCCACAGCTGTCGAACAACAAGGATAAAGATCAACCTAGTAGTTCGACAACAACTTCGACAGAAGTTGCGCCGCCCATCATTCCTGAGCTAACAATAAAACCGCCAAAGGGAGTAGTACATAAGTCGACATTTAATCCTCGTGCTAGAGCAGCACAACATTATAATATAGTGGAAGATCTGGCCCAATCGCCATCCGCTATGTCGACACTTGAGGTACTGCAAAATTTCCCATCCCAAAAGCAGGCTTTATTATTAGCTATCGATGGGATAGACCCAAAGGATTCAAATCTTGTGTCCTTTAATCATAAAGGATACGATCCTTAGTTACCAGCTCAACTAGCTTTCCTCATTCAAGTGAAAGCCCTCAACAAAAATGTTCATCGAACAATTATTGATGAGGGGGCATCTACATGTATTATGTCGATGAGTTTCTAGAAAACTTTAGGGTCTCCAACCTTGTCGCGATCTTCGACGACATTAAAAGCATTCGATGAATGAACATATACCCCATATGGTATTCTAAGTAACTTGCAGGTTGAACTAGGAGGGAAAACAGTAGAAATAGATGTCGAAGTAATCGACGGAAACCTCGATTACAACATCCTACTAGGAATACCATGGATATATGCTATGGCTACTGTTGTGTTGACCTATTTTAGGAAGATTGCATTTCCCTTTCAAGGAGGGATTACAATCGTCGATCAACAAACTTTCCTCCCCAATGGTTCTCAAGTTACGGGAAGCATTCTAATGATCCATGGAAGCCCCCATTCGCTTCAAAATATCAGAGTAGGCCTACTAAAAGACCCTATATTAATGGGAACTTTTGCCCTTCCGCCTCCAATAAATCTGGCGGAAGTAGCATCGGTAGGAACCTGCAATATGATATCTTCGATTGAAAAGATCTCAGAAAACGATATAAACATGGATCATACGCAGGTATTGCCTCCAAGCCCATTGAAAATATTGTAGAAATCAATGTTTCTAGCATGGGAGGCAAACCCAAATCAACGCCCATCAAGCGTTTGGATAGATAGGTCTAAGGAATATGGCACCCCTTCAGATCCTTGGTCGCGAGTGCATTACACCGATGAAGGAATTGTTCAATCAATGGTAATTGAAGGGGCACCATGGAAAGATTACCACCATCGTTCCCTTCTTCCGGATTGTGAAGAAGATACTCCTGATGACCTTCATCATCCTTTAGTTTTTGATTTCCTATCAAATACTGTAAACATGGTGGATTCCGAGCGAAACTTGTCCAACATTGAAGAGACTATCGCCATAAATATCTCGACCAAAATAGATGTTGTAGAGAATATTTATGTTGGAAAATGTTGTTCTCCTTCAGAACTGGAAATATATAACGCTCTTTTTCACGAATTCAGAGATGTCTTTGCTTGTTCATATAATGAAATGCCAGGCATTGACTCGAGTATCGTTGAACACGAAATCAAGATGTATCCAGATGTCAAACCAGTACGACAATGGCTACGGGAGGTGCACCCTAAGAAAGCTGCTGCCATCAAGGCAGAAGTTGAAAAACTTCTCCATGTTGGTTTCATTTACCCGGTTCCTCTAATCGATTTGGTATCGAACATTGTTCCTGTTATGAAAAAACAAGGAACGATTAGAGTGTGCGTCGATTATAGGGATGTAAATCAAGCTTGTCCAAAAGACAACTACCCTACACCCTTCATTGACCAGATAATTGATGAGTGTGCCAGATGTGAAATCTTTTCATTTATGGATGGATTCTCCGAGTATAATCAAATAAATATCCACCCACAAGACCAGTCAAAGACTGCATTCATTTTTCCGTGGGGCACATTCGCATATCGCAAATTACCCTTTGGTTTAAAGAACGCAGGGGAAACATTTCAGAGGGCAATGAATTATACCTTCCATGACATCAAAAACATCGTTCAACCATATCTCGACAACCTTCCGGCTCATTCGCGAAAGCGGACTTAGCATCCACAGTATTTAAGAGCGATATTTCTACATTGCCGACACTACAAGATACGACTCAATCCACACAAATGTATGTTCTGTGTCAGTTCTGGTCGTTTACTTGGCTTTGTAGTCTCAAAGGACGAGATTCGTCTTGACCCATGTAAGGTTCAGGCAATCATAAATTTGCCTCCACCTTCGAATTTGCTTCAGATTCAGAAAATCCAAGGGAAAGCAAACTTTCTGAGGAGGTTCATTCCAAATTATGCCGAACTTGCTAAAGGTTATACACGTCTATTGAAAAAGGAAGTGCCCTTCATCTGGGATCAGGTCGTGCAAGCTTCCTTTGATGCTTTAAAAGAATCCCTAATGAAAGCATCATTAATGTACGCTCACGATTATCAAAAAGACTTTAACTTGTATCTGGCTGCAGCGGATACAACCATCACAATGGTTTTAGTTCAATAAGACAAAGGAATTGAACATCCTATATATTATTTGAGTAAGAACTTAAATGATACAGAAACCAAATATTGTTATGTTGAAAATCTAGCGCTCGCAACTATTCAAGCGATACAGAGATTTCGACACTATGTCCTCTTTCGAAAAACTACCATTCTGTCAGATTGCAACCCCATGACTTATATATTGTCGTGACAGTTGCTGGGGGGGAAATATTCAAAATGGATAGCAATTCTACAGGAGTTTGATCTGGAATTTGTAAAATCCAAGTCAAAGAAAGCCCTATTTTTCGCAGAATTATTATGCGATCTCCCATCGTCATCCAACGATGAAACATCCGAAGGAAGAATCGTGGATGAATCTTTGTTTCTAATATCTTCAATCAATCTGTGGAATGGAGATATAATCATTTATCTCCAAACCCAAAAATATAGGCCTAATACCTCCCACTCTGAACAAAAACGTATTCGATACCAATCAAAAGACTACATGATCGTTGGTGATACACTTTACCGTCGTGGTGTCGATACAGTTCTGAGGAGGTGTCTCACCCATGAGGAGGCCGAAAAAGCCCTAAATGATTGCCATTCAGGTCTGTGTGGGGGGCATCAATCCGGTTACGCTACGGCGCAAAAAATTGTACGAGCAGGATACTTCTGGCCAACAATGTTCAAAGATTGCATAACCACAGTCAGAAGTTGCCATGCATGTCGAATTTTCGATAACAAAACCAGAAGACCACCCGCACCTTTGCAACCAATAGTTGTTGTTGGACCATTCGCCAAAAGGGGCATCGATTTCATGACATGTAACCCCACCTCGACTGGGGGGCATGGGTATATCATAGTCGCAGTTGACTATTTTACCAAACGGGCCGAGGCGATGCCTATGTTAGATAACACTGGTGAAACAACTGCCCTTTTCTTTTTCAATCATGTAGTCGCCAGATTCGGCATTCCACAGGCTATAGTCACAGATCATGGATCGCATTTTTGCAATCACATGATGGCTGAATTAGCTGCCAAATTAGGGTTGTCTCACGACAGGTCTACTCCATATTACCCATAGGCCAACGGACAAGTTGAAGCAATCAACAAGGTCCTAAAGCGCATGTTGCAAAGGATGATTGAAGTCCACAAAAGGAGTTGGCACCTGATCCTGTACTCAGCCTTGTGGGCATACCGAACATCGGTAAGGAACGCAACCGGGTTTACACCTTTCCAACTGGTGTATGGCCTAAAATAAATCTTACCGGTTTAGTGTGAAACCTTCTCCCTAGAACTTTAGAAGAGGAGGCTCGTTTCTTGGAACTAATCCAATTGGATGAAACCCATCGTGACGCCACTTTGGCTAACGAAGCCCATAAGAAACGAGTCAAGGCGCAGTTCGACAAGAAAGTCAAACCCCGTGTCTTCTCAAAAGGTGACTTGGTCTTGCTTTATGACCAGGAATCCGATAAATTGGGAGCAGGTAAATTCAAGTCTTTATGGATGGGCCCCTATATTGTTAAGCGAGCGTTAGCAAAAGGAGCCTACGAGTTAATGGATTATGACGGGATTCCACTAGCACAACCTCGTAACGGGTTGTACCTTAAGCGTTACTATGCATGATTCAGTGTGGTAACCAATATGCTTTTGTTACATTTTTGTTTTTGCTAAAGTATTTTTTTTGGTCAAGTAAATCCGCTTTTTACATTTTTCGCAGATGTCGAACCTATTGGAATCTTTTGTTGGATATGCCGACGGAGCAAGTCGTAGTTCGCGAAACCTATCTTCTGTGGCCTGGGCCATTTTTTATCCAAACGGTGAGTTAGTAAGTTTTAGAGGGGTATGTATTGATCGATCAACAAATAACATCGCTGAATATAGCGCATTGATAGAACTTCTCTCTGATGCCATCACACATGGCATATGCCGACTGGTCGTCAGGCTAGACTCACAGCTCGTCATACTACAGCTCACTGGTATCTACTCCGTCTGAAATGCAGCTATCTATCACATGTTCCTAAGGGTCAAGATTTTGGAAAGGCAATTTGATTTTATTCAATATCAACATATTTCCAGAAGCTTAAACACATTAACTGACTCATTGGCAAATTATGTGTTAGATAGACATTTGCAACATTTATAAAAAGAAGCATCTCATCAATATTTGCATCAGGATCATGTAACTTAACCAAAATAAAACTCCGAAAATCAAAAATATATATATATATAATTGTTTATGGTTTACACATAATGTTCTGTAACCAAGCCAAAATTGGTCAAACGACCCAAAACTCAAAACTCTAGGGGGCACCCTAGTCTAATGATGCTGGTGATAACAAGTCACCACCTGTGCAATCATGCGTAAAAGCCTAGTCCATCGACTTGGGACGCCAATATATGTCACTGCAACCTCAAAGGCAGCTCGTCAGTCCTCACATCTTGAATACCAAGAGTGAGGCCCTCGACCTGATGTAATTATGAAAGAGTCTCGGCCACATCAAGGTTGCGAAGGATAGCCCTTCCCACAGCCTCTCCCATTGGGGCGGCAACTGGCACTCTCAGGCGTACTACTGGCCAAACGGGACCAACATCTGCATGAGCACATGAGTTCTGATTAGTCTTGACAGAATAAAGCACAAGGACATTATAAAAGAAAAACGATAAACAGAAATATGGTCAAGAATTTACCAATGGCACCCCACTGCTCGCCAGCCGGCAGTACCAAATCCGGGTCACCCCAGAAGTCCATACCAGCATATGGGTACTTGGAATAAACCATCTCCTGACGATCAAACCACCCGAAGAAGGTATCAGAAAAAGAAATCTGAGACTGACCAGCATGTCTGGACATGTGGTCGACCCATCTCTGCATCCGTGGTTCGGTCGGTGGAGGTAAACCAAGTGCAATATACTGCGGCTGCATCAATGGTATCCTTTCCAAGGCGAAGGCGGTCAAAATAGAACCATACCCAAAGTTCTTCAATCTCTTGTTTTTCAACTTGGTCAACTGTTCTTTCATCACAAGGAGTACTTCATCACACCAGTTGAACACCTTCGGTTCAAGACATTCCAAGGCATACTGCGTATAAGACCGGTTGGCCACATGAAGAGTCGCACCACCAGCCATCCTACCAAAGGTGAATAGAATGGTCCTCAATGACCTGTCAGTGACATCTCGGATGATGATCTTACCGTCCTTACTCGGCTGAGATCCCTCTCTGCAATACCTGCAAATGTAATCTCTCACAGATTCACCTCCACGGGCCGAACCTGATAAAGAGATAGGGGCACCCCGCCTCAATAAGCCGGTCAAAAAATAGATGTCCACTACAGTCAAGGGGATGGATTTGCCCCTAATCTGGAACACCTGGCTGGTAGGATCCCAAGCATCAAGCAAATACTGCAGCAAGTTGATTTGTTGTCTCATGCTAGAGATGCGGAAAAACTTCAACAGGCCACAGTTCCGCAGTGCGTTTACTGTAACCGAATCATGTAAAGCAAGCATGTCCTCTTCTTCATGCTCATGTTCTCGCCATGTAATAGTCATCTTACTCCAATAAATCTCTGAAAGCAAAGAAGAGAAGAGTTAGATCCTGATTTGGTGAAAAACAGGCAAAAATTTATATTAAAAACTGTGCACAAATTTCCCTCCTTGCGCCCATCGCACCTCCAGCTTAGTCCTGGGTCCATTGCATGTCAACTGCCTAGTGAGTAGGCCAACATGCAACGCAGCTTTCGATGCAGAAAGGGTGCAATGGGGCCAGAGCGAGTTTTTCAAACCCTAGAGGCTCAGAAAAACCATAAATCAAGCTCAGAATGCAAAATGGAAAAGATGAAATGAAAGAGCTCAAGTTTAATCTCCTACCTGGTCCAGATGGCGCCAAAAATCGTCCACAGAATCTCCCAAAATCAGCTGGTGAAAATCAAGGGGGAAAAACACCTCTAAAGCTCCAACAAGTCAAAGTTCAAATGAAATGGTAAAATGAGAGGTAAAAGCACTTTTAAATTACTTTTTTCGTAATTCAAGTAAAATATTAGTGTCTTAACTCATTTTTCAAACATATATTGTTCATTTCTAACTAGTTTGATGAAGCAATTGAGCATGCAGTACAATCTTTGAAGGAACAAAGCTATTAATGGTAAAGTCAAGAAATGACCATTATATCGAGCAGCTTTAACGCGGACTTCATGCTCGTTAAAAAATAAACATAAGCAATGAGCAAATGTTTCCCCCAGCGTTTAAGCTCATTTAAAAATGAACCAATTTTCGGTAAATAACCATCGTGAATGTAATACTTCAGCCTTTTAAGCCTTGGTCGTGTTCTCATCATCACCTCCACTTTGTATTGGCCGATCATTCACCTCCACTTGATTGTTTACCCCTTTTTAGGAACAACTGCGAAGAGTGATTCTATTAGCCATCCTTGTAACACTGCCATGATTGGGAAATTCCAAACCTTACCTGGAATCTGCTGCTACCCAAATTTATCACTCGTTCCTCAAAGACGAGTCTCCTTTAAGCTCTTTTCAATTGACTCGTAAAATATGAAAATATTTCCCAGCCATTGGCCTCTCCAGCTCGTTAAAGTGACTGGAAGTGCTATCCCTCCTTTAGATTTTAATCTTTTTGGACCTGAGAGATTATTACACAAAAAGATCGAGCGCTTGTTTTGTTCGGCTCGTTAAAAGTACCGAAAATTCATCCCTTCTGTATTGTTTTATACTTTTTCGGACCTAAGGGATTGGATGACGAAAAAGGATTTTTGGAGTTTCCTTTACGTCCCTTTTCAGACTCTCTAAAATTGAAAAGGACCGAGTTATCTTTGTCGTTGAACTCGTTAAAACCTAATAGGGACAAACTTGTCCATAACAGACAAGAACGAGTTTCACTATCGCTAGGCTCGTTAAAACATAGCGATGGGTTTGCCCGAAGGGCAAATTATAGAACAAGCATATGTTATCCTCCTCAAGCTTGACAAAAATAAAGAGGTACTGGTCAGCAATGACTGGGGAAAAATTGGGAAGAAAACTTGAAGAAACTTTGTTGGTAGCAAGTCGCTCTTGAACATGACACTTTCACTCCGCATCCAAGTCGGGTTGGGTTGTTTCATTCACCGGTCACATCACCATGGTCACATCACACCATCCACATTTGGGGTTAATGCTACAAATCCATCATGTCAGTGTCGCCGATATGTTCAAGAGAAGTCACTCAGAGAATTCACCTGTGTCTCACCCGCTACAATACATTTACGCTCCATTCTTTCATGACCGCCACCCTGAACCTTATATCACCAGATCGTTTTCACCTCCATTAAGATCATTTGCTCTGTTTCGTGTCATTGATGTGGGATTCATTAAGGCCCTCCTATGACGGATCGCTTCTTGTCGACATCAGCTCATTATCCAAGAAGTTGATCTAGGAACACCCATTTCAGTACTTTGAAGCTTGCATGCCTCAATGGCAAGTTTCTCACTTCCGACGACAGGTTTACATCAATGGCCTTCGACCGAAATATTTCGTGTGGTGTTCGACGCCAAGTCCCTTATTCACACCACATGAATTGTATTGCAGTACCTTGAGGATCATTATCATTATCGGTGATTCCTCTAGCGCCTTTTAACAGCTTACATCATTGGCTGGTAATCAGGCGATGTCTTTCCATGTTCAACTCTAGAACATCTCTCACATGGATCGACTTGTACTTTGAGTGAAGATCAAATGCGATTGAAGACCCCGATCTAGTTTCATCCATCCGGGCTGCGATATATATTCAGGAAAATAAAGACATCAAATGTACATCATTGCTACACAGATAATCATCCAATCTAAGGGATGATGGCTCTACCAGAATCATCAGTCTACACTCAGACGATTGTCTGTCCTATGTACATGAAAATGAATTTATTTGAGCATGGGGAATTCCCACCTCAGCTAGATCATGAAAATATTATGAAGATAATGTATTGTATTGTATCTTATTACAGGTCTCCTTCCAGCTTGAAAGAACTTTGGATCCTCATGATAAAGCATTTCACCTGACATCAAAAAAGATTAACGACCTCATGCTTTAGGGGGCAACTGTTATAGACATTTTTGGGCACTGCAACCCCAAGCATAAATTTCCATAAACTAAGGGCTCCTAAGTCCCTAAAAGTGTTGTTCCAACCCCTAAAAGAACAAGGTCAACTGATTACAGCTTCTCCCAAAAGTTCTCCATGAAAAACTGCTCAGAACTGGTCAAAACTGGACCATTTCACCTACTCCATAGGCAAAGTGCATTGCATCTCACCTAAATACACATAGTAGTTGCATTGCATTTCAAAAATCCCTTCTATGGGGTGCGATGGGCGAGAAGGGAAAATGGCAGTGTCAATTTGCGAGGTGGAGGAGCATGGAATCTTCCAGAAACTTCTCCTGTGACACTTGCCTCTCTGAATTCGACCAGGGATGAGTAAGAGATCATCAATCTCCAAGTGGAATCAAGAACTATCAGAGGGAAGACACTAATCAATTCACAAGCTTACTCATCTCCCTTGCAGAAATCTATATATGGATCCCTCATCCCAGAGATCCAGAGGCTGGAATTTTGCATCTTGTAAGGAATTGCTGTTGGTTTCTTGAGGCAACATCATAGTGTTGGGTGATCTAAGCTTTTCATGAGGTGAAGAAGGGCTCACTTGCTGAGAGGATGATGCTAGGTTAGAACAACTGGTTGTAACTCTCTTGGCTCTTTCTTGATTATCAATAAAGCTATTCAAGTTTTCCTCCATACTCTTGTGTGATTCATGTTTTATGCATTTGTATGGTCAATTTACATCTGATCCTAGATTGTTTATGATAATAGATCTATGTTCTCGTATAGTGTTATGCTGCTTTGATTCTACAGGTACTCTGTGAAGCTGGGTATACAAGGAAGCAAGTAGCAAAGGACTATCAGAAGAGAGAGGAATCGAGCAAGGAACCAAACGCACGACAGAGGTTGGTCTCCTTTATTCTTCTCTCATCTATCTTTCATAAAGGAAAACGAAATTATTTTTACTTTGTTTGTTTCTAAGGTAGCTACCAGCCTTAGTGGGATTAGCAGTTCTGCATAGACACTATTCCCGGTAACAGAAGGAGTGGCCTCTATCCATTTGGTAAATTAGTTAGTCGATGTAAGAATCCACTTATGTTGGGCAGAGGAGGAGGGATGAATTTCACCAATGAAGTCCAATCCTCATTGCTAGAAGGGGCTTTCAATAGAGATAGGATTCAATGGAAAGGGTAACAATTTTCTCTTTCCCTAAAAAATTTGACATTTATGGAATGAGGTAACTTGTTTATGAATGTTAGGAAAAATAGTAGGCCAGTAGAAACTAGCTCTAATGTTTTTGTTGGTATTGGTTTTCCAATAAAGATGTCCACCGCAATCTCCTTCATGGAATTCTTGCATAACATTTTCTGCATCATTCTTTAACGATCATTTAGTTAAAATAACCCCAACATCTTTCCAATACGAAACATTTTCTATAATGAAAACTTTAACTGCTTTTAACTTCATAAATCTTTCCTTTGTTTTGGTAAAACCAGGAGGATCATTTAAATTAAATAAAACATAAAGCAAGTCTACATACCAGGGTGAGTTCAAAAATGCCTCATCAATTTGTGGAGTCACCCATTCCTCTTGACTATCTAATGAATTGAACAAGCTAATGTCTAATGGATGGAAATTTGACTCAACCATGAATTTGGCTAGTCTCTGAACTTTGATTAACATGGTGGGCTTGATTTCTAAGTCATACTCAATAATGACAACAATCCATTTGCCTCATTTTCCATCAAGTCCATTTTGTGTCAAAATGTCTTTAACCACTGAATTAGGTACATAAGAAATAACATGGGAATGAAAAAAATATACTCTAAAATATTTTATTGCTTTAACCAATGCAAAGGCTTGTTTTTCCATAATGTTGTATTTTAAAGATGCATCTCTTAAAGCTTTACTAAAGAATGTAATAGGTTGTTCAAAACCTTCATTGTTTTTTTGTAGTAAGACTGGTGCAATGGTGTGTTCAAAAGCAAAAGAGAATATTATGAAATCTTTTGTAAAATATGGGCTAATCAACACTAGGGCTTTGGTCAATGCCTATTTAACTAAGTCAAAGGATTGTCTAGCCTCAATAGTCCACTTGATTTCTGAATCCTTTTTAAGCATGTTTGTTATGTTTCTAAGAAGTTCTTCCGGGTTAGGAATGAATATCCTTAAGAAATTTATTTTGCCAATAAAATATTGAAGCTCTTTGATATTCTTGGATGACTGATTTTTAATATTGCTTCAATTCTACTGGGATCAATCCTAATTCCATCCTTCGAAATAAAGTGACCAAGAAGTTTTCCTTCCTCAAGGCTAAAAAATGACTTCTTAGGATTTAGTGAGATGCCAAACCTTCTACATTTTTCAAACACTCTTCTCAGAAGTGTTAAATATTCCTCATCAATTTTAGAATAGACAGTAATGGCATCTTGATAAATCACAATAAAATTGCCAATTTCATCTGCAAAGGAAATATCCATTCCTCTTTGGAAAGTGGCTCCAACATTCATTAACCCAAAGGGCATTTTCACATACATGAAAGTTCCCCATGGTGTAGTGAAGGCAGTTTTATCCTAATCAACAGGATGCACTAAGACTTGGTTATAACCTGAGAAACCATATCATAAGGAAATTTTGCTAGACCCTACTACCTTTTGCAATATATGATCCATTTTAGGTAAGGGGTAGTTGTCCTTAAGGGATACCTTATTAAGATTTCTGAAATCAATACACAATCTAATTTCTCCAGTTTTCTTTCTAGTAGGTACAATATTAGACACCCATTTAGAGTATCTAAGAGGAAGTATAATTTTAGCATCATACATCCTTTTCACTTCTTTCTCAACCAAAGGCATCAAGACAGGATTTATCCTACGAAGTTTTTGTTTGAATGGTTTTTGATCTTCCTTGATTGGGATTTTATGTTGTATGATACTAGTGTTGTATGCTTTTAGATCCTCATAACTCCAGGCAAAGACATCTATGAACTCTTTGAAAAGAGCTATGTATCATTGTTTTGTGACGATAGGAAGTGATTTCAAGAGTTTTATCACTTTTGGATTATGCTCACTGCCTATATTGCATTCCTCTATGTTTGCCCATGTAGGTTCCATTTTTGGCTTTTTTGCTACATCTTTAAAATAAAAAATTCTTCTAATGGAACTAGACCCCTAGGCAGAACATTATGCTTAAGATGAAGTACTTCAAATTCTTCTTTTATCTGGATCTATTTCATGCAATTCTAATTTATGTACATATTTACTAATTGAAATATTTATATAAAAATAATTAAACTGTTTATCTACACTAACATATTCAACAATATGATTTTCTACTTTACACTCTAAATCTATGCTACTGTATTCATACTCATCCTTGGATTGCAAAAAAAATTCAATTTGTTTGTCACTTCCAAATACCTGACAATACCTCATATTATTGGGTACAGATGGATGGTGTTTAACTTCCACTGTATACTGTCTATTGGGGTGAGGCATTTTGCATGTGCTAGATAAAAAAGCTAAACCATTAGCCAGGACATTCTGATTTCTGGGAATGACAGCAAGATCATATTCTACAAAAGTTCCTAGAAAGTCAAGCACAACATTTCTATAGGCTCTCAACCTAGGATGTTTTGCAGCATATTCTCCTTTGATCTATTTTAGAATTAATTCAGAATCCCCTTGAACTGAAATTATTTTAGCACCTAGCCTTTTCAATAATTGCAATCCTAAGAGAAGTGCCTCATATTCTGCTATATTATTGGTGCAATGAAAGTTGAGTTTATAGGAATGACCTTCTGCATGATTGTTCCCTGAATTGGACACCCAAACACCTACCCCTGAACCTGCTTTGCTACAAGAGCCATCAAAGCTCATGTTCCAAAAAGGTTCAGTTTCAGTGTTTTGTTGCACAATTTGTGTTTGATTTTCATGTTTTTCATCAATGTCATTTTCTGCTTTAGTAACTTGTGCATCAATGTCTCCATCATTATAAAGAATGAAAGAGTCCAGGTCAGAATGAACAGAGTAAAGAGGATAGTTATGTGGTTTCTCTTGACTACTGACCATATACTTCATTAAAGTTTCCCTATACAGTCTTCTCTGTTGACCAAACACTAGTATAGTGGTGTAAGTCATGTCCATTTGTAGGGTTCCTTGTAATTTTGCTCCCCATGAGTGTGACAACAACATGCCATACTTAGGGGGAATGTCTGCAACCACTATATCCATCACTAGACTTTTAGCAGGGATTTGGGCTAAAGTAACACATAGGTCTTTGATAAGACCTAGGCATCTAACTTTTCTAGAATCAAAGGAATACAATATTTGTATTGTCTAGTGATGTGAAGTCCTAGTTTTTCCACGACAACTTTGGGCATTAGATTATGGGATGCACCTAAATCTAGCATAACATTATGGAGAATTTTATCATGAATATTCATACTGACATAAAATGGAGGGACTCCTCCTTCTTGTGGTTTTCCTTCAAATTCTGGCCCAAATAAGAGTTCAGGTTGTCATCATTCAAATTTACATCATCAATCCTTTCCCTAATGTTTAATGCTTTCATGACCTGATTCCTATATGTATTTTTGTTCATTAATTCAATTAAGGGGATATACATTTTCAACTTGGCAAGTTCAGTTTCTATACTGAATGGTGTTTGATTCTTAAGCAGATTTGAAAAATTAGGCTTATCAACAACTATTTTTGTGGCCAGTTCTATTTTTTTACTAGTAGAAGGGAGATAAGTTTGAGTAGTTTTGGAAGGAGTATCAATAGTGTTTTCGTAGTAGCTTCTGTTGGCTTCTTTCCAAGATTTTCAGTGGTTTTCATAGGAGGATTTTCTGTTGTTTTCTTGGAATCAGAATCAGAGACCTTTTTAAAAGGATTTTCAACAGTCTTTTTATTTGCAGCATCTTGATTTTTCTTACTTCTAAGATTATGCTGCCTATGGACTTCCATTATGGCATTTTCAAATCCTTGTTTGTATTCATCTGACTCTTAAGAATCCATTTCAGTCTGGGCTATAAGAAAAATTTCTTGCTCCTCTTGAGTGAGGAAAACTGTTTCATCATCACTTATTCAAAAAAAAAAAATATTTGATTATCATCCAAATATTCCAGAATATTCCCCTCATCATATGTGTAATTTTCCTAAAAAGGAGGCTGGACGTGCTGGTCTAGTCCCTTTTGTTCTCTTCTCTTAATTTGGGGAACATTCATTCTAAAGTTTTGGTTTCTAGTTTGAGACAAAATTTTGTTTTGTCTTGCTTGAGTTTGGTCATTGATGTTCACTCTTTGCATCATTTGGTTCACCACTCTAACTAAATTATCAATCTTATGATCAAAAACAAAAGTAGAAGGTTATTCTTTTACGGTTACTTTTCATTCATAATTCAGTTTGGCATTTTTGGCCAGGATGTTGGCTTCAACTTTAATTGCATTTGCTTTCATTTCTTCCAAAGTTTCTGGGTCTCTCTCTCTAAGTTGATATTCCATGTCTACATCAAAACCATCTGGAAAATCAATCAGCGCTAGGCTAGGGGAGGGCTTGAAGTCTTGTGGAATGGCATTGTAAACAGTATTGAATCGTTCACAATGTTCCTCCACAATTTCGTTGGGTTTTCATTTTAACCTTTTATATTCATTTAGGAGCTGAAGTGGATTCTTCTTGATCTCCCATATAGCTAAAAAAATTTGATGGAAAACATCAAGGTTGGCTATGCATCCTGCAGGTAACCATTTCTTAACATCACCTCCTAAGCTTTGGGCAAAAAATCTCATTTTAACATCAGCTTCATCTACTTCTTGTAGATTAAACACATTATTCATCCTATCCACATGTTGTTGGGAAGTATTAGCACCAATATTATGAAAAGTCACAATTTTGGATGGATAATCTGCAGGAATAACATTTAGCTAGCTTGGTAACACCAAGGGTGCATACCTTTCTGCCATAATTGTCCTGGTAGATTGACTTGAGGATGGGCCTAATGGAGGTGCAGTTTTGATAACTACAGGGATATTAGGGATAGTAGTTTGAGAGATTGTTGGGTAGCGGAGGTCCCGCATAACAGTTTTGGGGCTTAGAGCCTATAAATTAGGATAAAAATATGGCAAAGACTCCGAAATATGTGGAGCGCGAAGCGTAATAGATCGAGTCAAGGGGTTGTCAGCCCAAGAAACAATATAGAATAATAGGAAGTAAGTCAGCTTGTCCATGGTCCATGGACCATAGGAATGTATAAATAGAGCGAGGCTCTATGGGTAGAAAGTAGCTTTTTGGTATGTACTTTTGGATCTGAATTGTAATGGGTTTTTGAGAAGAAAAGTCTGAAGCGTCTGTGAGTCCGAGTCAAGGAGGTTGGTAGAAAGATAGAGTCTCTAAAGTTGTGTGCGCAAAGGCCTAGAAGAGTCTGTAGCTATGTGCGCGGACCCCTGCAGCTAAGTGCACAGGGCGGATCTAGATGTATTGGTGAAGGAATTGAAAAAAGATAAGTTGATTCTGAAATTCTATGTTAAATCTGAATTATTGCGGATTTGGCTAACTTATGGTTAATACAACTATTTGATCTATGTGTGTATGCTTATGGTATAAATTTATGCGAATCTGTATCTTTTCTAAGTGCGCGAACTGGTTAATTCTATTAAATGTTTGCTTAAAGACCATAAAAAGTAGATTTAATCTATAACAACATAGTAATAAGTATTAAGGAGTGTTCTGGGTCCAGACCTACGTGGAGCAAAGTGGCGCGAAACCACAGAATGGTGCGCAAAATCGGTAGATGACATCAAGACATCCCAAGGGTGCGGAAACCCAGTTCCAGCACCCTCCCCTACTACCTCAGGTGAGACCTCAGTCTGTGCTTTGCGGGCTGTTGCCGAAAGGGCCGGTAGTTTCAGGATTTGTTTGGCTAAATAACTCTTCTGAACCTGGGTCAGGCCCATATAAGCCAACAAGTGGTTCCATTGCCGAGACCAGGATCTGCCTAAGGGATGTTTGATGTTGGAACATTGGAACCCTACAAAGAAAGAGCTTGAAGATTGGCCGGATCAGAAGCTTCACGAGTTCGCGGTTCAGGAAAATAGAAACCTGTGGATATCGAAGGAATGGTGGTTGGATCGTTACATATACAAATATATCCATGAAATCTTCTTCGTAAAATTCTTGATAGAATTATACGAGTGGATTGTGAGGTTAGCCGACAGTGTGGGAAGGTGTAGACTAGATCAACCTATTGTGTGGACTCTAGAGTTGGTGCATAGGATAGAAGCATCCGAGGACAAAATTGCACACGCAGTAGATCACTGGGTGGATCGGGTAATAGAAGGGTTTATTACCGAGTTTATGATAGACACAACTATGAGTTATAGTGACGCAGAAAGGCGCTTTCTCTAAGGACCGCGGGGCAAGTATATTAAATCATTGAACACTTGGATTAAGATGTTGTTGTGTGAAAAACAGATTATGCTCGTTTATTGATGTCTGGCATAACGCGGAGTGGAAGAGGCTACTGAGGAACTGAAGGATTAGAGAACAGTCCACTAATATCTATTTCGCAGGAGAGCGAGGATGATCTCACGAGGTTCTCCCCAAGAAGCGTGGTCTGGTTGATTAAACAGTGGTTTCCATTGATACCACCTCCCTCTACGCCATCACCTACTTCTACGACGTAAAATCCATCTTCACCCACTCCACCTCCACCTCGGCCACCACTGAAGGTTGGGATGGCGAGCGCAGTCAAGTTGCCGGTATTTAAGGGTGCAGGAAATGAGGAACCGGGTCAGTTTTGGTTTGTGGTAAAGGCTGTATGGGAAGCCCAAGGCATAATAGATGATAACATAAAAAAGGCTACCCTGGTTAGCGCACTACAGGACCGCGCGTTGACGTGGTATATAAAGTACTCAAGCGACCATCCAAATGTGGGAATAGCGGCAATTCAGGACGCCTTGGATAAAGAATTTGGTCAACCAAAATTAGAGACACAGTCGGTCATTGGGTTCAAAGAGATAGTGATGCTACCAGGTGAAACCCCATGGGATCTAGATCAGAGATTAAAGAGCACCATCCACAAGGCTAACATGACATTAATGGATGCGCAAAACTGCGCATGGTTTGTGGCATCCTTGACACCACATCTAAGGATGGTGCTATCACAACAAAAGATCTCAACCCAAGCCGAAGCATTAGAAACCGCGATGAGATTGCACAAAACCCCAATATAGGATCCAGGGTTAGGAGTGCAGTAGATCCACGCGCAACTGCAAAAATTGAGCTTAGAGATGCAAAGCTTGAAGCAAGAAAGGGTGAACCGATCGGAGGCGCATACAGAGGTAGGATGCATTAAATGCAAAAGCCAAGCACACAACAAAGACCATTGCCCCATATTCACGAACTATCTGGCGGGTGTGGGGCCCGATGCCGCTAAAATTGGAGGTACAAGCGAGGCCAAGTGTGGCACCCGCACACTGGTGCATGATTTTTCAAGTAGGAGGAAAGCACACAATGGACAACTACCACCTATTTTAGAAGTATACCCAAACCCCGCAACAACTGTATTGCAACTTTTGTAGATCAGTGGGTCACGATGAGCGAACATGTTGGAGTTATGAATTAATGATGGAAAGGACCCTAGCTTACTGAGTACAGACTGAAGTGCGAAGGTTTGACCCAGCTATATGGCCACGTGGGGGATTTCAAGGACGCGGCTGAGGAAGGGGAATGGGGCTTGGGGGAGGCTGCGGACAGTTGATTTGTTATAACTATAGGGGGCCAGGACACTATGCTCGTGACTGTACTAACTCGACGAGGATATCTTGCCCCTACGTGAGCAGTTTGACAATGAAATGGTAGATTGCCCGATGTTAATTGCCTAGATGCATGAAAAGGGAATATTACAGCCCACCCAAACCCAAAATGTTCAAATTGTTATGCTCTTAACCTGCAAAAAGATACCCAAATACAGAATATGCGAAGAAAGATACCCAGAACATAGAATAGAGAGAGACAACAACAAATATTTTATTATTCAGAAAGCAATGTTCACTGGCCTCTTCGAGGGGGCAACCTCCAATAGAGCAGAGCTCGATTCAAAAATAAGACACGATGCTCCTCGCAGGGAGTCTCTATCCTTTATATATGACTCATACATGCAATACCATGGATCAATACCATGGGTTTTATTAATACCATCTATCTAATACTACGGCCCATTTGCAACTAACTATGGTCCCATCATTAATTGCGGGTTAACCATTTACAATTATTAATATGGGCTTTATTGACTCTTGACTATGACTCAATCCCATTACATAAATAAGGGGGTTAGGGTGGGACCCTAACATGCCCTCCCCCTTAAGACTAGCCTTGTCCTCAAGGCTGAAGCTGCGGAAACTACTGAAGAATAGTGGCTGGTTCCCAAGTTGCATCTTCCGGAGAGGTGTCTTTCCACTTGACGAGGACTTCCCTAATAATGCGGCCCCACAGGTGCCTGTCTTGTGTGTCTAGGACCTGTTCAGGTTGGAGCCAGATTGACCCTTCTTCGTCCAGTTCAGGTAGACTGATTTGAATTCTGCAATTGTTCCCAATCACTTTCTTGAGGCATGAGACATGGAAAATTGGATGGATTTTTGCAGTAGGTGGCAAAGCCAACTTGTAAGCCACTTCTCCAATGCACTGAAGTACTTGATATGGTCCGTAGAATTTTCGAGATAGTTTTTGACAACCCTTGTCTTTGAGTGATGTTTGCTTATATGGTTGCAGCCTCAAAAAGACCTGATCCCCTTCTTGAAATTTGCGCTCGGAGCGATGTTGGTCTACCTGTTGCTTGTTATGAAACCAGCTCAAGAAAAGATAGAAAAGAAAGATCAACGCCTTAGAATTCAGCCTCTTCGAGGGGGAAACCTCCTTTACATTACATAAATGAACAATTCTTGGATGATACAAATGACAAAACCTCCTTTCTATATATAGGAGTCTAAGGAGTCACAATATAATCCAGCCGACCTAACAATAATAATATAAAGCCACAAAAATAACAATAGAGGGATTCTAAGGGGCACAGAAATAACAATATGGGGGTAATAGGGGCACAACAATATAAATAAGGGGTATAACTACAATAGTAATGGGGTAATCACTAGTATTATAGGGACCCAACATGCCCCTCTCCTTCAAAAAAGTGTTGTCCTCAACGCTTGAGCAGTTCTGGATACTTCTGCATAAAATTCTCATCCTCCCATGTGGAATCTTCAGCGGATAAGTTCTTCCACTTGATAAGATACTCTGAAATTGATCGATTTTGTAGCTGTCGAGTTATTGTTTCTGTGATTGCTTCCGGTTCCAATATAATTTTTCCTTCCTCGTCAAGTTCTGGCAATATTGTTTGAACTGGGAGCTTGTCACCTATAACCTTCTTTAAACATGAAACATGGAAAACTGGGTGCAATCGAGAAGCTACAGGAAGCTCCAATTTGTATGCCATAGTACCAATCTTTTCTAACACCTTGTACGGACCATAATACTTTGGTGATAATTTATTATCCTTCTTAGCTTGCTTTAGGGACATTTGCTTATATGGTTGTAGCCGTAGGAATACCCAATCACCTACATCAAAACTTCTTTCACTGCAATGTTGATCTGCCTGTTGTTTCATTCTATTTTGTGCCAACACGAGGTTATCCTTTAAGAGTTGGAGGACTTGTTGTTGATGTTCGATGTGATGTTCCACTGCCTGAACCTTAGAATTTTCTCTTAAATATGATGTGATTGATGGTGGTTGGTACCCATAAAGTGCCATAAATGGGGTCATTTTTGTTGATGTATGGAAGGAAGTGTTATACCACCATTCAGCCAGAGGCAACCATTTGACCCATTGTGTCTGTTTATCAGATACAAAGCAACGAAGATATCCTTCCAAACATTTGTTTAATATCTCAGTTTGCCCATCAGATTGAGGATGATAAGATGAGCTATGAGCTAACTGAGTACCAAGACAAGAAAATAATTCTGTCCAAAAATTTCCAGTGAAAATGGGATCTCTGTCACTTACAATAATCTTTGGATTTCCATGTAGCTTTTGAACTGTTTCCATAAATGCAGTAGAAACTGTACTGGCTCTAAATGGACGTGATAATGCACAAAAGTGTGCATACTTGGTAAGTCTGTCAACTACCACCATGATGACACTCTTTCCCTCAGACTTGGGTAAACCTCTGATAAAATCCATTGAAATCTCCTCCCAACGTTGGCTTGGAATGGATAAAGGTTGTAATAGACCCGGTGTCTTAATTGTTTCAACTTTATTTTGTTGGCAAACCAAACATTCCGCCACAAACTTTTGAATATCTGATTTAAGGCCATACCAAAAAAATTCCTTCTTAACCCTGTGGTAAGTTTTTAAAAATCCTGAGTGCCCTCCTAGGGGAGAAGTGTGCAATTCCATAAGAATCTTTTGTTTTAGCTGGGAATTCTTACAAAGGTATAAGCGATCTTTGTACCATAGCGAATCATTTTTCCAGCTAAATGTATCAGAAGTACCAGAATCTTGTTGTAGCTTTCGAATAAGTGCCCACAATTCTTCGTCATTCTTCCATTCCTCCTTTGCTTCGTTTATCCAATCTGGTTGGATAATAGAAATGGCACACAACAATGCTTCCATATCCTCATCCTTTCTTGAGAGTGCATCTGCCACCACATTTTGCTTCCCTTTTTTGTAGATGATTTCAAAGTCATAACCCAACATCTTTGTGACCCACTTTTGTTGCTCTTCAGAGGATAATCTTTGTTCTAAAAAGTATTTAAGGCTATCATGATCCGTTTTTACCTTGAAGTGTCTTCCCATTAGGTAGGGTCGCCATTTCTTAAGTGCATGGAGTATTGCCAACATTTCCTTCTCATAAATAGCTTTGCTTAAAAACTTTCCCTTGATTGGACGACTTTCAAAAGCATGGGTCTTTCATCCTGCATTAGAACAGCACCAATTCCATTTCCTGAAGCATCACATTCCACAATAAAGGTTTTTGTGAAGTCCGGTGTAGCTAAGACTGGTGCTTGGCACATTGCCTCTTTAAGATGTTTAAAGGCCTTTGTTGCTTCTGGAGTCCATGAAAATGAATCTTTCTTCAATAATGTTGTTAGAGGTGCTACTATTCTCCCATAATTCTTAACGAACTTGCGATAATACCCTGTCAACCCAAGAAATCCTCGCAGATGCTTTATGGATGTGGGGATTTTCCATTCCTTAATGGCTTTAATTTTGCTAGGGTCTACCTTAACTCCTTCATGAGATACAATATGACCCAAATATTCCACCTCCTGGACTCCAAAGAAACATTTGGATCTTTTTGCATATAATTGGTTCTCCTCCAATAGTTGTAGCACCTTGTCAACATGTTCAACATGATCCTTCCAAGACTTGCTGTAGATTAGTATATCATCAAAAAATACCAACACAAATTTTCTAAGGAATGGTTTGAAAATTGAATTCATCAAACCTTGAAATGTTGAAGGTGCATTGGTAAGGCCAAAAGGCATGACCAAAAATTCATAATGACCCTCATGAGTTCTAAATGCCGTTTTCGGAATGTCTTCAATCTTCATTCTGATTTGATGATATCCCGAACAAAGATCCAACTTGGTGAAGTAAATTGATCCATGCAATTCATCCAGTAATTCATCAATGACAGGAATGGGGAACTTATCTTTAATAGTGAGTTTGTTGAGCTCCCTATAATCTGAACACATGCGCCATGATCCATCCTTCTTGTGCACCAATACTACTGGAGCTGAGAAAGAACTTTGACTCTGTTGAATTATACCAGCCTCTAGCATTTCTTCAACCATACGTTCAATTTCACTTTTTTGGACATATGGATATCTGTACGGCCTGATGTTTGGAGGAACACTTCCTGGAATCAGATGAATAGCATGATCATGATCACGCATAGGTGGGAGACCTTTGGGAGTCTCAAATACCTTGGAATGATTGTCCAGGACTTTTTGGAGATCTGGAGAAATAGATGATTCCAATGTGGAAACATCTAGCGAACATAATTGTGCACTTACACCTCTTTGCTCCTTTTTTAGAAGATTTGTCATGCCATTAGGGCTGATTATCTTTCCTGGTTTCCCTGCAATACCCCTTAATTCAACTTCCTTTCCTTCCACAGAAAATTTCATGAAAAGTTCTTGAAAATTAAAAGCTATTGTACCCAAGGATTGTAGCCATTGGACTCCTAGTACAACATCAGCACCTCCCATTGGAATGGAAAGCATTGGGCTAGTCAATACATATTCTCCCATGGATAGCTTGATATTATGGCACTTTCCAGAACAATTTATTGTTCCTCTATTTGCAATCATCACTTGACACTCTGGTGCTGGATATAGGAAGCAATTCAATTCTTTTGCTACCCTACAATGAATAAAATTGTGGGTGCTTCCTGAATCAATCAACACTATTACCTTTTTCTTCTTGATTTGCCCTTCTATCTTGATGGTTTGAGGAGTGGTAATTCCCACCAATGCATTACAAGATATGGTCGGATTTATTTGTTCTTCATCTAGGCTTTGTTCCTGGAATATATCCTCTTCTTTTGACCTTTCTTGCTCCTTTTCTTCTTCCTCTTCACAATCTATGTAGAATAATTTCTTCTCAGCACACTTATGACCTTTTGTGTATTTTCTATCACAATTGTAACAAAGCCCTTTTGCTCTTTTTTCTTCCAATTGTTGTGGTGTCAACCTTGTAGGTTGTGGAAGACTATGGGCAACAACACTTCCGTCTTTATAGTTGTGAATGGTATGCTTCCTAGTTGCCATTATTTTGCTTTCCATTTTTCTTGCTAACCTGAATGCCTTCTCTAATGAATCAGGTTCCCAAAGGCGCACATCATGTTGGATATTATCCTTTAAAGACCCTATGAACACATCAATCCTATGCTCCTCTCGAATAGCTTTTACCCTTATGTTCAATTTTTGGAACTCCTCAGTGTGCTCCATTATTGAACCTTTCCGTAAAAATTGCCCAAGTGATAAATTGTTTACGAGAGCAAAGCCATTGATACCATACAAATTGATTTGGTTCCAAATATAAAGTTGCCCTACGTACCTTTTGTGTGTTTTGCACATTATTGAGATCGAAGAACTGCTCCATCTGTAATATCCATGTGGCGGGATCCTTGCCATCAAACTTCCTCATATCGATTTTTGGAATATGGTGGGTCTTCGATCCAACATTAGAGTCTATGGAATCATGATTAACATTTCTTTTGTTCACATCATGAGTTTCCTTTACAACCTTTTCACCATTAGTAAGTATTTCTTATAGAAAATTTGTCAAATATGTCTTCAAATCTGTCATGTTTGTCTTCGAATCTGTCCTCAAATATGTCTTCAGATCATCCATCTTAGCTTCCATGCCCTTTATCTTAGATTCCACGCTATTTATCTTATATTCCACGCCATTTATCTTAGCATCTGTTAGCTTTTGTGAGCGTGACATTTGTTGCACTTGTTCTTGTAATTTTGATATATCATGTAGCATTTCTTCCTCTTCTTCATGAGTCATGCTAGAGCTTTCAGGCTCCTTACTAGGTGTTTACATTTTCTTTCCTCGGGGCATCAGTTACCGATAATAATGCTTTACTATGCCCTTTGAATTCCTTCAAACCAAGCTTATGCCAAAAATTAAAAAAAAACTACACACCTTTTTTTTACTTTGTAGAAGCCTGATATTGAATCTGATGTATCTCTGTAATTTCGAATCATCCAGTTCTGAAACTGTGACATGTAGTAGCCTTCTATGTTATCTTTCCAATGCCACTAGTCTGATCCAAATCGGATTCTCCAAGAAAGAGTTATGCACAATCTCCCGCAGTGACCTGATTATAGACTAGTTCAGTAGAGCGAACTTGTATGAAGTGCCACGTGTCACTGTTCCAACCTTTGACTCTGAAAAATATATACAAGAAAACTAAAGTCCGTCCTCTTTCTGTACCTTCTTACGGAATTTCAATCCGATGCTCAGAAAGAAAATTATGACGATTTTCCCCAGGTCACCTGTTTTGAATGTAATTCAGGAGTCTGCAAAAAGACCAACTTCCTCAGATCATATATCCGAAAATATCGCGCAAAATGCTCTGAAATTCGGACCCAAGGTTCAGCGCGATGTCTTCTCAAATGGGTTTTTTTTTGCGACTTCTGAAACGTCACAGAAAAAAAGTTATAGCGAAAATTCCACGATGACCTGTTTGGAGCAGCGAAACCCTAGAATCCAAAGCTCTGATACCAAATGTTATGAAACCAGCTCAAGAAAAGATAGAAAAGAAAGATCAACGCCTTATAATTCAGCCTCTTCGAGGGGGCAACCTCCTTTACATTACATAAATGAACAATTCTTGGATGATACAAATGACAAAACCTCCTTTCTATATATAGGAGTCTAAGGAGTCACAATATAATCCAGCCGACCTAACAATAATAATATAAAGCCACTAAAATAAAAATAGAGGGATTCTAAGGGGCACAGAAATAACAATATGGGGGTAATAGGGGCACAACAATATAAACAAGGGGTATAACTACAATAGTAATGGGGTAATCACTAGTATTATAGGGACCCAACATTGCTTCATGCGGTTTTGAGCTTGATGAAGATTCTCTCTAAGATGGGCGAGCATGGTTGCGCGGTGTTGTAGGAGTTGATCCACTGCTTGTACCTTTAAGCATCCCTTGATATAAGAAGTAGGGGAAGGAGGGAGTTGACCATATATTGCTTCATAAGGATTCATTTTGGTGGTGGCATGATAGTTGGTGTTATACCACCATTCAGCTAGAGGTAACCACTGTACCCAAAGATGTTGCTTTTCTGAAGTGAAACACCTAAGGTAGGTTTCCAGACATTTGTTGATGACTTCAATTTGACCATCTGTTTGTGGATGATAGGAAGTACTGAGTTTTAGTTGAGTTCCTTGTAGCCTGAAGAGTTCCTGCCAAAAATTACTGGTGAAGATCGGGTCGTGATCGGACACAATAGAAGTGGGCATGCCATGCAATTTGAAGATCTGATCCATGAAAGATTGAGCGACCAAAGTCGGTGTAAACGGGTGGGGTAGGGCGTAGAAATGAGAATACTTCGAAAGTTTGTCCACAACCACCATGATGACTGAATTGTTTCCTGACTTTGGAAGACCTGTAATGAAATCCATAGAAACCTCCGTCCATATTGATGCAGGGATGGGCAACGGTTGTAATGTGCCTGGTGTGTTGACAGTCTCCCCTTTGTGGCGTTGACAGACATCACATTTTGCTACGAAAGTAAGGATTTCCTTTTTCATGCCTATCCAAAAAAATGATCTTCTGGTGCGAGCATACATCTTCTGAAAGCCTGAATGTCCTGCAATGGGGGATGAGTGCAATTCTACCAAAATGCAACTTTTGAGGGTGGATGTTGGTGATATTACGACTCTGTCCCTGTAGCGAAGAATCTCATCCTACCATGAGTAGCCCTTGGTGGAATTTGGATCTGCCTGCAATTGAGAAATGAATTGGGAGAGCCCGGGATGTGAAAACCATTCCCTGCGAGCCTCTTCAATCCATTCTGGAATGGGGAGGGAAATTGCTAGCAGAGTACTTTCCTCCTCAAATTGGCGAGATAATGCATCTGCTACACTATTGTCTTTCCCTTTCTTGTAAATGATCTCATAATCATATCCCAGCATTTTGGCGAGCCATTTATTTTGTTGTGGGGAGGATAGGCATTGCTCCAAAAAAAAATTAAGACTATGATGGTCTGTGCAGATTTGGAAACGTCGCCCCAATAAGTAAGGTCGCCAGGTCTCTACTGCATGTAAGATGGCCATCATTTCCTTCTCGTAGGTAGATTGGCCTAGATTCTTCCCACTTAGTTGTTGGCTTGTGAAGGCCAAAGGTCGTCCTTCCTACATTAAGACCGCCCCATTACGTGTACCCAAAGCATCACATTCAATGACAAAAGATTTGGTGAAATCAGGTAGTGCTAAGACTGGAGTAGAACACATGGCATTTTTGAGAGCTGTAAAGGCCTGTTGTGCATCCTCATTCCAGAAGAATGAATTTTTCTTCAGGAGTTGAGTGAGGGGCTTCTCTATGCGACCATAATTGTGAACAAATTTGTGATAATAGCCTGTGAGACCCAAAAATCCTCTCAGGCTCTTCAAGATCCTAGGTTGAGGCCAATCTTGCATTGCCTGGATCTTTTTGGGGTCCACCTTGACACCTTCACGCCCCACAATGTGGCCCAAATACTCAACTTCTTCCATGCCAAATGAAAACTTGGAAATCTTAACAAATAATTTATGCTTGTGGAGCAGTTGCAAGAGTAGATCTACATGCTGAAGATGTGCGGGCCAAGTGCAACTATAGATGAGGATGTCATCGAAGAAGACAAGGACAAATTTTCTGAGATATGGTTTGAGAAGGTGGTTCATAAGGCTTTGAAAAGTAGATGGGGCATTACAAAGACCGAATGGCATGACCAAGAACTCATAATAGCCTTCATGAGTTTGGAAAGCAGTCTTTGCAATGTCGACTTCCTTCATGCGAATTTGGTGGTATCCTGAGCGCAGATCCAGCTTAGTGAAGAATTGAGCCCCAGTGAGTTCATCCAGCAAATCATCAACCACCGGGATGGGAAATTTATCTTTGACTGTCAACTTATTGAGAGCCCTAAAGTCTGGACACATCCGCCACTCCCTATCTTTCTTGAGCACCATGACCACCGGTGATGAATAAGGACTAATGCTGGGACGAATGACACCCGCTTCCAAAAGTTCCTTGATTATTTTTTCTATTTCATTCTTTTGAGTGAACGGATATCTGTATGGGCACACATTTGAGGGGTGGGCCCTTGGAACCAAGGTGATGCTATGATCATGTTCCCCTCTCAAGGGTGGAAGCTCATGAGGCTTGTCAAAGACCGGCAGATGGTTATTTAAAATCTGTTGCATCTCAGGATGAATCGTCAGAGACTTGGTTGCGACTGCCTGGATAGCATTAAATTGAGCTATAACTCCATGATGGCCTTTTTTTAGCAATTTTTCCGTCCTATGCGAGCTGATGATAGAGGGGGCTCCTGCTTGGAGTCCACGGAGGGTATGTGTGGAGTTGTTCTGCTTAAAACTCATATATAACTCCTGGAAATCCATTGTGATTGGCCCAAGAGTGCGGAGCCATTCAGCGCCGAGGACAATGTCGCACCCTCCCATGTGTATGGCAAACATGTGGGTCTTCAACTGATAATCCCCCATTTGAAGTTTGACATTTTCACAGCGGCCTTCACATTTCATTGTGCCCCATCCGCAATTTGGACTTGGAAGTTAGAAACTGCTCGTACAAAACAATGCACTACTTCCGCGACTTTGTGATGGATGAAATTATGTGTACTTCCACTATCAATCAAGACTACTACTGGGTGATGTTTAATAAAACCTCTGATTTTGAGAGTTTGAGGTGAAGAAATCCCTGCCAAAGCATGCAGCAAAATAACTGGTTCGTCAGGGACATTGTCCTTTTGGTTTTCCTCTTCTACCGCCTCATGTTCCTCAAGTGGTGGATCTTCCTCCAATGAGCTGTAGTCAGTGGCATCAATTTGAAAAAATTTGGGCTCCTTGCATTTATGACCTGGGGAGTATTTTTCATCACAGTAGTAACATAATCCTTGCTTTCTTCTTTCGGCCATTTCTGCAGGTGACACCTTTTGGGCCTTAAGTGTTTGAGTCATGATGTGAACCTGTGGGGGCGACCCTTAGTGGAGAAATTTGAGCGACTGTACTGGGCTGCTAACGCACATTCCACGTTACGAGCTACCTTGCAAGCCTCCTCCATGTGGGAGGGTGGTGTAGTAGGACTTGGGCTTTTATGGCTTCTTTAAGACCACTGATAAAACATTTCGTGTGGAACACATCTGAGAGACCCCTAGTGTGGAAGTGTTATAGACATTTTTGTGCCTTACAGCTATAAGCATGAAATTTCCATAATTCAAGGGATCCAAAGTCCCTAAAGATGTTGTTACAGCTCCTAAAGGAACAAGGTCAACCAATGACAGCTTCTCCCAGAAGTTCTCCACCAAAAACCACTCAGAAATAGTCAATTCAGGATCAATTCAGAGGCTCCACTAGCTGCCTGCGTTGAAATGCAGAGACTACACTGGCTAGGTGCACTGCAACGCAGGTGGAATCACTACCAGGGTGCGCTGAGCGGGAAGTGACAAATGGCAAGCTCATTCAACGAGGTGGAAAGACCCTGGAAGCTTCCAGAATCTTCTCCAATGACACTTGCCTCAATGAATTTGACTAGTGATGAGTAAGAGGCTCTCAACCTCCAAGTGGAAGCAAGAACTGACAGAGAGAAGCCACAAGTCAAAACATAAGCTGACTCATCCTCTCTGCTTACATCTATATATGGATCTCTCACCCAGAGGTTCAGGAGGCTGGAATTTTGTACTTTGCAGAGAATTGTTGTTGGTTTGAGATTGAGATTAGTACATTGGGTGATTTATGCTTTGTTGGAGGAGAGGAAAGGATTCCTTTGCTGGGAGGTAGATGCTGGATCGGAACTCACTTGGTTGTATCTCCTCTTGGACTTTCTTATTCTATCAATAAACTATTTGAGTTTCTCCTACATGCTGTGTACCAATGATGTTTTGTTATGCTTACATGTTTAGCTTAATCTGATCTTGAGCTTTTTATGAATGTATATCTGTATCTTTGTGTAGTTTCTCTCTCTTGTGATCTTGCAGGAATTCGGTGAAGTTGGGCCGGTGAAGGAGCAAGAAGCTGGGAGCTACTGAAGAGAGGAGTGATTTGGATCAACAAACTAGCGAAAGACACAGGTTAGTTACATCCTTGCTCCTCATTTACATTTCATAAAGAAGAATACTCAATTAGTTTACCTTGTTTGTTGCTAAGGCACTATCACACCTTAGAGTGGGATAGGGGCATTCCGAATGGATACTTTTCCCAACAACAAATTGGCGACTCCACTAGGGATCGTATCTTGTTAGTCTATTTGTGTTTCTATTGTTGTTCTTCTCATAAACTCAGGAGTGCCGAATCGAAATGCATTTGCCATTTTCAAATGCAAAGTAGAGATCTGCCACTCTAGTCCACTCACTGGGCCTGTTTTTATGATCTAAACAGCTGATCCACAAGTGCTCTAACAGCCCTTTGTGATAGATCTTAGTCCTCCTTTAAATCATCCTCCTAATTGCACCTAATTGATAGCTTTTATCCGGCCAAAAACTGTAGATTAAACTGCAATCCGTGACCCAGAACCTAGAGACCATTCTTGTTTCTGCTTCAGCGCAGACTCTGTGAAGAGGTTCTGCATTTCAACGCAGGTCCCGTGAAGGATACCTACGCTGAAGTTCAGTTTCTCTATGCTGAGGGTGCGCTGATCAGCCTTTGCCTTGTGCAGCTGTGGTTCCCTGCTTCCTTTTGCTTAGTTTTATCTCTGTTTTTTGCAGCCTGTTATCAGTTAGTGTACCTATCTGAAACCCCTTTTCTTTGCCTCAATTCCGCCTCAGTTGTATAAAGAAACTGTATTTGTTCTTTGTGTATTTGTTACATCATTTGCAGTTTCCCATTACAAAAGTAAACTAGTCATACTGTCGACCTTAGATCTAGACCTGTCGTAAGTGTCGTTTTGATCTTAGGAGTGAGTTTGTTTGCTGTTCACAGTTGATTAAGCTTTTACTTTTGTCGTTTGGTTTGAATTTATGCATTTCTAGTGTCTAAACAAGTAAATCATAAAGTGTCGTAATCGTCTTTTTGATTTCGAAAAAGGAACTTGTTTATGTTTTCACTTGAAATCGGATTCAAATTTGTACAACAGCTTTCTTTTTAGGCATCAATATTAAGAAAGCGAAAACAAATACATGCATTTGTGCATTTGCATATTGATAGTTTGTATGTTGATTTAGGAAAAGTGCATTTACAGTGTGCTCTATGCTCTTTGAGAAAAGATTGTGTCTTTCTTTTCCCCTTGTAGCTAGGATTTTCATTGTTGAAAAGATATAAAAGCTTGCTTATCATCTTTAGACTGCATTTAGGAATTGTATCATACATCTCGTGGTGATCCAAAAAGGAAAACTTCTAAGAAAGATCAACTTAAAATAAATTGAATGAACTTAACAACGCTTTGTAACTTAACGCACAACATAGAGGTCTAGGCTAGAGACGTGTTCCGGCATCGTAAAACCTGGTGACTGTCGATCTCGCTGATGGTTGGGTGATTCCTCCTGAGAGACGATAGCGCCAGTATGGATTGTGCTCCCACGTACCGTCGAGTATATATTGGGAGACCCCTATAGGCATAAAACCTTTATCCTTAGGAAGCCGTGTCGGCCGCCTTACTGATCGCAATGCACTGAACACAGCATTCGGGAAGATTGACCGCCCGTACCTTAAAAAGTATTCTGCGGTTTTGCGAAAAGTTTGGCACACCCTCTACCTAGAACTCCAGACCAGTTCCTTTTGGCCTTTTTCAGACTCTATAACGGAAAAAGTCCATCCGAGCATTTGTCACTTCGGGCTCGTTAAAACATCGAAGGAGACTAGAGTCATCTTTAGCTTTTTCTCGACTCTTTAAAATTGAAAAAGCAAGTTGTGTCTAAAGCGTCTAAAATTCATTTAATTCGGAAACATTTTTCCCTTTTTGTATTTTGGTTGATCGAGTAATCCGCAATCGTGGAAGAAAGTCAATTGAAACCCCATCGTTCGCGGAGGCTTACGAGTCAACCGTCTTTGTCTCCGGAATCGAAAACAGTACGGACAAAGCGGACTCGTTTAACCGGTTCGAAATCTCCTATCAAAGTTAGAACAAGTGTTCCAACAACATCTGAGATTCCGGTTACTCCAAACATTTCTGGAAACCCTGCCTCTACAGAAGAAGTTCAACGACCACAGAGGGACAGTGATACTGATCCTAGTCTGAGAGCAAACACTTGTGTTACTGAACCAGTTCCATCTGTAACCGGTTCAGAGAGTCTTGTTCCTCAAACATCTGTCGCTGTTGATTCAACCCCTTCTTCGGCACCAGAAATATTTTACGGACCTGACGGTCTTCCCCTTCCACCTGGTTTGATTGCGATAGAGGAAATTATAGAAGATCCGCAAGCAAGTACTCCAACACATTTTGGAGTCGGGGTCACTCTATTTCCTTCGACATCAGAAGTTAGTCTACCACCAGTGGAAGTTCCTGTAGAATCGCTAGGTAATCTTTTGGATAGACTCAAAATGTCTGAACAACCGTCAACATCTAGGACTGTGTCGACTGACACAGTGATAGCAGAACTCCCTGTCGTCACTCCGACATACCATCTGTCCCAACTAGCTCACAACCGCTAGAAGGAGTCCATCCAGGGACTATTTCGACAGTATGGTCCGTTCCTGTTTGTTCCTCTGGAATAATATCCGGCAACTCTTATGTTGAGACTCGCCAAATTGATCCATTTGGAGGTCAATTTGGGCAATCTAGTCCCCAAGGGCAGACAATCCCCTTGAGTTCTGGATTGCCACCGTATGGGGGGCAGTATGCCCTTTCACTACCCCCTCCGGGAGGATATCCATACGGGAGTTCACAACAGTATTCAGGTTATACTGGGGTTACATCAATTGGTTGGGTACCTATACTACCCCAACAACCAAGGGTTGTGTATTCTATGCAACAATGTGTACCTATGTCGAACATCCCGACTACACCAGCTATTGTGACCGTGTCGCAAGTTCAAACGTTGCCTGTTCTGTGTCAACCTCAGATTTCTCAGGTTATAATGCAACAGCCCCTTGACCCTGTGACTCAACCACAATCGCCTACTGGTGGGGCGACACAGGTCCAAACGGGTACAATTACCCTGCATCTTGGTCCTACGGTTAGTATAGCGCAACAGAGCATGGCTTCACAACCATGGCTGGTGCAATACCAACAACCACAATTCCAAGAAGTGTACCAAGGTTCTGAGCAGCAAATCTTTGCGAACAGTGGACAACCATACATTCAAAACGGTCAAAATCAACCACTTTACGGTGGTCATGTCCACCAACCGTATCAATCATACCAGCATCAATTACATTATGCTGGTATGCAAAGGCCAACTACTCAGGGAATTCCATCATATCCTGGGTATGCTTCACCTAACCTGAATCAACAGTTACCATTCGTGGCAATTTTAGAGTTACCCGATTTACACCGGTTAACAAACGATCCAATTGCTTACGCCCCTTGGTGGCCAGCGATTCCTCACAAACTTCCTTCAGATATTCCTAAATTTAATGGAAATCCAGGTGAAGATCCGTCAAATCATGTGATGACATTTCATCTGTGGTGTTCATCAAACACCCTAAATGATGATTCGATAAGACTTCGCCTCTTTGAGAGGACGTTAACGGGTCCAGCGGCAAAATGGTACATCGAATTGCCTAGAGCTTCGTTCGACAACTTTAGTACCTTAGCCACAACCCTTTTAACCCATTTTCAGTTACCAATAAGGTACGAAACGGGAACAGAACTTCTTACCAACTTCAAACAGACAACGGCCACTCACATATCTGATCATATACATGAGTGGCGACGTCGTCGCAGGATGGTAAAAACGTACGTTCCCGATCAACTATTAGCTGAATGGTTTATCAAGTCTTTACTTCCTACAATCACGGAAGATGTGGCAAAGGGGGGAGTCGTAACGGAAGAGCAAGTTATCGCTCGTGCGCAATATCTGGACTTGGTCTATACTCAGTCTGGCACGCTCTACGACAAAATACCTGATGCCCCTAGACCGGAATTCTCAATTCCTCCTCCTCCTAAATCAAACAATGACTCTCACGCCGACGATGGCGTGATTGACACAACAGACACGAAATCGACAAAGGCTACATCTAAGAAGGCCCGTAATATTTCCAGTCAAAATCCAAATGAGGAACTTCTTGCCTCAGAAGTAAATGTTGTGTCGACCAACAAGGGCAAACAACTAAAGCAACCAGGGGGCAAGAAGAAAAAGAAAGGGAGAAAAAGGAAACCCCCTGCGGGGTGTCATATATGCGATGAGGATCATTGGACGAGAGATTGTCCACATATAGCTGAAGTTAAGAAACTCTTTAAGAGTTCAAAAACCTCAGCAGTATTGACTGATCCGTTTCCAAGCCCGGGAACCAAACTGGTTGCTAATCAAAATGCTTCCTGATCCCAAGTGCTTATGTTTTCTATCTCAAAGCAGCAAAATGATGCTTTGGCAAGGAATAAAGATTACGGGAATCCACAGGTGTCGAATAACAAGGCTAATGAACAACCTAGTAGTTCGACAACAACTTTGACCAAAGTTGTGCCACCCATCATTCCTGAACAAATGATAAAGTTGCCAAAGGGAGTAGTGCACAAATCGACATTTAATCCTCGTGCAAAAATAGCGCAGAATTATAATATGATATAGGACCTGGCCCAATCACCGTCCGCTATGTCGACACTTGAGGTACCGCAAAATTGCCTCTCTCAAGAGCAAGCTTTATTATCAGCAATAGGTGGGATTGACCCAATGGACTCCAATCTTGTGACCTTTGATCATAAAGGATATGACCCTCAGTTACTAGCTCAACTAGCTTTCCTTATTCAAGTGAAAACCCTCAACAAAACTATTCATCGAACAATTATTGATGAGGGGGCATCTACATGCATTATGTCGATGAGTTGCTGGAAAACTTTAGGATCTCCAACCTTGTCGCGGTCTACGACGACGTTAAAAGCATTTGACGGAAGGACATATACCCCATATGGTATCCTAAATAACTTGAAAGTTGAACTAGGAGGGAAAACAGTAGAAATAGATGTTGAAGTCATAGATGGGAATCTTGATTACAACATCCTACTAGGAAGACCATGGATATATGCCATGGCAGCTGTTGTGTCGACCTATTTCAGAAAGATTGCATTTCCCTTTCAAGGAGGGATTACGATCGTCGATCAACAAAACTTCCTCCCCAATGGTTCTCAAGTTACTGGAAGCATTCCAATGATCCATGGAAGCAATCATTCGCTCCAAAATATCGGAGTAGGTCTCCTAAAAGACCCTGCCTTAATGGGTACTTTTGCCCTACCGCCTCCGAGTAATCTGGCGGAAGTGGCCACAGTGGAATATGAAGCCTTCTATATCTAATGGATTTGGACTCCGAGGACGGTTCTTATCTTATGTCAACCTCATTAAAAAATGAAACAAGGAGTCATGAGGACAGTTCTTTTACTGTGTCAACCTCTTTTAAAAAATGAAACAATCCCCTTTCCAAATCTCAAAGGTAAACCTTCATTCCAACCACCGAGTTGAATGCAATGAAGCTTGGGGGGCATGCACCTCGATTTGTGTTATTATGCTGGGGGCATGCAAACTTATCATCGAGCAGTTTTAGCACATAGTTCATGCTCGTTAAAAAATAAACATAAGATCGAGCAGTTTTAGCACATAGTTCATGCTCGTTAAAAAATAAACATAAGATCGAGCAAGTGTTTCAACCCACGTTTAAGCTCGTCCGGTAAATAACCACCGTGAATGTAACATTATCAGCCATTAAAGCCTTGGTCGTGTTTGCACCGTCACCTCCACTTTTCCATTGGCCGATCATTCACCTCCATATTGATTGTTTACCCATTTTGAGGAACAGCTGCGAAGAGTGATTTCACTAGCCATCCTTGTGACACTGCTGTGATTGGAAAATTCCAACCCTTACCTGGAATCAGCTGCTACCCGTTTTATCACTCGTTCCTCAAAAGACGAGTCTTCTTTGAGCTCTTTTCATCTGACTCGTAAAATATGAAAAGATTGCCGAGTTTTGGCCTTCCAGCTCGTTAAAGCGACCGGAAGTGTTATCCCTCCTTTAGATTTTAATCTTTTTGGACCTGAGGGATTATTGCACAAAAAGATCGAGCGCTTGTTTTGTTCGGCTCGTTAAAACTATCGAAAATTCATCCCTTCTGTATTGTTTTATACTTTTTCGGACTTAAAGGATTAGATGACGAAAAAGGACTTTCGGAGTTGACTTTACGTGCCTTTTCAAACTCTCTAAAAATGAAAAGGACCAAATTATCTTTGTCGTTAGACTCGTTAAAAACATTAAATAGCGACAAACTTGTCTTTAGACGAGAACGAGTTTCACTATCGCTAGGCTCGTTAAAACATAGCGATGGGTTTGCCCGAAGGGAAAATTATAGAACAAGCATATGTTATCCTCCTCAAGCTTGACAAAAATAAAGAGGTACTGGTCAGCAATGACTGGGGAAAAATTAGGAAGAAACTCAAAGAACTTTATTGGTAGCAAGTCGCTCTTGAACATGACACTTCCACTCCGTGCCAGAGTCGGGTTGGGTTGTTTCATTCACCGGTCACATCACCATGGTCTCGCCATACCATCCACCTTTGGGGTAAATGCTACCAATCCATCACACCAGTGTCGCCGATATGTTCAAGAGAAGTCATCCAGAGAAGTCAACCGTGTCCCATCCACTACCATACATTATCCTTCATTCTTTCATGACCGCCACCCTGAACCATATATCATCAGATCGTTTTCACCTCCATCAAAATCATTTGCTCCGTTCTGTGTCACTGATGTGGGATACATCAAGGCCCTCCTTTGACGGATCGCTTCTTGTCGACATCAGCTCATTATCCAAGAAGTTGATCTAGGAACAACCCCTTCAGTACTTTGAAGCTTGCATGCCTCAATGGCAAGTTTCTCACTTCCGGCGACAGGTATACATCAATGACCTTCGACCGAAAGATTTTGCGTGGTGTTCGACGCCAAGTCCTTTATTCACACCACGTGAATTGTACTGCAGTACCTTGAGGGTCATTATCATTATCGGTGATTCCTCTCCCGCTTGTTAACGGTTTACATCATTGACTGGTAATCAAGCGATGTCTTTCCATGTTCGACTTCAGAACATTTCTCACATGGATCGACTTGTACTTAGAGTGAAGATCGAACGAGTTTGAAGACCCCGGATCTAGTGTCATCCATCCGGGCTGCGATATATATTTAGGAAAAATAAAGACATTGACATGTACAGCATTGCAGCACAGACAATCATCCTACCAAAGGATGATGATTTCAGCAGGATCATCAGTCTATCATCAGACAATTGTCTATCCTATGTACATAAAAATGAATTTATAAAGCTGAGCATGGGAATGCCCGCCTCAGCTAGATCATGAAAACAGTATGAAAAATAATGTATTGTATTGTATCTTATTACAGGTCTCCTCCCAGCATTGAATGAACTTCGGATCCTCCTAATAAAGCATTTCACCCGATAAACGGCCTCATACTTTAGGGGGCAACTGTTATAGACATTTTTGTGCCTTACAGCTATAAGCATGAAATGTCCATAATTCAAGGGATCCAAAGTCCCTAAAGATGTTGTTACAGCTCCTAAAGGAACAAGGTCAACCAATGACAGCTTCTCCCAGAAGTTCTCCACCAAAAACCACTCAGAAATAGTCAATTCAGGATCAATTCAGAGGCTCCACTAGCTGCCTGCGTTGAAATGCAGAGACTACACTGGCTAGGTGCACTGCAACGCAGGTGGAAGCACTACCAGGGTGCGCTGAGTGGGAAGTGACAAATGGCAAGCTCATTCAACGAGGTGGAAAGACCCTGGAAGCTTCCAGAATCTTCTCCAATGACACTTGCCTCAATGAATTCGACTAGTGATGAGTAAGAGGCTCTCAACCTCCAAGTGGAAGCAAGAACTGACAGAGAGAAGCCACAAGTCAAAACATAAGCTGACTCATCCTCTCTGCTTACATCTATATATGGATCTCTCACCCAGAGGTTCAGGAGGCTGGAATTTTGTACTTTGCAGAGAATTGTTGTTGGTTTGAGATTGAGATTAGTACATTGGGTGATTTATGCTTTGTTGGAGGAGAGGAAGGGATTCCTTTGCTGGGAGGTAGATGCTGGATCGGAACTCACTTGGTTGTATCTCCTCTTGGACTTTCTTATTCTATCAATAAACTATTTGAGTTTCTCCTACATGCTGTGTACCAATGATGTTTTGTTATGCTTACATGTTTAGCTTAATCTGATCTTGAGCTTTTTATGAATGTATATCTGTATCTTTGTGTAGTTTCTCTCTCTTGTGATCTTGCAGGAATTCGGTGAAGCTGGGCCAGTGAAGGAGCAAGAAGCTGGGAGCTACTGAAGAGAGGAGTGATTTGGATCAACAAACTAGCGGAAGACACAGGTTAGTTACATCCTTGCTCCTCATTTACATTTCATAAAGAAGAATACTCAATTAGTTTACCTTGTTTGTTGCTAAGGCACTATCACACGTTAGAGTGGGATAGGGGCATTCCGAATGGATACTTTTCCCAACAACAGGAAGGCTAAGGCTTCAAAGGCTATAATATATTCATCCACTGTGCCAGTCTGTCGGAGCTTAGTAAGACGACCCAAAAAAGAAGATTCCTAGTCAAAGCGGTCTGTAAGATCTTTTTTGAAGTTGGTCCAAGCCAGAAAAGGTCCATTGCAACGTTGATGCCATTCCCACCATTGCCACCTTTCATTGTCCAAGTACATGCTCCCCACCATAAGCTGAGTCTCATTATCTAAGATGTTATTCAGATTGAAATACTGCTCCATTTGTGCTATCCATGCTGTTGGGTGAGAACCGTCAAAATTATGCATATCCAACTTGGGAGGTCGCTGACGGGATTGTTGGTGGGTGCCCCAGACGTGAGGAGAGTGGATAGACTCACCCTCACTGTGTCCATTGCCATTATACGCCTCCTCGTGGGCTTCCTCCTTGCCCTTCGAGATTAGGGTAGATAGTCTGTCAAGTTGACTTTGGATGGATTGCAAGGTTAGTTCAAGTTTGTCAATCCTCTCATTGGCCATAGCTTGAGCTCTAGTTTCTACCATGCACCAATCAGGTGTTCTTGAGATTTGGGACCGCCCGAAAAAAAATAAATAAATAAATAAATCAGTAAAAATTGAATGGTACCACTGTGCTCAGCTCGTCGTCCTGATTCTGATGGGCTAGATCACCAATAAGCACCCCGGGAGATCTCAGACGACCTTTTTTTTTTTTTTCTTAAAACTCCTAACGGAGTTTTACTCCTGCCTTATGAATACTGCAGTTGCCAAATCCTCAAAATGTCAATGCTGCCAAAAGTCCTGCGAAAATTCTGCCCCGGTATAGGAACCCCACACAACTACTCAGATCTGGTGGATCTGAGAGATCTGAATGGAGGATCGGATAGCTCTGGGTGGCGGAACAGACTGCTGCTGCGGGTCTAATGGATCTAATAGATCGGAATGGCTGGTCTGCTAACTCGGAACTGCGGGACTGATGTCTGCTGCTGCTGCACCTCTTTGCACGAGCGGATCTGGCAGAGATGATGCATGATCCCAAGATAGAAAAGGGAACTATGGTCTCGAGGAGTGTCAGGTGCTACAGATCGCAATGTACATAAGGGTCTGATAGTAGTACTCGGCCCAATGTTTCAGGGCTCTAACTAAGGAGGATCAACTGTACCCTTAGCCGTACAACCCGACTACCCTATTCTACAGGCAAGTAATCTCTTCGAGTGTTATTCTCGATGTACTGTAGCAGCAAGACGGCCGACGGTTTATCTATGCAAGGTTGCGGAGGAGCTAAGGGGCTTCCGATATACCCAGAAGGTACTTGGAAGACAGTCCGTACGCAGTTCTGTCTAATGCGATACTACTCGAAGGGGTACCCACAGGGGTTACAAGGGAGTCCAACAAGCGTGACCACCTCTTGTATTTCCTGCGTGCATGCCTCCCCAAATCCGCAGGTTTATGCGCTCAACGACAGATCCTATGGTTTAAAGACGCTGGAACACGTCTCTAGCCAAAAAAAAATTTGCTAAGAAATGGAGATCCCACCGGCCCTGGAAAGTGCTCTGATACCACTTGTTATGCTCTTAACCTACAAAAAGATACCCAAATACAGAATATGCGAAGAAAGATACCCAGAACATAGAATAGAGAGAGACAATATCAAATATTTTATTATTCAGAAAGCAATGTTCACTGGCCTCTTCGAGGGGGCAACCTCCAATAGAGCAGAGCTCAATTCAAAAATAAGACATGATGCTCCTCGCAGGGAGTCTCTATCCTTTATATATGACTCATACATGCAATACCATGGATCAATACCATGGGTTTTATTAATACCATCTATCTAATACTACGGCCCATTTGCAACTAACTGTGGTCTCGTCATTAATGCAGGTTAACCACTTACAATTATTAATATGGGCTTTATTGACTCTTGACTATGACTCGATCCCATTACATAAATAAGGGGGTTAGGGTGGGACCCTAACACAAATGATGAGGTCGGAACCATGCGAAGAAGACCCCAGCATAAATATGGTATTGAGGAGCGGCACACCCATGGGAGGAGATGCGCGAATGACTTTATCGAAGAAGCAAAGGGTCACAATACCCCTGCAAGGAAACCCATATTTGAAGTGGACCAAGGGACGAAGATGCCAAAGGAAGCTCTGAAGAGCTTCACGAAAGTCTCTACTCCAGGTAGGAGGGACCAAACTGAGCTGGGGATGGATCCCTCTATGCTTACGGCCTTTTTAGAGATGTGTATGAAGCTGCTGCATGACAGTACAACCATTAATTTAGGATTACAAGAGCTGATCACTAAGTGTGTGGGGTCGGGCGAGCCATGCGTAATCTGTAAACTAGGAAGACATGCTCTGCGTACTGGACGAGAAATGCGTATGATAGCACAAATCAGTGAATACGAGATGGACCAGGTCATTCTGGACTTAGGATCTGATGCGAATGTGCTACCTAAGCAAACATGGGAATGCATGGGTAGGCCCGCACTGCAGTGGTCTCCTATTCAACTAAGGATGGCCAACCAACAAAAGATCCTATGGATGGGCCGACTGCAAGGGGTGACAATGGACATTGAAGGCATAAGTACGTAGACCGACTTCGAGGTAATAGAAATTGTGGATGACACGAATCCCTATCCTGTGTTGCTAGGAATTGATTGGGCCACGGACATGAATGGGGTCATCAACTTGAAAAGACGAAAAATGACGTTCGAAAAAAAGTCACTATGGGTAATTATCCCACTGGACCTGGCGGAAGGAGAGCGCTACATTGAGCCAGTGCATGATGAGGACAATGACGATGCACTGGACTGCATATACCAGATAACAACGAAAGATCAGGGTCGGGTGAATCCCTTAGTGGACAGAAGACTTTCATGGGAGCGTGATAGTTCATACACATCCGATACAGTGGAAGAGATGGAAAGATGGTAGAATAGGTTGCAGGAATTCACCACACTCAACTGTAATATGATGATCAGATCATTGCGGCACATAACCACTGAAGTAAGGCCATGGTTGGTAAACAGCGGTGCAACCACTGAGGGGTAGTGTGTCAACCATGGCACCTTGACCGTCACCCAGGAGCAGCATGGTGCATCGGACGAAGCGCCACACGCACCGGGGAAGCTGAGAAGAAGAAGACGGTTTCATGTACAGATTGGAGGATAGGTGCATTGGAATAGGGCAGTCATCCATTTATAAAGGGCTCGGCCATATGTTGCGCGACCATCACCCCAACCGAATCTGCGTGTAGCAAGGGTCCGCTGGGCCAATACGACCATACCTAGAGCAGGGTATGCCAAGGGATCTCTATCCACGGCTGAATGGGCCATTTTCCCCACGGTCTGACCTGCACCTGAAGGCCTGCGTGATAGAGTCGACAGTTATGGGAAGCTGTTCAGCGCTGTAAAATGAGACTTTGCGAGTTAGCAGAAATGGGGGCCAGACTCCGAAAGAAAAGTGTGAGGCTGGATGAAGAAATTGATAGAATACAATTAGAAGTCACCCAAACAGGCTACGCAAAAGAGCTAGTGAAGGAACCAGACATGGATGGCTCTCCTATACTAGTCAGACAACTCGCGACGCTGCTAGCATGGTTGTGCATGCACCCTAGGTCACACAGAAACAGATACCATGATACATCACCAGACTCAAAGGAATGCGAATGGTGCTCACAACTTGGGTTAGTAGGGAAGCAGTAGGCTCGCACGACGGGTGCGACCACTTGACTATCTGTAGAAGGCCTAGTCCTAGCACTCCACGTAGTTGGAAGAGGGTGTGGGACTATAAAATAGGATGCGGAAAAGCTGCGCATGGACGATCAACTGCACAGGATGCACCTGCACACCAGGGGCTACGCTACCGCGGAGAGGGAATGGAAAGCGACTGTTACCGGTACTATCCATGACAAGATGTTTGAGTTATGGCCAAAAGGAGCAGGCAGCGGGAAATTAAGAGACAAGGTACGAGCCAAATCTAGAACGATCTGCCACAGACTTCACCCAAGGACACTAGAAAAGGCGGGAGCCAATGAATTTGAATTTCGAAACACTTATAAATCACTGGGGGGTCTCTACTGAACATGCTACCCATTTCAGCTGTTGAGCTTTCCTGCTACTATGTAACTCTTCATTATCTACACTCAAGGAGTAAGGCCGAGAGTTGAGATATGGCCAAAGATGCAGGGCTATTTGAAAAATATGGTGTGGACAGCTGCGGGCACGACGCAGAGTTCAGCATCGATGGGAGGGGATGTGCCCGAAAGTTGTAGACATGAAGCAGAAGTGGCTCGGATGCTGTTGCCTTACCCACGGGCTAGACGGCGAACCATAAAGGATAGTGGAAAAGCTGTAAATAAAGAGCCAAATGGTGGAATTGTCGTTAACAAGGAGTCTCTGGTGTATCTTGAAGATTGGGATCTCACGGACAGCAGCAATGGTCTTGCAAAATTGCAACACAAGCTGCAGAAGACAATGCGAAGAGAAGATACCAACTTAGAAATTGGTTGCGTTGGTACGAGGAGGTCTCGTATGCGCCACCCTCGCTAGAGCTAAAATCCTATGAGGGGGTGTTCTATGTTAACTGAGCATAGCAGAATGAGCAGTATCGGTTGCGAGAATTGGAAGAAATGCCGAAGAAAGAGCCCGAAGAAGCATTGCAAGGGATGAAGAAGGAGCAGTAGCATGAAGGATGTCACTCATGGGAGGTGAACCGCGGAGCCTACGCAGCGCGTCTCGCCGCATGAATGAGTGACTCAGGACGAGTCACGATGATTGTGTTGGGGACTTGTTGGGTAGCGGAGGTCCTGCGTAATAGTTTTGGGGCTTAGAGCCTATAAATTAGGATAAAAATATGGTAAAGACTCTAAAATATGCGGAGCGCGAAGCGTAATAGATTGAGTCAAGGGTTGTCCGCCCAAGAAAAAATATAGAATAATAGGAAGTAAGTCGGCTTGTCCATGGTCCATAGACCATAGGAATGTATAAATAGAGCGAGGTTCTATGGGTAGAAAGTAGCTTTTTGGTATGTACTTTTGGATTTGAATTGTAATGGGTTTTTGAGAAGAAAAATCTGAAGCATCTATTAGTTCGAGTCAAGGAGGTTGGTAGAAAGATAAAGGCTCTGCAGCTGTGTGCACAGAGGCCTAGAAGAGTCTGCAAGTATGTTTGCGGACCCCTGCAGCTGAGTGCGCAGGGTGGATCTAGATGTATTGGTGAAGGAATTGAATAAAGATAAGTTGATTCTGAAATTCTGTGTTAAATCTGAATTATTGCGGATCTGGCTAGCTTATGGTTAATACAACTATTTGATCTATGCGTGTATGCTTATGGTATAAATTTATGCGAATCTATATCTTTTCTAAGTGCGTGAACTGGTTAATTCTATTCAATGTTTGCTTAAAGACCATAAAAAGTAGATTTAATCTATAACAGCGTAGTAATAAGTATTAAGGAGTGTTCTAGGTTCGGACATGCGCGGAGCAGAGTGGCACGAAGCCACAGAATGGTGCGTGAAACCGGCAGACCACATCAAGACATCCCAAGGGTGCGGAAACCTAGTTCCAGAACCCTCCAGTTCTACCTCGGGTGAGACCTCAGTCTGCGCTCCATGGGTTGTTGTCGGAAGTGCCGGTAGCTGCAAGATTTGTTTGGCTAAATAACTCTTCTGAACCTGGGTCAGACCCATATAAGCCAACAGAGATGACATGTAGGGAAGTTGAAATTATGGAATGAGTAGTACTGGGAGGCTGTAGATGTGTAGACTGAGAATACTGAATAGACAGAGAGGTTGTTGCAACATTTACAGCAAAGAATTCAACAGATTGTTGAATAAAGCTTCTTCAATAACTTGGTCCAATACTGAAACTAGACCTTGTAATTTGTCAAATTGTTGTAAAGATTCAAGATCAATATTTGTTTCTAGGGCTTGGGTTTGGGGTATATATGGTTGCAGTATGGTTTTATCTATGACAGTTTGATCTACAAAATCCTCAGACTTTGATGTAAACAAACTTTGCTGGAAAGGTAAATCAAATTCTATATCCTGTAAAGTTTGAAATTTATCTGGGAGAGAATTAGACCTTGACAAAGGAATATTCTTAGGGAGAGAGTTGAATCTAGACAAAGGACTATTACTACCTTGACTCTCAGTAAAGATTCTCTTTATCACCAGTTTCTCAGGGTCATCCATAATTTCAGTAGGGTTGGGATCAGGGTGATATCTAGTGTAAATTCTTTTGGAAGCCAGGGCTATGAAAAATCATCACACAAAAATCAAAATCAAAATTAATGATACAATATATATATACAAAATAACAACCTCAGATAATGTATTTCATATTTATACAACAATTGTTTACTAAAATACTAATTTTAAACTAGGGAATAATAATGTTTTGGATTAAAATGTATTCTTCCCCAGTATGGTCGCCACTATGTTATCGTTCTATATTTTTGAGGTTGAGGGAGTAAATACATTGGACAACATCAAACCACTTTTGAAGCTAGGATCTAGCCCTGCTAGCTTCAGAGAGGGATATCTCTGTTAGATTTAACTTTGTTTTTAAATTGATCTTAGGCTAGTTATGATTATGCTTGGTTGTTTTTTTGAATTTGGTTGATTGGTTTGGTTGGTTGATCTAATCAAATTATTTACTTTCCATTGGGAATGGAGTCAAATAATACTAGATATTGCATCAAATATTTAAAAGAATAATCACAAGGCAAGCTAGTTGCATTTACTCGATCCTTAAAGTGAAATATGAAATGGAGAAGAGATGATTTCAATAATGATTGAAAAGCATTTAATATTTTTTCAATCAGACTTCAGAAGAAAATAATACAGATTGTAAAATAAATCCAAATAAGGTGTTCAATTAACAAATCTTATTTTTCACATTTCCTATTTTACAATTAGATTTTTATATGATTATAATGCAGAGAACAATAGTGAAAACAACAATTACAATAAGAAAACATCACCACTAAATTGTAGCACAAGACTCCTGTGAAAGTATTTGTATTAATGACGCTCCAGCAACGTGAAAAAAGTACAATGCTTAATAAGAAGTATTACAATGATTAGGAACCGACCCTCAATACTCCAAATGAATGAAGTATTTAAACTAAATTTACAAAAAGATTACAATGAATGTCACATCGACATGGAAATTTGTTATTAACTACAAAATAACAGAATGACTAATGTGACCAAAAAAGGTGAATTTGGTGAAGTGGTCTCGATGTCTGGCACTATTTTAGAGGATAACAGTTGCTGAGTTGCCACGATTTGGGTATTGCGCTGGATGTAGCTAATCTTTTCTTTAGTCTTGAAATTCGCACAGTTTATCCCACTGCTCCTCATCTGGGATGGTGATTTTTGTTGCCTTGTAGTAGATCTCATCTACCTTGGTATATTTAGCAAATGTGGGCTTTACCATGAAAATATGCTTTATCTCATGTTGAATGAACATAATGTTGTTGATAGCTTCGAAAAACGCTCTCCCTGTCATAGCACCTTTAATGTGGCAAGATTTAGCAGTATCCTTTGCAATGTATTGAAGCTTCTTCTTATAATCTTCCTTGGTCATTAGTTTGTCATTAATTAAAATAAATAAGGTAGGCCCCTCTTTGTTAATGATTCTATTTTGGTGAAAAACCTGTTGACTGCTATTTCCAAACTGTGACATTTTTCTGTAAGCTACACAATAAAATTTTTCTTTGTAAGAAGTTTCTTCACTTCTAAAATTGTCTCTGTCCTGTCCTCTACTCCCAAATCATCCAACTCATATCTGTTTTTGGAATTTAGAAACTTAATGATGTTGTTGGTTATGGCAGGCATATTTCACAACTCATGGTTAATAGTGGAAATGGCCTAATTTGCTTTCTCAATCAACTCTTTCTGTTCAAATGTAATCTGGATACATGGCCATATTTCATCCATGGCTTCAATAATATTATTCCATATAATTTTCTTAACTTGAGCTAGTGTGTGGCCAATGGAGGATTCGGTTGTAGATTTTTGCCATGCTTCTATTTGGTTTTGAGCTCTTTGTAGCTCTACTGCATGGAAAGTTTTAGTCTTTGCCTTCTAGTCCTGCAGAACATTAAATTGAGTTTGCAATCTTTTAATTTCTTCTATTTGGAGAGACATATTCTCCACTGCACATGCCAACTGATCTGTAGCATTCCCTGTGTTTTTTGTAGAAGATGTAAATTTAGGAATTATTGTAAGAGGTACAACTTCCAAAGGGACAATAAACATTCTAGCGGCTTGATCCTTTTCTTTGAATATTTTTTCCATCTTTGTTTCCATTTGTTTCAACTGTACATTATGCTCCATGATGAGCTTCATCATTTCTGCCTTCTGTGACTCTGTTTCTTCAATGTCTTTGGCCAGAGGATCTTCTGTGGCTGGTAATTTCAACTGTTTTCTCAATGCTGCTATGTCGGTATTCTTCTTTCTTATGATCTCTTATGTTGCATTAATGTTTGAAGGATCATATCCTATCTTGATTACAAAGTCCTCCAAAGTTTTTATCATTGTGTCTTTGGCAAGTGAAGATAATTTCTCCATCTTCAATTGTGACTAAACATTATCTAAAGTAACCTGCAATTTGGACAAACTCATAGTAGTGTTAGTGAGTGTGGATGAAATCATTTGACCAGTTTGTTTGTGCATATCCATTTGATCAATGGGATGTATGTATTTTATATCAAACTCAAATGAAGTCTTTTTGTAATCTGATGTTGCCTTGGGCTGTGGGATCTGTGCTTGGAGGAAAGCCATCTGCATTTTTCCTTTCTCAGAGTCAAACGCTGACAACAGTCTGCTTTGAGAACTAGAAGTCTTCTTCCAGAACTGATTATATGTATTGATCTTCAAAGCTTCATTTCTCACTTTAATCTCCTTGAATATATCAAATATGATCTTTTCTATCTCCCCTGTGGTAGATGTACTAGTTTGCATAACTTGCTACTAATCTTGTGAAGTTGTTGAGGTTGTAGGAGAAACTATAGTATGATCACCTACTAGTGAGAAAAGAGGTGTCTCTTTGGTGGTGATAATATCCTCTTGATATGAATCCTTTCTTAGGATTAGTTTGGAATTGAGCTTTGTCCTCTTCCTGTACATGATTTTGAAGTCTTCGCTAGGAGTATCAGTCACTGGAGGTGACTCTTCTTCTCTGTTCCTTTTTCCTATTTTCTCCTTTGTAACAAGAGTCTGTAATGTTGAAGTTGACACCAATTTCTCCTCTTCCTCTAGTAGAGTGTTTTCAGTCCATTCTAGCTGGTTCTTGTATTTCTCAATATCTGTTCTGGATGTATGAAAATAAGCAGTAGATTTGTTCTCTAACCTTCACTTGGCGATGACCCCTAATGGATCACATGACCATGTAAAACTGAGGATAAATTTAATTTCTTTAAGCAATTCTTCTGATTCTTCCCAAGTTTCCCTACTGTTACAAATAAAAGGTCCTATTTGTGTTTTGATCTTGAATTGATATTTCTTCTTGGCAGGCACAAAATGAATATCATCAACATTGAGCATTTTCTAGATGTATTCTAAGGAAAAAATTCTCATTGGGAGGAATTTTGGCAGCTTGTAAGGAGTAGGTTCACACCCATATATCCTTAGCTCTGTGTAATTTTGGTAAAGATACCAATCTCCTGTTTTGGCTTGGTGTGATAACTGCAAAATTTTCCTAATTTCTTCACTGATTTTTGGCTCTAGACTGCTGCTTAGGAGACTGAGTGCTAGATGTACAAACATTTCTACGAATTGTTTGTATGAGTTATGTTTTTTCTCCTTCATTACTAGTGTAGTCCAGAAGATGACTGATTGTTGATTTCCCTCTTCATCCAACTTTTGTAATGCAAGCTTGAGGTTGTCTCCCTGAAAATAAAAAACCATATATACTAACAGATAAGCATATTTAAATACTTGCTCACTTTGGAATTTGACAAATTGTTCATGGATAGAATCTACAAGGAATTGGCTGAAGTTGAATAAGATGGAAGGCTTGGAATCTGCAGAGAAAATAGAAAGGAAACTTATAATAGCCTCATCTACCCACTGATCTGAGTAATAACCAAGGAGGTAGGAGATTACTGTAATGATTTTCTTGGCTATCTCAAGGAAAATGGAGGATGGATAGGGAGGATGTTTCTAGGTAACGGGACATCTTCAGTCAAGAAAAGGTCAAGGGTTTTGGCTCTTTTTGCAAAGTCCAGTTTCTGATATAATTCAATGAATGCTTCATGAGAGAAAGGAGTGGAATTCTATGCTATAGTAGCTTGCATCATTTGGTCTATGGCTTAGGGAGTTATGGTGAATATAATTCCTCGAGTAGGGGAAATAACAACTCTTTGGCTAAGTAGATAACAAGCATGACATTTCTTGATGAATTCAGGGGTACTGTGGGTACTGTTATCACAAAACCCAACCCTGATAGGCTACTGATCAGGAAGACTTTGAGTAACTATTTCAAACCAAACTTTTGGCTGAGGCTTAGCCTCCTCAACCTGAGAGGGCTCTCTCACTAGGTTAAAGATTTTAGTTTAAAGATTAGATGGCTAACTCTATGGAAAAAACAAATGAAAAAAGTATAAATGGTTGAACACAATCAATAAACATCCATTGGGCTATGGAGTCAGAGTATGTTTTTAGTACAACAGTACATTAGCTTACATGGAAGTCAAGGCATAGAGAGTTTTAATCTATCAGCAAAACAGAGACATAATATAGGAAACACAGTTTATAAACACATGAAGGAAGTTAGAGCATTATCAATGAATTATAAGTAACATGTGTTCATACCACTGCAAGTGAGAAAATGAGGAAATCCTTGAGAAAATCAAACACATAAAACCCTCTCTGAATACTAAGTAGTAAAGCCAAACTTCTGTATTAACATCAAACATACAGTCTTCTACAATAACATAATATGCTTGTTTCCTTGAAAATTACCAACCATTGAGGCATTCCACCTCTTGTCTTATATAGAGTTCATTACAATCTTGGATTCCTTCCTCCAACATGAGGGGAATTCGAATTTGCCTAACTTGACACCTATTCATACCTAAATAGGCTATTAATTACAAGTGTTTGTTAACTAACAGTCCTAGAGTCCTAATACAATTAGGAGTACAACTCCTTATTATGATAGTAACAAACTAGACTATGAAATAAATTCGATCTTTGACAAATCCTCCTCCTTTAACTTCGACCTTGGTGATGACTATAACCTCCATGCTGGCCTTCAATCACTCCTCCTTTAATTGTCCTGAAAATTAGGAAAATGTCTCCTGCTATGCAGCCTTGGTCTTCAATGGTGTTCCTCAAAACTTTTGTTGGTCAAAATATCCCTTTTCATTATATAACATATGTTGAACTAGCCAAGGAAACCTGCCCTTACACTTGTGCAAAATCAAAACTCCTTAAAGTTTCCTGAAGAAAATCAAACTGGGTGCTCTACGAAATGAACTGTTATTTTTGTAGTGCAAGGCTTATTTCTTGCATATATTCTTCATTCCTTGAGTTTTTATTTACTCAGGATTGAAACCTTTTCAAATGAACTCCTTACGCCTCTACAGCAACACTCTTCTCCAGAAATAAACCCTTCATCCCTTTGAAGATTAACCAAAAAGAACAAAATTGCACCTATAGTAGTTTCGTACCACGCTATGAAACTATTATGCATTGCGTGTCACCGACAACAGTTTCGTACCGCGCTACGAAACTGTTGTGTGAGTCAAATTACACAGTTTTTTCCAAAAAATTTCCTCCTTAGGAATCTTCTCAACTGTTCCCGTATTCCAATATGCCACATATACTTAAGCTTACCCATCCATCAAACAACTTCAAAAAGTAATGTCCTAGATTCAATCAAAATTGTGTTAAGGTTTCATCACTTACTGCCTTATTCATTTGTGCTGAGGCTAACCTCCGACTTCTTCTGCTGAATCTCCAAGTCTTCAATTTGTCTTTTCATCACCCTGATATTAGTTCTTAATCTGTCATTGATCATTTTGATATATCTTGCCTCCTTTATTGCAGGGACAGTCTAGGTGAAATATTGAGCATCTCTGCCAACTACTTCAGGTTTTGGAACTTTTCCATCTTCCCATATGGCCTTTACCCTTTTGAAATTGGCTTTTTCAATTGCATGTTTCCTTGCCCTTTTCTTAAGTTGAGCAATCTCAAGATTGGCAAGCTTCAATTTCTTCTTGACTTCCTCAAAGTTATTTTCTTCTTCTTGAGTATCAACTGCTCTGTTTTTGTCATCTTCATGCATGAATGATGGTTGCACTATTGGAACTACAAGCTCTTCACAGAATCCTGATATCTCTCCTATCTCACTCACCTCCAGCTCTACCTCCTGTAACCTTTTGGACTACCTAGTCACAGGCCTTCTGGGCTTAAAAACAAATTCTGAATCTTGATCATCAAACTATAACTTTTTGGAGGATTTCATCTTTTTTGACTTTCTCTCACCTAATTCAATGAAGTCTGCTTGGACCAGAGGGGACTCCTCAATGTCAGTTTCCTGGAGAAGATCATTCAAATTTCCCTTTGAGGCTAGGCTGTCATTAGTGACCAATTTTTTACCCTTTTCTTTGGCTATTTGGCTTCTAGTTACCCTTCTCTGGACTGTTTCACCAATGGACTATTCTTGTGCTGCTTCCTTCATCTGAAATTTCTTCTTCTGTGACTGCTGAGGAGTATCTTGAACAATCAATGGTGTCATTGGCTCCTTAACTTGCTTTCTAGCCTTTAGTTTCACAAACCTGCTAGACCTTTCTTCTGCATGGTGACTAATCACTGGTGATGATATTTCCTTAGCCCTAGGGCTAAGTCCTGTTTCAGCTCTAAGACCAGACATAAAGAGAAATGTAGACCACTCTCTATCTACCTTCTAAAGTTCATGCAAGACCATTAATTTAATTAAGCCATGATGGAACAAGGATGTTTCACATGCCTCTTTCTTCAACTGTATTTTATCAAACATCTTGCCTAAACTCCAAAACAGAAAGAAAGGTAAATCTAGAGATATTATGTTAGTGAAATGCAAAAGGAGTTTGAAATGATAAGAATACACCTTGTGGTATCTTCCTTCATAGGTGAAATACCTTTGTATGCATGAGAGTAAGTTGGCGAATGCATATTTGACATAACCCCTTGGCACTGCTTTAGTCAAATCTGTGTCTACAAACTGTGGCTTCAGGAAAATCTTGCAGGGTGCCATCTCAAACTTGAAATTGTTAAACCATTTTTCTTGACCTCTAGGAATTTTTGTGACTAAAGATATCACTTCAGGAGAAAATGGCAATTATAACACCCCAATCTTTGTATGTAAGCCTGTAAAGTTGAGAGAAAATTCCTTAGTCACCTGGCTATGTCCTCCCTGTAATTTCTCACAGAATCTCCAACAACCTACTTTTTTGAAAGCTTCTTCCACTGATTTATCCTTTGTGAGAGCCTCTAAGCCTTCAGGTTCAGTTCTCAGACATCGGCCTGACCTGCGATTCTTTCTTTCTTCCGACATATCTCCTTTGAAATCCCTACATATAGAACAACCTGGAAGAAAATGCCTTGCTTAATTGAAGAGCTGCCTTGCTTGAAACTTGTGGAAGAATTCTGGTCTCTGCTCACCCTGGGCTTGTTTGCTTCGAACTTATGAACAACACCAAGTGTCTCATGCATGAATATGGCCAAGACCAACACGGAATGACTAGGATCAACTAACCTTTTCCTTTTTCTGAAATTTGAAATGAGTGCGGACAAATAACCCCTAACGAATCTAATGATGGATATGAATGGTTGCATGTGAGTGGTAAGGTTCATGGACTGAAACCTGATGATGAAAATCTAATGGATTCTGGTGGATTTGATAGTTAGACAAGATTTAACACGAATCCCCAATTTCATAGTGCATCCAATGCAAATTCGGGGTTTTGCGCTATGAAAATGCCTAACTACGAATCCCTGATTTCGTAGCACAGGTAGTGTAATTTCAGGACTTTGCACTACAAAAACGCCTAGAAAGTTTCGTAGTGCGTTCAAAAGTTTGAAATGACCAGACACATGAAACTTTAAACATGAGATGGGATTCACAAGGGGCCAAACAAGGTTGTTGAACTTTATTTGATGCTGGAAATGAGACTCTAACCCTATGACTTAGACTCTAAAAACATAAAAATGACTTGACCATGACTGACACAAAAATTTAGAAACCATGTAGGTTGTCAAATTTTTTAAGGAATTTTTACAGTGATAACAGTGGCTCCACTTGGGATAGTGTGCCCTTGTGGTACACTAAGAACCTGCAGTTCCAGTGCTTTATCCATTATGATAAAAACAGAAATTTTGTTGACAAGCATCCTCTTCAAACTTTTTGGGCCTTCACCTCGGGCTTAAGATTTCTGTTTCAGCTTGTCATTATTAGCAAAAACTGACAAAAACGGATATATACAATGTTATGAGAGATTGGTAATACTTCAACAATGATAATGCTTTAGGAACCTGCCATTAACAGGCCCTCCAACATATGATCCTCCATCAATTTCCTGCAGTATATAAGTGTTGTTCCCATGAAAACCAGCAATCTGAAAAGGACCCTTCCATAAATTCTCAAACTTACCATGCTTGCCTTTTTCTTCAATTCTGGCCTCCCATTTCAGCACTTTGTCTTGAATCTGAAAACTGTCTTCTTTGATCTTTTTATCAAATGTACTCTTAATTATGTTCTGAGCATGTTGATGACTGTCATAGACTTCACTTCTCTTCTCTTGTAAGGCTATCAGCTAGTTGATTCTCCTTTGAATGGAATTTGGCTCTTCTTCAAGTCCTTGAATTAGCTTCATTACTGGTACTCCAAGTGATGTTGGAAATATAGCTTCAGCACCATAAACTAGTTCATATGGCGAAGTCCCAATTGATCTCTTTGTACAAATCCTATCAGCCCATAAGGCATACTTCAGCTTTAAGTGCCAAGCTTTCTTGTTTTCCTGCAGCACCTTTTTGATGATTCTAACAATGCTCTTGTTTGATGATTCAACAAGACCATTGCCTTGCAGATAGTAAGCAGTAGAATGTCCAAGAGTAATGTGATATTGATGACAGAAATTGATCAATTTCTTAGACTTGAAAGCTTGAGCATTATCTGTTATGATCTTCATGGGGCAACCAAATCGAGACAATATATTATTTTCTAAGAAAGAAATAATTACATAATCATTGGCTTGCCTTGTTGGAATCACCTCTATCCATTTGGTGAAGTAATCTATTGCTGTAAGAATCCAGCGATGCTGCCCTGATGAAGAAGGATTTATCTCTCCAATAAAGTCTAGCCTCTACTACTGAAAAGGAGCTTCTACATAAATAGGGATCAAAGGAAAAGGTACAAGCTTCCTTCTTCCTTAAAAAATTTGGCACTCATGACATGCAACGATCTTCTTGTAGATATCCTTAAACATTGTTGGCCAAAAATACCTGGCTCTTAGGATATTGTTTGTTGTAGCCTTCCAATAATGATGTCCTCCGCAATCTCCTTTATGAAATTCTTCAATAACTTTATCAGCTTCTTCTTCAAGGAGACAATTCAACAAAATTCCTCCTACGTCTTTCCAAAATAGATTTTGATCATATACAAAATATCTCGAAGACTTTAGCTTAAAAAACCTTGCTTTGGACTTTGTTAGATTAGCGGGAGCTTTATTATGCTGTAGAAGAAAAGCCACATCCTTATACCATTCTGAAACCAATAATTTCTCATTAATTTGGACCAATTCTTCCTCATTTTCAGAAATTTCTGAGATTTCTGCATTCAGATTTATGTCAAGACAGTCCAAATTTGACTGAGTCATTAGCTTTGCCAAGCCTTGACCCTTCACCAATTTGGTTGGTTTGATGTCTATATCATATTCTAGCAATTTGGCTATCCACTTTCCCCTCTTACCATCAGGTTCTTCTTGAGTTAGAATATCTTTTATTACAACACTTGGAACATATGCCACAATGTGAGAATGCAGAACATAGATTATGAAATATTTTGTAGCTTTCACCAAGGCATAAGCTTGCTTTTCTAGAATATTTTACTTCAGTTCAGCATTTGCTAATGTCCTACTAAAGAAAGAAATAGGTTGTTCAGTACCTTGCTTTCATTTTTTAGCAGAACTCCAGCAATTGTATTCTCGGAAGCAAATGTAAAGATAAGAAATTCCTTGGAAAAATCTTGACTGATGAGTACTGGTGCTTGTGTAAGTGCCTTTTTTATTTCTTCAAAATATTTCTTCACTTCAGCTGTCCACTTAAAGTCCACTCTTTTCTTTAACATCCTTGTTATATCCTTAACAATCTCAGCAAAATTAGGAATGAAGCGCCTAACAAAATTCACTTTTCCAAGAAAAGACTGGATCTCTTTCCTACTTCTTGGCAGATCTACCTTTTGAATTGCATTAAATCTATTAGGATCAATCCTAATTCCTTCTCCAGAAATGATATGACCGAGTAACTTTCCATTTAGTAGGATTAAGAGATATACCAAACCTTCTACATTTCAGCAGAATTTTCTCAAGATGCTTCAAATGATATTCTTCTTTCTTCGAAAAGACTGTGATGTCATCAAGATAAACAACCACTGATTTATCCTTTTCTTCAACAAAAGCAATATCCATTGCTCTTTGAAAGGTGGCTCCTGCATTCATGAGACCAAAAGGCATCTTGGCATACATGAATGTACCCCATGGTGTTGTGAAGGCTATCTTCTCTTGATCATCTGGATGCACAAGAATCTAATTGTACCCTGAGAAACCATCAAGCATAGACATTCTTTGTGAACCAACAATATTTTGCAGAATTGAATCCATCTTGGGAAGAGGATAGTTGTCCTTTAATGAAGCCTTATTCAAATTTCTGAAATCAATACAAATTCTGATTTCTCCACTCTTCTTTCTAACTGGAACCAAGTTTGCAAGCCAATTTGAGAATCTGATTGGGACAATGATTTTAGCATCAAAGAGTTTCTTAATCTCCTTTTCAATCAATGGCATGAGAAGTGGATTAATTCTTCTTAACTTTTGTTTGAAAGGTTTCTCATTCTCTTTAATAGGAATAGTATGCTGAATAATGGAGGGATCATACTATTTTAAGTCAGCATAACTCCAAGCAAAAACATCAACAAACCTTTTCATCATCTCAACATATTTGACTTTCATATCAGCTGAAAGAAACTTTGAAATTTTGATCATCTTAGGTAAAACTGAAGTACCTAGATTGCAGCTTTCTATTTCCTCTTCATTAGCTTGTATCTTTGGCAATTTGAACACATCATTCTGATCGAACAACTTCTCAAGAGGAATTAGACCCTTTGGTATTGAATTATTTTTTAATTGTAAAACTTTAGAATTTTCTTTAGACTCAACAAGCATGTTTTGTTGATCTACTTGAGTAATTTCAAATTCTTCATTCAATTCAATAAAATTCTTTACCTATTGATCATCTTCAAATACTTTCCAATTGGTGATATTATCTGGTATAGTTGGTCTATGATGAACTTCAACCTCATATTTTTCAGAAGAATGAATAGGAATGACAAACAAACTTGTCGAAACAGCAAGAGAATCAGCAATGGAGTTTTGGTCTCTAGTTTTGATAATGAAAGAATATGTTTGAAAATTTTCCAACATATCTAAAACTGCATTTCTGTATGCTCTCATTCTTACATCCTTTGTTTGATAGACACCCTCAACTTGTCTAATAACCAATTTGGAATCTCCAAAGATGAAAATATTTTGAGCCTTCATTCTTTCCAAAACTTCTAGGCCCAAATCAGAGATTCGTATTCAGCCATATTATTTGTGCAATCAAAGTTCATTTTGTAAGAGTAAAACTTACTTTCATCACTTGGACTTGTGATCCAAATTCCAGCTCCTACCCCTTCTTTTCCTGCTGATCCATCAAAGTACAAAGACCACCATCCCTTCATCTCTTTCTCATCTTCTTGCTGATTTTCTGTTTTCATTTCTTCTGGTCCACTATCAACTGACTCATTAAAAAGAATGGCAGATCAAAGTTCAGTATATAAATAGGAAAATTCTGAGGTTTGTCTTTGCTGCTTACCATATAAGCCATTCTGGTCTCCCGTTACAATCTCCTTTTCTCACCAAAAATAGGGATGGTGGCATAGGTGAGGTCCATCTGCATTGTGCCTTTGATTTTTGCTTCCCATGATCTTGATAGCAACATCCCAAAATTTGGCATAATTTCAGCCACAACAATGTCCATAACAATTTTCTTTGCTGGGATTTGTGTTAGACCAACCACAACATCTTTGATTAAACCAATACATTGGAATCTTTTTGAATCAAAAGAGAATAAATCCTTATATGGTCTTGTTACCTGTAATACTAACCTCTCCATAATTACTTTGGGCATGAGATTATGAGAAGCCCCTGAATCTAACATAGCATTATGAAAGGTCATATCATGAATACTAATGCTTACATAGAAAGGAGGAAACTCTTCATTGTGATCATCTTCTAACCTTGGACCCAAGTATATAGTAGGATTATATTCTTGCACATTTAAGATATCAGCAACTCCTGGTTGTGAATTCAACATCTATACAATCTTGCTTCTGTATTTATCTACTTTGATAATCTCACTAAAAGGGACTCATATTTTAATTTTTACAATTTCATTCTCAAGGTTGAAAACAGAAAGAGTTTTTTTAGCTTCTTTGATAGGAGGTGGAGGTTGAGTGTCCTTTTTACAAAGTGGAGAATCATCTTTACCTTCAGCAACCTTTGGGGTATCCTTTTTGGCTTCAACAGCCTTTGAATCATCTTTCTTGGGTTGTGTTTTGTTTGCAATAATCGGTACATTTATGTTTCTAAGATTGTATTGTTTTTGCATTTCAAACATAGCATGTTGATACCCTTTTAAATAATCTAAAGGCTCTTCCCCTTGGTTGGTCAGACTGGACTCATCATGTTCTTCTTTATTCAAGAAAATTCCTGACATCTCTTCATCAAGACAATGGATAGATTCTTCAGGAATCTCAGGATCATCTTCTTCATCAACCAAATTCTGTTGAAAAGGAGGTCTCACTGGAGGATCGGGTTGTTGATTCCTATTTTCTCTTGGTGTTTGTTGGTTTTGAGGTCTCCTGAATTGAGGGTTTCTAAATTGAGGCTCTTGTTTCACAGGAGGAGCAAAGGTGTTTCTAAGAGCTAACCTATCCATCAACTTCTCCATGGTTTTCATCATTGAATCTAACTTATCTTCAGGAGTTGAACAAGAAGGTTTCTCTTCTTCTTTCAATTTAGCTTTTCCCATTTTTTATTTTTTGGCAGCTACCATGTTTACTTCTACCTTTATTGCATCATTCTGCATATCAGCAAGTGTGGCAAACTCTCTTTCTCTTAGCAAAAGAGAAAAATCAGAATCAAATGCTTCAGCATATCTCATTTGTGCTAAGGCTTCTGGAGGTTTCAAGCGAACTAGGATTGAGTTACACACTTTATTGAACCTCTTTGAGAAATTTTGATTGGTTTCATCAGGTGCCCTTCTAAGATTATTGTACTCAGTAAGTGCTTGAACTGAATTAGTTCTATTTTCCCATTTCCTTAGAAAACTATCTTCAAATTCTACCCAATAATGATTGCTTCCTACTGTAAGGGCTTTAAACCATTTTCTAACTTCGCCAATAAAGGTTTGTGAAAATAGTCTTATTTTCACATCCTCATCATCAACTTCCTCTCTATCAGCAAAATCATTAAATTGGTCTACATGTTCTTCTGCTGTAATTTCTTCATCACCACCCCATGTTGGAATTCTTGTAGCATATTTGCTAGGAAGATCATGCAAAATGGCAGGGAGTGCAAGTGGGGCATACCTAGAGGGTACATCCATGATTAAAGGAGGAATAGTAGTTACAGGGATAAAAGGGATAGAGGATGAAGAACTGATATGAGGAGGACTACTTGGTTTCTGAAAGCCACTACGAATAGCAGAAACAGAAGATGAAGAACTGATACGAAGAGGACTACTTGGGCTCTACAAACCAGTGACAAATGTACTCCAATTTGGAAGAGGTAAACCCGCTTTAGATTTTAACAAGACTTCAAAAGGATCAAGTTCTTTCATTTTATCTAAGGCTTCCCTTTCTAATAGTAGCTCAGAGGTAACCACTTCCCGAAATTCTTCCTTGTCTTCTTGTGATACTAGGGTTGAGGTATCAATTCCTCTCTTTTACAGATCTAAGATAATACGAATGAGTTCTTCTTCATTTTCTAATATAAATAGCACTTCATGAATTTTATCATAAACGATTTTCTCTTCGGGACTCCTTGAAAATTCAGAGAGCAAAGATTTTGAATAAGATGGAGTACCTTGTATTTCTGAAAATCCTCAACTGCCTCTTGAAACAGTGTTTGGATTGTCCATAGGAGTAGGTGGATTAAGGTTAGGATTGCTCTGTGTATATCTTCTTCTTGAAGCCACCTTTAAAACATTGAAATTGTATGGAGTCACCAAGGTAGATTGCAGCCTCAAAAAGTTATCTGAGCTCCTGCTACCTTCAAAAGTTCAGCTTCTTGATTTAGGGAATGAGTAATCTTCAGGCTCCTAGCAGACGCACCAAAATATTATCACAAAACCAAACCCTGATAGGCTGCTAATCAAGAAGACTTTGAGTAACTATTTCAAACCAAACTTTTGGCTAAGGCTTAGCCTCCTCAACCTGAGAGGGCTCTCTCACTAGGTTAGAGATTTTAGTTTAAAGATTAGATGGCTAACTCTATGGAAAAAACAAATGAAAAAAGTATAAATGGTTGAACATAATCAATAAACATCCAATGGGCTATGGAGTCAGAGTATATTTTTAGTACAACAGTAGATTAGCTTACATGGAAGCCAGGGCATAGAGAGTTTTAATTATCAGCAAAATAGAGACATAATATAGGAAACACAGTTTATAAACACATGAAGGAAGTTTGAGCATTAGAACTGAATTCTAAGTAACATGTGTTCATACCACTGCAAGTGAGAAAATGAGGAAAGCCATGAGAAAATCAAACACATAAAACCCTCTCTGAATCCTGAGTAGTAAAGCCAAACTTTTGTATTAACATCAAACATACATTCTTCTACAATAACATAATATGCCTGTTTCTTTGAAAATTGCCAACCCTTGAGGCATTCCACCTCTTGTCTTATATAGAGTTCATTACAATATTGGATTCCTTCCTCCAACATGAGGGGAATTCGAATTTTCTTAACTTGATACCTATTCATACCTAAACATGCTATTAATTACAAGTGGTAGTTAACTAACAGTCTTAGAGTCCTAATACAATTAGGAGTACAACTCCTTATTATGATAGTAACAACCTAGACTATGAAATAAATTCGATCTTTGACAGCTGCTCCTCCTTAACTTCGACCTTGGTGATGACTATAACCTCCATGCTGGCCTTCAATCACTCCTCCTTTAACTATCCTAAAAATTAGGAAAATGTCTCCTGCTATGCAGCCTTGGTCTTCAATGGTGTTCCTCGAAACTTCTGCTGGTCAAAATATCCCTTTTCATCATATAACATATGTTGAACTAGCCATGGAAACCTGCCCTTACACTTGTGCAAAATCAAAACTCCTTAAAGTTTCCTGAAGAAAGTCAAACTGGGTGCGCTACGAAATGAACTATTATTTTTGTAGCGCAAGGCTTATTTCTTGCATATATTCTTCATTCCTTGAGTTTTTCTTTACTCAGGATTGAAACCTTTTCAAATGATCTCCTTACACCTCTGCAGCAACATTCTTCTCCAGAAATAACCCCTTCATCCCTTTGAAGATTAACCAAAAAGAACAAAATTGCACCTACAACAGTTTCGTAGCGCGCTACGAAAATGCTGTGTGAGTCAAATTACACAGTTTTTTCCAAAAAATTTCCTCCTTAGGATTCTTCTTAGCTGTTCCCTTATGCCAATATGCCACATATACTTGAGCTTACCCATCCATAAAACAACTTCAAAAAGTAATGTCCTAGCTTCAATCAAAATTGTGTTAAGGTTTCATCACTTACTGCCTTATTCATTTGTGCTGAGGCTGACCTCCAGACTTGTTCAGCTGAATCTCCAGGTCTTCAATTTGTCTTTTCATCACCCTGATATTAGTTCTTAATCTGTCATTAATCATTCTAATATATCTTTCCTCCTTTATTGCAGGGATAGTCTAGGTGAAATATTGAGCATCTCTGCCAACTACTTCATGTTTTGGAACTTCCATCTTCCCATATGGCCTTTGCCCTTTTGAAATTGGCTTTTTCAATTGCATGTTTCCTTGCCCTTTTCTTCAGTTGAGCAATATCAAGATTGGCAAGCTTCAATTTCTTCTTGACTCCCTCAAAGTTATTTTCTTCTTCTTGAGTATCAGCTGCCCTGTTTCTGTCATCTTCATGCATGAATGATGGTTGCACTACTGGAACTATGGGCTCTTCACAGAATCCTGATATATCTCCTATCTCACTCACCTCTAGCTCTACCTCCTGTAACCTTTTGGACTACCTAGTCACAAGCCTTCTAGGCTTAAAAACAAATTCTGAAACCTGATCATCAAACTGTAACTTTTTGGAGGATTTCATCTTTTCTGACTTGCTCTCACCTAATTCAATGAAGTCTACTTGGACCAGAGGGGACTCCTCAATATCAATTGCCTAGAGAAGATCATTCAAATTGCCCTTTGAGGCTGGGCTTTCATTACTGACCACTGTTTTACCCTTTTCTTTGGCTATTTGGCTTCTATTTACCCTTCTCTGGACTGTTTTACCAATGGACTGTTCTTGTGTTGCTTCCTTCATCTAAACTTTCTTCTTCTGTGACTATTGAGGAGTATCTTGAACAATCAATGGTGTCATTGGCTCCTTAACTTTCTTTCTAGCCTTTAGTTTCACAAACCTACTAGACCTTTCTTTTGCATGGTGACTAATCACTGGTGATGGTATTTCCTTAGCCTTAGGGTTAAGTACTGTTTCAACTCTAAGACCAGACATAAAGAGAAATTCAGACCACTCTCTATCTACCATCTGAAGTTCATGCAAGACCATTAATTTAATTAAGCCATGATGGAACAAGGATGTTTCACATGCCTCTTTCTTCAATTGTATTTTATCAGACATCTTGCCTAAACTCCGAAACAGAAAGAAAGGTAAATCTAGAGATATTATGCCAGTGAAATGCAAAAGGAGTTTGAAATGATAAGAATACACCTTGTGGTATCTTCCTTCATAGGTGAAATACCTTTGTATGCATGAGAGTAAGTTGGAAAATGCATCTTTGACATAACCCCTTGGCACTGCTTTAGTCAAATCTGTGTCTACAAACTCTGGCTTTAGGAAAATCTTGCAGGGTGCCATCTCAAACTTGAAATTCTTAAACCATTTTTCCTGACCTCTAGGAGTTTCTATGACTAAAGATATCACTTCAGGAGAAACTGGAAATTCTAACACCCCAATCATTGTATGTAAGCCTATGAAGTTGAGAGCAAATTCCTTAGTCACCTGGCTATGTCCTCCCTCTAGTTTCTTACAGAACCTCCAACAACCTACTTTTTTGAAAGATTCTTCCACTGATTTATCCTTTGTGAGAGCATCTAAGCCTTCAGGTTCAGTTCTTAGACATCGGCCTGACCTGTGATTCTTTCTTTCTTTCGACATATCTCCTTTGAAATCCTTGCAGATAGAACAACCTGGAATAAAATGCCTTGCTTAATTGAAGAGCTGCCTCACTTCAAACCTGCGGAAGAATTCTGGTCTCTGCTCACCCTGGGCTTGTTTGCTTTGAACTTAAGAATAGCAGAAAGTGTCTCATGCATGAATATTGCCAAGACCAACACGAAATGACTAGGATCAACTAACCCTTTCCTTTTTTTGAAATTTGAAATGAGTGTGGACAAATGACCCCTTACGAATCTAATGATGGATATGAATGGTTGCATGTGAGTGGTAAGGTTCATGGACTAACACCTGATGATGAAAATCTAACAGATTCTGGTGGATTTGACAGTTAGACAAGATTTAACATGAATCCCTGATTTTGTAGCGCATCCAGTTCAAATTCGGTGTTTTGCGCTACAAAAACACCTAACAGCGAATCCCCGATTTCGTAGCACAGGTAGTGTAATTTCAGGAATTTGCGTTATGAAAATGCCTAGACAGTTTGGTAGCGCGTTCAAAAGTTTGAAATGACTAGACACATGAAACTTTAAACATGAGATGGGATTCACAAGGGGCCAAACAAGGTTGTTGAACTTTATTTGATGTTGGAAATGAGACTCTAACCCTATGACTTAGACTCTAAAAACATAAAAATGACTTGACCATGACTTGACCATGACTGATACAAAAATTTAGAAACCATGTAGGTTGTCAAATTTTTTAAGGAATTTTTACAATGATAACAGGTACGAGTAAAGATATAATGGGGCAAATTGGATTCCCACAGTCCAATATCGTCAGACTTATCAATGAACTTGTCTTCTAGCCAACAGTACATTTCAAATAAATCAAACTCATAGAGGGTTTCATGGATTTTGTAGTCTCGGTCCACCAAAGGAATATGATGAAAATCAATTGGAGGGTGGATCAGAAGGCTTACAGGTTCTTCCTATTCCTTATCTTTAGGAGGCATGATTGGATAAGGCTAAGAACACTGATGGAATCTTGATTATGCAGGTTTACAGGGTGCAGAGAGGACTCGGATTTGAGTAGACAAGAAAACCGAGGTAATAGTTTGAACGAAAGTTAGCAGGTGTGATTCTTGGCTGGGTGAAACAGTTGTAGTTTGAATTGGAAAAGTGGTCATATAAAAATGGTATTGGTAGAGTTAGATATCAGTAACCTGTGAATGGGTGAAAGGAGGGAGTTTATAGCTTTCGAGCTTTCCCATTGATTATGGCGCGGGTCTGTAATATTAACGGTTAAGTAATTAAATCACTTAACAGATTGATTTTTGAGGGAGTGGATGTGATTGGTGGGAGAAAAGGATAGATGAGATGTTGGGAGGGGATTGGTGGGAGTGTAACGGATAGGGCGGTGGTTTTGTGTGGCAGAGAAACCATTTTCAAAGGGGGCCTGAGGTGGTTAGTGGTTTCGGCAAGGGGGGGTGCGAAAACACAAGAATGTGACATGTTGTGGTGGGAGCGGGTTTGAATACCACCCATTTCGGACCCCCGCTCCCCAACGGTAAAAGTCGGATGGTGAGGGGGGACCGAAACAAAATATCGGTCGTCAGATGTGAGAAAGGCAGGTTCGGATGAGGTGGAAAGTGGTGGTGTTTAAACATGATGTGATGGGTATATGGTGGGGTAGGGAAATGAATGAAATATATAGGCGGAGGAATGAATTAGGGGTGGTGAAACTTAGGAATAGTGGACTAATGTTCCGAATATGCTTTTGATATACCGAACCTTAGGATAAAATGTTTATCGATTTTCTTTTCTCCTATGCATGAAAATATATTTAACATTTGACTTAGGATTAAATTTTCATGCTTTTCCAGAAATCACCGTTGTGCTTCTACCTACCCTTTCATTTCAATTCTTTTCTAAGCTAACATTTTTTCTTCTTGCTTTGGAGGATGCATTTATTTAAACTAGCAGACTGAGATCATTATTTTTTACGAAAATCTACCTTATCCTATCACTTATCTCACCATTGATTCAGATTAAACTATTGAATCAATTTTATTTCTACCTAGACACCGATTTACCAAGATTAAACTGTTTGGTAAATCTTTATTCACTAACCTATTCAACAAAAATTTAAATGTGTTCAATCATGATTAAACTGTATGATTTGAACAAAACTTTAGTCATTGTGGCATTCAAAAACAATTTGCACAAAACCTTATTTAAAAATGAACTAAAAGAACTAACTTATTAATAATAGCATTTAGACTTGCAACACTTTCCGTATTATTTTCTATTTTTATTTTGCGGGGTTCTCATTTCATTTTTCTATTTATTTATTTTTTAACATACCCTCTTTTCATTTTTTTTTCATATATTTTTGGAAATCATTTGAATACTGAAATTTATGTATAATATGAAATTACCAATACAAAATACTCAATCACCTTGAGATCCTATAATTTATAGGACCCTAACACAACACCCAATGGAATAGTCCACACGAGTGTGACGGTCATTATAACAAGTTTATGATAATTCCGTCGAGTGTCCGGCGGGATAGCCCACATGGGCAAGACACCATTAACAACTTATACAACACATTTTCTTAAGCATATGTTACCCAAAATAGTTCAACTATCTTAACACAGGTTAAAGCAACATGCATTACAAGTGTCCAAAGAATAGTCTTACAAACAAATACAATACATGTGTGAAAACGTGCTGGCCTGTTATAAAGATTCTGAATTAAGCGAAGTTTCAAGATACCTCAGTACACTGTTACATCACTAACCCCGATAGCGGTGTGTTGGAGCTATTGCTCGCTCCTTAAAGAAAAGACTACAAACTCTCAAGGCTATGTGGGAGGAGCCAAGGTGAAAAGTCTTTTGCATGTACAAATGAGGGGTATATATAGCCAAGGGTGAAACTGACCCTTGTGACTGTTCAACTTCCCTCATGATTGTTTGACTTACATAACTCTTCAAATTTACATGTGGGTCTCTTGGAATTCCACTTTACATTACATTGATTACAACAATATGGCCTATTAGGGTCCTATGATTTTGTTGTAGCAGCTACAACCACCCTCCAAAATTTTGCCTTAGCTTCATTTTGGAGCCTCCCTACCAACTTTCACAATACCTTGTATTGCTTCGTCAAGTACATAAGCTTAAGTGTTTTTCTTGCACAAAGGCAGCCTGTTGATCATAGCTTTATGCATTCCCCTCACAGGTTGTTCATCCAGACTTGGTCCAATAGTAGGCTGAGCAGCTCCTTCCAGAATTTGTGCAAATCTGCAGGGAAACCAACCTTCCCTCCAAAAATTGCACAATCCCCACTGGCAGCTTGTTGGCCCCAGAATTGTGCAGTTCTGCTGAGCAGAATTCACCCAAAAAATTGCACAATCCTTCCCAGCTGGGCTGCTCAACCCATAATTTGCGCAAATCAGGATAGCAATCAGCTACTCTGCCCTAGAAATTGTTCAAATCTTTTGAGAAGCCAGCCCATCTCCCAGCCAGAAATGCACATTTTCTCCGAGTAGTTGAACGAGCTCTTGCATGTGCAGCTGAGTTGACCAATTCCCTCCGGGACTGAGAAAAATAGACTTGCATGCATGGGCTTCTTCTCCCAAGGCAGCATGAAAAGGCATCCCTTGTTTCAAGGATCTATTTTTAGCAATTGGAGGTTACATGCAAGGATCATTTCAGAAACCTCCCTCCAAGTGTCGCTTTCCCTAGATTTGTGGCATGCGCGTCGCAACCTTGATTTTATCAAAACTCATGAACCAGATGATATAAATATCATTCCTCACATCAACCTTATAGCTCTGACATACCACATCACATCTAGGAGTCGTTGGCACATTCAACTCAATTGTTTTGGGGTAAGCCTACTTTCCATGTCTTATGTTGAATTTCTGGCACTTTTTGTGTTTCTCTTTGTATTAATATTGTCTCCTTGATTTCATCGAGTGCTTGTTGTCATTTTAATACATACTAGCTTGTACTAGCACCATTTCAATTTTTATTTCTATCTCACTGTTGTCGCATGCATGAAGCTATTTTTCACTAACAGTTACCGATTCGGCGACTCGCCTCACTTACATGCATGTTGTTCTGTTTTATGAATATTTCATCCATTGTTTGCATGAACGATCATTCACTTATGTTTACACTCAGTATTGCCATGCATTCACATTCACATTCGCGTTCAGTTTCCCGTCTGCGGGTTTGGGTAGCCTTGGCCTAGACTCATCCTCACCAAGACAACATTGTGCAATCTTGAGAGGAAAGGATCTCTCTTCCTCTCAGCAAATGCACATTTCTGCCTAGTGAATATCCTCTAGTCTTGCATTGTGCAATTCTGAGGGACAGTGACTGCTGGCCCAGAAAATTGCGCAATGGGATTGCCAAAGTCTAGAATGAGTCATGATGATTTATATGTAGTTGTGGATAGGTTCAGTAAAATGTGTATTTTGACACCATGTAATAAACATGTCACAACTGAAAAAACTGCAAAGTTGTTCTTTCAAAATGTATGGGTTCATTTGGGTTACCCACTTCTATTGTATCCGATCGAGATTCTTGTTTTGTCAGGAAATTTTGGTCAAGTATATGGGAGTTAAGGGACACAAAGTTAAAGAAGAGCACGACATGTCATCCGAAAATAGATGGTCAGACAGAAGTGGCCAACAGGACAATGATACAGTTGTTAAAGGATATTGCAGCAAGCATCCCAAACTTTGGGATGAACATTTGTGTTATGTGCAACATGCTTACAACCATGCAAAACATTCTTCTACTCAGAGATCTCCTTTTGAGACTTGTTTTGGTTTTACACCAAATTCTCCCTTGGATTTTGTCTTTGGTAAAGACATAGCAGTTGATGGACATAGTGACATGGACAAAGCAACCAAGTTCATTGAACAAATCCAGGAAATTCACTAAGCAGTACAGGAACAACTGGAAAGAAGTCTAGCAAAGTATAAGGTGTGACATGATAAGCATCGATTTGAGCATAGCTTTCAAGTTGGTGATCAAGTTTGGTTGTACATCAGTAAAGAAAGACTGCAAGGGGAAGGTAAAAAGTTGAAACCAATTAGATATGGTCCTTTCAAAATACTTGATAGAATTGGTGAAAAATGCTTTCCTCCTAGATCTACCAGCTTATATGCATATCTATTCCATCATAAATGTTGAAAACTTGAGATTGTATGAACCTTCATTGATTGAAGATCTCGAAGAGCAAGGTCAGATACCTTCCATTGAAGACCTTCTGCTCGAGTATCTCATTGAGTTACAGGAGGACACAATTCTTGACAGGAGGATAAGAACTTTGCGATGGGGAAATGTTGAGTATCTTCGAGTTGGACTCAAAGGTACAAATCCAAGTAAATCATGATGGATAGAGATTGGAAAAGTGAGGGAACTTTATCCTCACTTACTTGATAACTAAAACCAACTTTTGGTGGTCCAAAATCTTCCAGTGGGGAGGAGTGATCCAAAATGGATTTAGTTTTGCCTCTAGATGAAAGCCTTCAAATGTAGTTGAAAGTGGGGTCAAGTCAAAGTGCTCGACAGGGCAATTCCAATGGTGTGAATGATGCAAAAATCCGAGTTCGGATGAAGAAGTTAAGGCCAGTCAAAGTTTCAAGGCAAACTAGGGCAAAAGAGGAAAAGTCAAAGTCAAAGTCAAATAGTCAAAGTCAACGGTCAACACAAGGTGATGTCAGTAGGACACGTGTCATCCCAAGGATGCACCATATGTCCAAGATGATGTCAGCAAAGTTTGATGACGTGTCATAATTTAATTGGTTGAAACGGGCCAATCCAGTGTTGACACGTGGCAGCCCGGATTTGCCCAATGTTGGCATGAATCCCAAAATTTTTGGGGTCAGGGAGGATCAAACCCCTAAACTCCCAGAAAGGCTAATACTTCCTTAGATTCTGCTCATCGAATGAGCTAAGTTATCACTTGTTTATAGGCAGTGCAAATATGGCATTTAAGGTGAACAGGTATTAAACCACTGGAAAAGGGCTAGACGGTCGGGGTCAACCCCACGACTATCGGTCCCTTAACATTAAGTGTTATATCGTAACCATCGGCCACCACACCCGAATCTGAGTAGTGTTATACATACGTGTTTTCATATGGGCCACACACGATATATATCATATCGTTATATATATATATATATATAGATATATATATATATATATATATATATATATATATATATATAGATATATAGATATATATATATATATATATCAAACCATATCAAACATTAAACTTGCGATATATATATCATATCTGTGCCATGTAAAATGCCGAAGCATCAGGCGAGGGTTTCGACCCGCCAACCTCCCAATATACATTTGTGCCTTCACAACAAGGCCATGAACACTACGCCATACGAATAGACTTGTTAACAAGCCGTTCCAAAACCTTTGTAACATTTCGTTGCAGGTATATCTGCCCAAGGAGCGCGCAGTTTTCCGGAAGTGGTTTTGTATGCAGAGGTGCTTTTGTGCAGCAGAAAGGTGGTTTTTGACTTTCTAGGGGGTCTGGAAGTCACCGTGGCCAAATATGGTCGAGTTTACACTCATTTGACTCGAAATTTTGAGCTGGACGTAGTGGTGATGTCCATTTTATCATTTGAGACTTTGTTTTTGAGCTCATGCCTGTAACAACATATTGAAGAAAAAATAAAGAGGTCAGCACTGGAAGCAAAAGGACTAGGAGATGTAGCCAGAAAGTCTGGTGAACTCCTTTATTAAATTTTCTGTGTTGATGTGTTTAAATGTGTTTTCAATTTGCTTAAGTGTTTATGTTATTCGCAATCTTTTCGATCCGTTGCACTAAGTAACATAAGCGAATTCACACATAGTCTATAATACTTTTTACATTAACGAATCATTAAGGGAGGTAGATGGAGTGTAGGTGAGTGAGGTTTTTTAACTAGGGCTACCATCAGTGAGTAAAGTTTTACATGATGACCTAGGTGGAATGATAAAAATTTCAAAATGGGAAAGTAATATGATGTAAAAGAGGAATTTTGGTCACTGATGGCAGTATGCAAATACTGACTGTAACAGATCACATGCAAGGGATTCATCAGGATGCATGTCATTGTGCACATGCATGCGATCCAACCCATTTAGCACACTCAACAAGGCAAAGACAAGAAGCAGTTTTGACTGGAGCTGAGTATGTAGTTGACAGTTGATGCGCATGAGCACGAACACACACTAGAAGATCAACACGGACACTATGCATTAGTGTGTTTCTGGTTCGGTTGCACCAAGAAGACCATGCACATGCTAGTAGATGAGTTAGATGAAGGAGCCCCACCAATACACCTAGATGCAATGGAGGCAAGAGTTCGCTTCAACAAGATGACACCATGGGTTGCATGCACACCATCACGGACGACCAAGCTTGGCATCAACTCACCACCTTCACCATCACAAGCATGTCAAAGAATTGGTCTCACCACAATGGATCGAATGTTAGTGATGTCTTGCATGACTTGCTCAAGCCATTTTGTCTCACATGAGCACATGTGCATTGTAATGTAATGTCGTGTCAAGTGGAAGTTCAAGTGTTAATAGTTGGATGTAACAATCATAGAGTAGATGAAGAGTCATGAGGGTAGATGAACTGTAAAAAAGGGGAATGTGAAGGGTCACCCCACCCTTTGCTATAAATAGAACCTAATAACTCATTTTAAATGCTTTTGGCCAGCCAAGCTTCCGATAAGACTATCTTGGAGAGAGCTTGGACAATATTGTAATGAGGCTTGGCTTCTCCACTGCACAGAGCTAATACATATCTTTGGAGGAGCAGACAGATGTGGCTGTAGCGTTCCACTACTGGAATGAGTGGTTGGGCATGGATGTACTGTATGAATGGAACTTACACTTCTTAATATAACAAGAGCCATCACGTTTCATGCATATGTTGTATTATATTCTATGCTATCTGGTTTATTTTAAATGATATATGTATTGATTTTCTTAGACATGCATGTATGGACTATTCTGTATAAGTATGTATGAATCTTTCTGAAATGTGTTGTTGGTTTAACCATCACTTTGGATTTCTTGCTAACTTGCTTTCCAGCTGGTGATGCATCTTTGCTCGTGTGGCCCCTTCCAAGTCGAGTACTATTACAGGTTTCCAAGGGGCACACTCATCTCAACCCTCGTGTGTTAGAAACTCTCATGCACCTTCCTTGGCTCGCTGCAGCTGTCACACCCTGGCTACCAACAGAGTTATCTTACTTGCCTCTGTGAAAAATTGGGGTCAAGGCATTACCATACGACCCACTACTTGGACTCCTACACCAAACGGTCTGAGGTCTAATTGGGAATTCTTACTGGGGAGATCCCCTGACATGTTGGTGGGTCCAGCACCGTTAGCAGATTCATAGGAACAAATGATGATTGAATATTTTATTTCAGTATATCCAATTATGAATAATATTGCATATTGCAAATGATTTCCAAAAAAAATATAAATAAAAATAAAAAATGAAAAGAGGGTATATAAAAGAAAAATAGAATAAAAGAAATAAAAAAAGGATGAAAAGAACCCCATGAAAAAAAAAAAAGAGTTAAAATGATTCCAATTCAAATGCCACTAGGAGAAAAATAAGTTTGTTTTGAAAACTAAATTAGGGATTGTGTGCATCTTATCTTAAATGCCACAATCACAGATTTTAGTTTGAATTATACAATGTAATCATGGTCAAACACATTTAAATTTATGTTGTTAGAATAAAGAATAATTTAACCAAACTGTTTAAACCTAGTTAAAAGTAGGTAGGGTAGGTGAAGAAATGGGTCCAATTGTTTAACATGGATCAATGATTTAAGTTGTAAGTTAGAATGTAGATTGGGATAAAATTCATATTTTTGAAAATAATAAGGGTTTTCATATCTAATTTCACCCTTACTTCATAGAAGATAGGTTGTGATTTTAAAATTTAGGAGGAAAAAAATTAAAATGGTTTTGTGAAGGTTTTTAAAGCCATATAAGTTTGCCTAACCTTGACGCTTATCAAACAAATGTGAAAAATGACAAAGTGGTTGTCATGTCATGGATAAATAGTGGCCTGAACATGCAACATGTCAGATCATGATTTTGATTGACAGATTATAAGGCCATTCGGCCCCCTCGACCCTTCCTACCTTTATTGGCGGAGGGTGGGTCCAAAAAGGTGGTTTCCTTTCTCCAACCCCACCTAACGTCTCACCACCATGTTCTTTCACACCCCCCCTCTCAATACAACATACCACCCTTTGCCCCTCCTGAAAACACTTAACTCCCTCTTTCCCACTAACAGTCACCACACCTACACTGCCTACAACATTTCGACACTTGTCCAACCATTACCACTATCCGTTACACATTAAATCCCCTGCTAAATTACCGTTTAACAGCCAACAGTTCCGCACCTCCAATGGATTTTTCCACCAGCCTATAAAATCCCGCCATCGAAACGAGTTTTATTTCTTCGCTCTGTCTGATCTCCTGAATTAAATTTTTCTCAAATTAATTTCCTTTCATGCGGGTGAATTTTCTCAAACAATGAGCAGAAACCAAGATGCCCTAGCACCAACTTCCCATCGTCACCAATCTCTCAGTCACAAGTTTTCCCGGGTAAATCATATCCCTCATCAACCTTTTCTAGATTCCATTAAAGCTCCTGATATGGCCCCCAAGAGCAAGACCACTATTAATTCTAAAAATCTGATGGTTTCCCTAGAAATTGACCTCGACCATATTCCCTTGGTAGACACATATTACAAAATATTAGAGCCTAAATGTGAATTCGATTTATTCAAATTACATACTTGGCTGAAAGATATATTTTTGGACCAAAGTGATGAAATTGGCCTCTCGAAATCCAATTTACCCATTTATATGTTTCCCCAAACCCATCACTTCCCTGAATTTGTCCTCAAATTCCAAGATTGCTACCAGCTAGACCAGAGAGCCATTATGGCCCCTAATGGTGAAATTTTATTCTCAATTACCTCTCAGACAATTAACCAGACATTGCAGATCCCTGAAAGTGATTCCACTGTCCCTTTCTCAGTAGAAGCCCTGAATGAACTATATCAGAAATTAAGATCTTTGAAATCTTCCTACCTGAAGATGCCCAGCTCCCAAAGAAGAATCGACCTTATCCCTCTATTTTTTCAGACAAAGCTAAGCACATTATTTCAATAATTTCATGCTTGTTAGGATATTATTTAGATGAATGGGTAGATGAATCTTTTTTAGGTTTTCTGTCCATTTTTTCCATTGAAGAAAAGCCTTCAATTATTTTCAATTTCACCCAGTTTCTTGCTGAAAACATTCATGATCAATTCCTCAAGCATCCAACTAAAGGAATGTTCAAATATGCCTAAATTATTCTATACATGCTTTTATTTTTTTAAGCAGACAAATTCCCATTTGCAGTACATAATCTGAATGAACAGGGAGAGCCACATTTAGTTATTTTTTGGACCTCCATGCTAAGAAGAAACTCAGAAGAACACTGCTATAGGATAAAATGTACGGTGTATGGAGAATGGAGATACCCTCAAGGGTCTTCGCGGGACCCTTGGCAGACTGTAAGATTATCTGTAGCTGTCTTAAAGCTACATGCATGTCCATAAACAATAACTAACTATCAAAGCAAGATAGATTCATTACCTCAAGCCTCCATTTAGATTTGCTGGAGAGCACAATGCAGCTAGGTGGAAGTCCCCTGAGTCGGCTCCAGACCAAGTCCTGCACATAGAAGAGACAAGCATAATAATATCATACAACCTTGATTATTAATACATGAATATATAAAATACATCTAGTTACACATAACTAAGCTACTCATGCTAAAAGGGATTGGACAAACAAATAGATGAATGATAGTACCAACACCATGGAGTAGACAGTACAACTGCGGTTCTATATTAATGTATGAAGAGTGATTACAACCATCTGTTGCATCAGCCTTCCCTCACCCCTCCAAATCCTCTCTCTCTCTCCCTTCTTACCAACTTCTTATGCTTAGATTTGAGGTTATGCTTGACAATCAAGTAAGCTATCATTTCAAATGATCTGACCTCTATCACAATAGCCCTAGCTCTGCTTATGTAGCATTCGAGTTAGGGTTGCCAAGTTCCTCCATGAGTTTCTTTAGGTAAAAGAAATGATGTTTCCATGCTTTTGAGCTCTTTCCCATTTGCCTCCTTCATTAGGATTAGAAATCCCTCAAATAAGTCAAACTTTAGATGTTTCCTTGCTTTTCTGAGTAGATTTAGGAGGGAATATAGAGATATTTATGAGTCAGTTCACTCCTTTTACCTCTAGATTCTCATTAGGATCCACTAACATTGTCCCCGAACCAACAAGTAGAGTTAGTAGGGTCACTAACGCTCCCTTAGGCTTATAGAGAAGCTTTATAAAGCATGTTGTTAGTGTATAGACAACATTAGTGTGGAAACAAGGCCTGTGATTTTGGCTATTGCTTCAGCCATCATGTCTTTCTCCTCTGAGCTGATGAGGAGGTCATTTTGTTGTATAACAGATGCCCCGTAAAGTGTGAGATTATAGGCTACAATGATGGCTGAAATACTTTACTTAGCAGTAATTTTCCTCCTTTCAAAAAAAAGAGAGAGAGGATCGGAGCTTCAGTCAGTACAGGAAACCTGATACAACACATATATATAAAACAACTAAAATCATGTCCTAAGTCAGGCATTCCCATGCTTAGTATCTATGCCAGAGTGATTTTCTCATAAAAGAGATATGATGATTTTGGCTACTGATAAGCACATTGCGGACTCGGTGTCATAACAGGATCATTCTGATGAGCTTTCTCCAAAAAACAATATATGCAACTTGGGAGAGGAAACAAGGCTGAGTGATGCAAGCCTCTACCCAAGGTCTTGATTTCCACTTCACCAAACAACATAGATTGATGCATGTGAATATATGCATTGATGTTGAACATGCATGAAATCATCTTATTACCAGTCAATAATGGAGACCATTAATAGACACGAGGAAGACCACCAATAATGGTGATGGTCTGCAAGATGCACAATACAATTTAGCGAGTGTGAAAGATGTTTTTGTTGTCAAACACTCGTGTAATCACTTAACCAGGAGCCAATAATGAGAACCCCTTATCAACCACAAGGTGACTTGCCACTAATATATGCAAGTACCAAGGCACTAAATGTCTTTTTGGGTTGTCTTCCTAGATAGAGTGTTGAAGTTGATAGGAAGATACCTATTGAAAGGTAGGAAGTAATGTGTCCTACATCAATCAGAACAAAACGAGACAAGAATGATTCATTTTTTGAGGAATCTTTGAGCATTGGGTCAAAATGACGGAGGGCATGATGAAAGAATATGCTTGATGGGTTGATGGAGGAAAGAAAAGGTTAACCCTTGGACAATAAAAGGCACGAAAATGGTTTTAATCATGCAGCACTAGACTCATGAACACCAAAGAGTGTTAGGATACAAATATGAATGAACATCAGGGTATTTAGGCTAAACTCATAGGATGGTAGGATTCATATTGAGAGACCATCACAAGGAAGGTTTATTTGAGGGAGTTCCATGTTCAAGGGAACGACTGCTCCCAAACCACACTTTCTAACATTGAATATAGTTGTATTGTCTACTTTCACCATCTGATTAGTTTAGTGAGTCCAGTCGGGTAAACTCATTGATCTTTTCATATTTTAAGAGTCTGAAAAGGATTGCAAAAGGAATGACTCTATGCCCTATTTGATTAGTTTAATGAGTCTAGATAGGCAAACTCGTCGATCTTTCCATGTTTTGAGAGTCTAAAAAGGATCGTAAAAAGAGAAACTCTATACCTTGTCTATGTAATTTAATGAGTCCAAAATAGACAACTCGATGGTCTTTTCATATTTAGAGAGTCTGAAAAGATCGTAAAGAACAACTCCAGGGTGGTCCCTTTATCATAGTTGTTAACCGGGTGTGACAAAAGTTTAATAGTATACCTGGATCGGTTAATTTTCCATGAGTTAATCTATTGATTCTAGATAAAGAGAAACCTATACTCAATAGATGTTGACCTCATTTTGTTATGAGTACGAGGAGATAGACTAAACTTTATTTTCATCATGAATTTTTAATGAGTCACATGACAACAAACTCAATACCTTGATCAAATTTTAACGAGTCAAATGAAGAAAACTCTAGGTATCTTTTTTAGTTTATTGAGCAAGGAAAAAGAGGTAAAAGAACTACTCATTCCTTCCTCTTAGATTTAATGAGCCCGAAGAAGGGGAAAAACTCGGGGATCTTTTTATTTAAGAGTGAGAAATGGTCCCAAAAAAGCAAGTGCTCTAGTTGCTGTCATAGATTTTTAAGGAGCCCGATGACAAAAACTCAATATTTTTCAGTTTAACGAGTGAGAAAAGTACCTAAAAGAATGCTTGGGTCATCTTTATAAATTTTTAACGAGAGTGAAGAAAAACTCGGGATTTTTTCAGTTTTATGAGCAAGAAAAAAGCACCTAAAAAGAATTGTCTAATGATATTTTTCAGTTTAATGAGCTAGAAAAAGAGCGAAAAAGTGTTGCTTGGACCATTGTCGTATGTGTTTAACGAGTCCAATGATGACAAACTCGGGGATTTTTTCAATTTCTAGAGCAAGAAAACATCCTGTAAAAGAACACACTCATATCTTCTTTGTAGTAGTTTAACGGGTGCAAAGAAGGAGACTCGAGGTTTTTCGGATTAATGAGAAAGAAAAATACCATAAAAGGAACGGTCAATCTTCTTCATGGTAATTTAACAAGCCTGAAGAAGGAGACTCGAGGATTTTCATATTAACGAGCAAGAAAATACTATAAAAAGAATGCTCGACACTTCTTGATCTCATGCTTGACAATAGAAGGGTCTATTCCATGCATTTCCTCATAAGACCAAGGGAAAACATCGTGGAAGTCCTTAGGGGAGGTGAAGCTCACAATTTCTCACGATTGCGATTGTCTCCAATGTTTATGTTTTCCACAATGCCTGTCTTGATTGAAATATTGATGAGAAATGTCTTTGAAAGATTGCCCATGTTTCCCTCCAAGTCAAAACATGATGGTGTGAGTCCTCCCAAGGTCGCTCTTCTAAACTTGTGATATCTCTAATAGCTTTGTCCATAGGTAGGACTTGATTGAGGGGATCGAAATAAGGAGCAGTTGTGGGGGGGTCAGTGGTACCGTTGGCTGTGACCAAAGTGACTGGAGAATCAAATGCAGATTGAACGGCCTAGTAGTCCAATTCAACTAGTGACAATGGAATTTGTTCTCCGTAAGTGTCAATGTCTGAAGGGGCCAGGAGGATCCAAGGATCGGTCGGTTCGTGAGGAATGGATGAAACCATAGAGACCGTCTGTGGAACCGCGGGTGACAGAAGAGGGAAACAACCCATCAGGGAAGAGCCCTTCAATAGACCAGTACCGATACTGACGTAAGAGTCAGGTACACCACCCACTAAGGGTACAAAGCTACTAGGTACCGGGGAGTAATCTGGGGTGCAAAAGGACAGTTGGTCCACTGTGAATATCTTTCCATCTAAGGGAAATAGGATGATACAATAGACTGAAGACACTATGGCATTCATGGAATAAGTCTAATTGTAGCCCAAAAGTAGATTATAGTCGAGTTTATAATCCACGACTTCGATATCCACCGTTACCATTTTCCCACTCAAGGTGATGCAGTAGCTAGCTAGGTAACCTTTTGGGATGAAAGTGTGGTTGTCGAAAGATTTAAGGGAATTTGATGGCAGGGATAGGGTTGGAGATCCCAAAGCGAGCCAACATGAATTCGACATGACGTAGGTAGAAGCACCCTCGTCGATGATAGTTCTATGTGTACCTTTACCTTTCAAAATGATTTGCACTTGAAATGCAAGCTGGTGGGAAAGGGGAGGTTTACACTTTTCCATGTCGAAAATTGCAAGCATGGAATCCTGTGGGTCAATACCACCAATAGCCAAAAGCAAATCTTTCTGGGTGCTGGACATGTTTGTAATACTTCGAGCACCGACATAGCAGACGATGCTTACGCCAAGTCTTCTACAATGTTGTAGTTTTGGGCGGCACGTGTAGATGTATTGTGCATTGTGCGTCGAAGTGCCCCTTTATGGGGGTGAATCACAAGGTCAGCAAACGACCTTTCAATATGCAAATCGTTAGGTGGAGGTGGGTTTTGAATTGAGGAGGGTTCCTCTGCATGAATGACAAGAGCTCCATAGGATTTGGCTCTTGTTTGTAGATCTACCATTTCAAAGGTGTAAACAGTAGAGGGTCCTTCACCAGCTGAAGGATGTTGTGAACCACCATTCCCCTGTTGGGGGTTGGAGTTGGTTTTCCATGAGGTGTTGCTATTGCTGAGCGGGGAAAGGATTATTCAGGACAGCAGGGGTCCTACCAATATCATTTTTAGCAATGAAATCTATGCATTCTTAAATACACGGGTAGCGATAGGTCATGTGGTCTTCAACACAGATTTTGCAAGGGAATCTGGCAGGTTTATCCTTTCCATCTTCAGGAGGCGCAAAAGCCTTCTGCTTTGGGTTTTGCTGCTTTATTGACTACTTCTCAGAAGGAGCGGACTTTTTCTTATTCTTCTTGTTCTTACCATCAGGTTTTCGCATAGACTGCACAAAGTTTATCGCAATGGTAGGAAGAGTAATCGATTTGGTAGAGGGATCCACTGAAATCTGGGCAAAGTGACTGCTGAGTTGTTTTATAGCAGCCCTAGAGGTTGCACCGATAATCCCATGGGCGTGTGCTCTAGGGTGCTGAGTAGCAGAAGCATTGGAGTTGCGATGGGCATTGGGAATTACGTTGTAAAGAGTGCCAAATTGCGAATATATCAGATCTAAGTGCTGGGCATGGCGTATGGATTGGTCTTCTGTGACCACACCACCTAAGGCGACATCCTTAGCAATTTGGGGGAGTAGAGACTTGCAGAACCAGTCCGCTAAGAGATAGTCTGGGAGGGGAGCTTTGACTAACCTCCACCTATGTTTCGATTCATGTATATGATCAGAGATGTGGGTGGCAGTATCCTAATGTAATGAGGTGAGTAGTTCTGTCCCAATCTGATAGCAGATGGGTAGCTGGAAGTGCTTTAAGAATTCCATCGCTAGAGCATCAAAGGTATTGATTGACGTGCATGGTAACTCGACATACCACTTGGCTGCGTTTCCAGTAAGGGTGTAGGGAAAAAGACGTAACCGGATACTATCATCCACCATGGAGTTAGAAACACACCAAAGATGGCAGGTGGTGATATGGGTACCCAGATCCTCCCCTTGTTTCCCTTCGAACTTAGGGATGTCTGTTGGTATTTTATGCGGGATTGGTGGCCAGAGTAAGTTACGATAGTTGGGGTCATTTGTAAGTTTGTACAAGTCAGGGATATCCAATGTTGCCAAGAAAGGAAGAGTCTATGATGCCCCTGCATCGAACCAAGGTGATGACATATGACTTGAGGATCCTAGCGGTCCTCCCATCATTTGATTCCCAATATTATACATAGGTTGCGTGGTATAGTAGTTTCCTTAGGGTATGGCATTGTAATGTGGATTGCCATGGAAATTGTGATGCTGGGGTATAGAATTTCCCCCAGGATAAACAGTGCCCCCTTGAATCATTTGAGGTTGTGAGTAGGTGCTATGGGGTAAAATGCACGGGATGAAAACTACACTCAAAATTCTTCCCAGGACTTCCGACAGACCATAAGGTTATCTGCAAAAGGTACCTGTTACACACATGTTCATCTATCTGACATATATTGACAGGATATGGAGAAAGGATCACCTTTGGTTCTTTCGAGATTCACTTGGGGATCTCCGTGTGGTAAGAAGAACTACTCCTGATCAGCTGCAAGACGATTCCTGCACAAAAGAACGAACCAAACCAATCACAGCATATACTTCTGACAATTAATGAAAGAATCTGTAACAAACATGTATAAATGTGTAACTTATCTACTCAACACAACAAGCATCAGAACGAACAAATAAATGCACAATATCACCAACACTTTGAGTAGTGGAACACAACCGTAGTCCTATATTCAGAACAAAAGAGAGATTACAGCAACCCTGTTGTATTAGGCTTCCTTATCCCTTCTTCCTCTCTCTCTCTCCTTCTTTCAGCTAGCTCCTTCAAGAATATGACAATATCATAACAGCACCATGTATTACCCTTCTGAATGCTCTGACCCTTGTGTAATGGCCCTCTCATTGCTTAAATAGCAATCGATTTAGGGTTGCCCAACTCCACCTATAGTTCATTTGGGTAAAAACCATGAACTTGCCTCATTTACTAGCTTTTTCCCATTTTCCTCTGTTTCTGGAATAGAATTTCTCCAAATATCTTGATTTTTGGAGTTTCCCTGCTTTTCTTGCACAAATTTAGGGAAATAATATCTAGATATTTAATGGCAGATTCGTTGGCATAACCACTTGAGCATCACTAAAGTTCACTAACGCTCCCCCTGGTCTAACAACAAGAGTTAGCAGGTTGACTAACACTCCTTTATGCTTGTAAACAAGCTTTATAAAGCAGGTTATCAGTGTACAGAGAGCGTTAGTGTGGATTCTGGGCCTACAACTGTGGTCATTCTTTCAATCATCTTTTCTTTCTCCTCTGAGTTGATTAGGAGGTCAATTTTTCCTATAACAGATGCCCCCTAAAGTATGAGATCAGAGGCAGAGATGATGGCTGAAATACTTTATGAAAATACTGTAGTTTCCCGTCAAAATCTTTGTAGAGAGAGAGAGAAGTTTCGGGCGATAAGGAAAACCTGATACAACAAAAGTACATATATATGAACTGCTAAAATCATGTCCTGAGTCGGGAATTCCCATGCTTAGTAGCTATGTCAGAGTAACTTTCTCCTCAGAGATATAACAATCCTGGCCACCAATATGGCATAGGGCGGATCTAGTGTCATAATAGATTATCCTGAAATGGCTATCTTCAAAGAACAATATTGCAGCTTGGGAGAGGAAACAAGGCTGAATGATGCAAGCCTCTACCCAAGGTCTTGATTCTTGCTTCATCGAATATCATAGATCGGTACATGTGATAAAATGAGTTTATGTCGAACATGCACGAAATCATCTGATTACCAGCCAATAATGGAGACTGTTAATAGATGCGAGGAAGGCCACCGATAATGGTGATGGTCTCCAACATGCATAGTGCAAACTAGCGAGTGTGAAAGATTTTTGGTTGTCGAACACTCGTAGAATCTCTTAACTAGGAGCGAATGATGAAAACCTATGATCAAGCACAAGGTAACCTGCCACTACTGTCTGCAAGCACTAAGGCACTGAATGCGTTTCTGGGTTATCTTCCTACATAGAGTGTTGAAGTCGATAGGAAGGAACCTGTTGAAAGGTAGGCAATGACGTGTCCTACATCAGTCGACACAAAACTGGACAAGGATGATTTTGTTTTTTGAAGAATCTTTTGAGATTTTGGGTCTAAACAACGGAGGGCATGATGAAAGGATATGTAGGGTTAGTTGATCAAGGAAACAAGTAGGGACCCTTGAATAGTAGAAGGCATGCCAATGGTTTTAACCAGACAGCACTAGACTCATGAACACTATAGAGTGTTTAAGATACGAAGATGCAATGGCATCAGGGTATATAGGCTAAAAAATCATAGGTTGGTAGGGTTCATATTGAGAGGTTATCAAAATGACAGTTTATTTGAGGGAGTGCCATGTTCAAGGGAACTTTTGCTGCCAAACCACGCTTCAGGATATGGTTGTATTTCCATTTTCCCTGTCTGATTTTTAATGAGTCTAGACGGGTAAACTCATTGATATTTTCATGTTTAGAGAGTCTAAAAAGGATCGCAAAAAGGAACGACTCTTTGCCCTATCTGATTAGTTTAATGAGTCCAAACAGGCAAACTTGTTCATTTTTGCATCTTTTAAGAGTCCGAAAAGTATCATAAAAAGAACAACTCTATATCTGTCTGTGTATTTAAAGAGTCCAGACTAGACAGCTCGGTGATCTTTTCATCTTTAGAGAGTCTGAAAAGATCGTAAAGAGATACTCCATGGTGGTCCTTTTGTCATAGTTGTTAAACAGGTGTGACAAAAGGTTAATAGTATACCCATATCGATTACTTTTCTGTATTTAATCTACTGGACTCGGATAAAGAGAAACCTTTTTCCAATAGATGTCGACCTCATTTTGTTATGAGTACGAGGCGGTGGACTAAACTCGTGTTTTGTCATGACACTTTAACGAGCTCAGTAACAAAAACTCGGGATTTTTCATTTTTTAACGAGCTTGAAAAAAGTACTTGAAAGAATGCTTGGGTCATCTTTAGCACGTTTAACAAGCAGCAAGATATAGCTCGGGATTTTTTCAGTTTAAAGAGCGAGAAAAAAGTGCCTAAAAAGGATGCTCTGTTTGGTCTTTTTTATTTTATGAGCTGGAACTAGATCAAAAAAGAGGTGCTCAAAGCATCGTTTGCATATGTTTAACAAGTGCAAAGGATGAAAAACTCAGGGATGTTTGTATTGTTTAAAGAGCGATATAATATCCCAAAAAAGTGCTTTACGGGTTGTGGTATATATGTTTAACGAGCTCTACCACAAAAACTCAGAGGTGTTTATATTTTTTAAAGAGCAATAAAATATTTCCAAAAGTTCTCTATTTATCGTTGCATAGATTTAACGAGCGCAAGGACAAAAGCTCGGGGATGTTTATATTTTTTAAAGAGATAAAATATCCCTAACAATGCTCTATTCAATTTTTTAGTAGTTTAACAAGCCCAAAGAAGAAGACTCGAGGTTTTTCGAATTAACGAGCAAGAAAAATACCATAAAAAGAACGCTTGATTTTTCTCAATCTTATGCTTTACATTAGAAGGGTCTATGCCATGCATTTCCTCATAAGACCAAGGAAAAACATTGCAGAAGTCCCTAAACGGGTAGGTGAAGCTCACAATTTCCTCAGGATTGTGATTGGCTCCACTCTGTATGTTTTCCACGATGCCTGTCATGATAGAAATATCAAGGAGCAATGTTTGTGAGATATTGCCCCTGTTTCCTTCCGAGTCCAAAAGTTGGATAGTTGTATACGGTGAGGAAATGGTTTCATGTGCGTTAGGTGACAGGATTTGAAGAGGCATCATGTTGAAATCAGATATCAAAACATGATGGTGTGAATCCTCCCAAGGTCACTTTTCTAACCTCGTGATCTCTCTAATAGCTTCGCCCACCGATAGGATTTGATTGAGTGGATTGAAAGAAGGAGCGGTTATGGGAGGGGCAGTGGTACCGTTGGCCGAAACCAAAGTGATTGGAGATTCAAATGTAAATTGAATGGATTGGTAGGCCGATTTAGCTGGTGACAGTGGCATTTTCTCTCTGTATGTGTCAATGTCTGAAGGAGCCAGCAGGATCCATGGATTGGTCGTTTCATGAGGAATAGATGAAAGCATGTTGACCGATTGTGAAACCTTCGGCGGCTGAAGAGGGAAACAACCCATGAGGGAAGAAGCCTTCAGTAGACCAGTACCTAAACTGATGTAACTGTCAGTTCCACCTCCTACTAGGGGTACGGAGCCACTTGGTAATGGTGAATAATCAGGGGTGCAGAAAGACAACTGATCTACTGTAATAACCTTTCCATCCAATGGAAATTGGATGATGCAAAAGACAGTAGATACAACGGCTGTCATGGCATATGTCCAATTGTGACCCAACAAGAGATCATAGTCGAGTTTTCTGTCTACGACTTCTACGTCCACCGTTACGGTTTTCCCAGCCAAAGTGATGGGAAAATTGGCTAAGTATCCTTTTGGGACAAAGGTGTGTCTGCCGAAACTTTTAAGGGAGTTCGACGACAGGGATAGGGTTGGGGAACCTAGGGCGAGCCAACATGAAGCCGACATGACATAGGATGAAGCACCTTTGTTGATGACAGTTCGGTGTATACCTTTACCTTTTGAAGTGATATGCACCTGAAATGCAAGCTGGTGGGAAAGGGGAGGTATACACTTGTCCATGTCAAAAATAGCAAGCATGGAATCCGTAGGGTTAATACCCCTGATAGCCGAAAGCAACGCTTTCCTTTGCCTGGGGCATGTTTGTAATACTTCGAGCACCGAATCCTCTACGATGTTGTAGTGTTGGGTGGCATGTGCAGATTTGTTGTGCGTTGTGCGTCGAAGTACCCCCTTGGGGGGTCGAATTACAAAGCCCTCAATTGGCCTTTTGATTCAAAAATCATTGGGCGGCAATGGGTTTTGACTTGCAGATGATTCTGCTGCCAGAGCGACAGGAGCTCCATAAGATTTGGCTCTTGTGGTGAGATATATCGTTCCAAATGTGTAAACGGAAGAACTCCCTTCACCAGCGGAAGGTTGTTGTGAACCATCATTGCCCCCTGACGTGGGTGGTGGTTGGTTGGCAACAAGATGTTGTTGCTATTGATTAGGAAAAGGATTTCTAAGGACCGCAAGTGTCTTACCAGAATATTTCTTGGTAAGGTAATCCTTGCATTCTTGAAGACGCAGATAATGCCAGGTTACATGATCTTCAAGACAGAGTTTGCAAGAATAGTTGGTGCCTTTATCCATTTCCATATTAGTATGCACAGTGGCCTTCTGTTTCTGGTTGGGCTGCTTAGATGACTACTCCTTAGAAGGAGCAGTCTTGTTCTGTTTCTTCTTGTTCTTGCTACTAGATTTTTGTGTAGACTGCACAGAGTTAATCACAGTGGCAGGAAGAGCAGTCATTTTGGTCGAGGGGTCCACTGCCAACTTGGCAACGGACCCACTGAGTTGTTTTACAATGCTCATGGAGGTTGAACCAACGATCCCATTGGCATGCGCTCCAGGGCGCTGAGTGGTGGGAGGATTGGGGTTACTGAGAGCATAGGGGATAATGTCGTAGAGAGTGCCAGACTGTGAATAAATTAGATCCAAGTGCTGGGCATGACGTATGGATTGGTCCTCCGTGATCGGACCACCTAGAGCGACATCTCTAGTGATTGCAAGAGCAATGACTTACAGAACCAGTCTGTTAAGAGAAAATCAGGGATGGGAGCTTTGACTAACCTCCACCTACGTCTCCATTCATGGATATGATTGGAGATGTGGGTGGTGGTATCCTGACGAAATGAATTAAGGAGCTTCGTTCGTGTCTCATAATGGATAGGTAACTAAAAGTGCTTTAGGAACTCCATCGCTAAAGCGTCAAAGGTATTCACTGACGCATGTGGTAACTCAATATACCACTTTGCAGCATTGCCAGTGAGGGTGCAGGGAAAAAGATGCAACCGGACACTATCATCCACCATGGAGTTAGAAACACACCATAGACGGTAGGTGGTGACGTGAGTGCCTGGATCCTCCCCTTGTTTTTCGTCGAACTTAGGAATATCCGCCGGTATTTTATGCGGGATCAGCAGCCATTGTAGGTTATGGTAGATGGGGTCATTAGTCAACTTGTATAAGTTGGGGATATCCAATGTTGCCAAAAAAGGAAAATTGTTGGGTGCCTCTGACTCAGACCATTGTGATGACGGATGACCTGAGGAGCTCTGGGCTCCTCCCATTGTTTGGTTCCCCATGGTGTACATGGGTTGCGTGGTGTAGCAGTTTCTTTGTGGTATGGTGTTGTAAAGTGGATTACCATGAGGATTTTGATATTGGGGTATGAAGTTTCCCCCAGTATAAGCGGTGCCCCCTTGACTCATCTAAGCTTGTGAGTAGGGTGCCCCCATGGATTGGGTGGGGATCCCTTGTGGATTCCCAACTGACACTGAACTGACCATATGGCTTTGATCAACAGAGGGAAAACTCATGTCAATCAGCCACTATCCATACATGCCTAAGAGGGGCGAGAGAACTGTGACATTCCCCGCCGCCATGTGCATATTAGGAACTACCCCAGATATCTGAATCTGGGGGTTAGAACCATACATTGGCAGCTGACCTTGGTGTTGGTAAACTGGAACTGTGCCCATAGTGCCACATTGAGTGTTATATGGAGCACTATAGGTGGAACTAGTCGAAGTTATGCTTTGGCGCACCATAGGAGTGGAACCTGGCATCTTCTGGGTTTCACTGATAGAGGGTGTTATGTGAGTTGTAGTACCTAGGACAAACGAGATTGCGGGGTTCCACATTGCTGGTGTTGTGATGACCGTCGACTGGGGAAGTGGTAGAGGACTCACAGTGTCTCTATAATTCCACAACCCTTGAGGTGTCTGTTATAGACATTTTTGTGCCTTACAGCATGGAGCATGAAATGTCCATAATCTAAGGGATCCAAAGTCCCTAAACATTTTGTTCCTACCCCTAGAGGAACAAGGCTAACTAACCACAGCAATTCACAGAAGTTCTCCACCTGAAAACACTCAAAAACAAGCCAATTCTGGATCATGTCAACTGCTCCACTGAGCATCTGCGCTGAATGTCAACTGCTCCACTGTCTACCTGCGTTGAATGTCAACTCCAACAAAGGCTACCTGCGCTGAGCGTAATTAGACAAGTGGCAGGCTCATTCCCCAATGTGTCAATGCCCAGGAAGCTTCCAAAATGACACTTGCATCAAGGAATTCGACTGGTGATGAGTAAGAGGTTCCAAATCTCCAAGTGGAAGCAAGAACCTCCAAGTGGACTCAAGAACTGACAGAGGGAGAGGACACTAGTCAGATCTCAAGCTGACTCATCCTCTCTCCAAATATCTATATATAGATCTCTCCTCCATGGGATCTAGAGGCTGGAATTTTGTTATTGCAAAGAATTGTTGTTGGTTTGAGACTGGATCATTGGGTGCTTAATGCTTTGAAGGGAGCTGAAGAAGGAATTCCATTATGCTGGGAAGGAGATGCTGGATTGGAGCCCTATGGGTTGTATCTCTTCCTGAACCCTGTTACTTATCAATAAAGCTATCTTGGTTTGCTCCTATATACTGGTGTATTTGTATGATTGCATTAGTGTATTTGATTTACTTCTAATCCTGAATCATTTATGAATATGAATATATGCCTTTGTGTTATGTTCTTCTCTTGTCGCAAGTAGCTGTTCTCTTGTCATAGGTAGCTGTTCTCTTGTGATCTCGTGGAATCAAGTAGTTGTTCTCTTGAGCAAGCGAGGAGGCAAGTAGCTGTGAACATCCAAAGAGAAGAGGGTCTAGATCGAGGGACAAATGGAAGACAACGGTAAGTCTATCGATCTCCTCTCTTTCATATTTCATAAAAAGAAACTAGTGTAGCTGTATTCGTTTGTTGCTAAGGTACTGTCACACCTTAGGTGGATAGGATCGTCCTGCATAGGCATTTTTCCCCACAACAAATTGGCGACTCCGCTGGGGAATATTTGTTTATTCATTTCATTTGTGTTTCCGTCATTTTTGTTTACTTCATAGACTTGACAGCAACAATCGAACTGCATCTTTCCCGGATGCAAAGTAGAAAGTTGTTGCTTTGATCCAGTTGCTGGACTTGTCTATGGTCTAAACAATAGATCCCCAAATGATTTGATGATCCTTGTGATAGTCTTTAGTACCCTCTCAAAGCATCCCTCTGTTTATACCTTTCTTGTGTTTCTGATTTGACCTGAAACAGTTGATTTTTGAGCATTTTATGACCCAGAACCCAAGGGAAACGAGAGTTTCTCCTTCAGCGCAGGCACTGTGAAGGCAGTCTGCATTTCAATGCAGGTCCCGTGAAGGCTACCTGCGCTGAATGTCAACTCCACAGTGTTGGACTTGCGCTGAACCAGTTTAGCCTTGTGCAGCTGGGGTTCTCTGCTGTCTTTTGCCCTGTTTTGATCTCTGTTTTTTTGCAGCCTTTAACCAGCATAGGTACCAGTCAGATAACTTCTTTTCCTTGCTTAGATTCTGCCTCCTTTTGTACAAAAATACTGTGAATGTTTTTATGTGTTTGTGGCGTCATTTACAGTTTTCCTTTGCATGAGTAAAGTAGTCATCCTGTAGCCTTTGATTCAGATCTGATTGATTGTGATCTTAGAAGAGAGTTCATTGGCTGGTTTCAGATTGATTATAGATTTACTTTTGCTTATTGGTTTGAATTTGTCTCTTTCAAAGTGTCAAAACAAGTCTTTATTTCGAAAATCGCAAAGTGATTGTAATCTCTTCTACCCTTGTTGATTTCGAAGAAAGTGAACTTGTTTGTATTGATCATTTTAAAAGCAAATTCAAAGTTGTGCAAAAAGCTTTCTTTGTAGGCATTTATACTAAGAAAGTGGAAAACAAACACCTGCATTGTGCATTTTGCATTTGATAGTTTGCATGTTGGATTTAGGGAAAGTGCATTAGAGTGTGCTGATTGCTCTTTGAGAAAAGATAGTGTCTTTCTTTTCCCTTAGTAGCTAGGATTTTCAAAGTTGAAAAGATTATAAAGCTTGCTTATCATCTTTAGACTGCATTTAGGAATTTGTATCATACATCTCGTGGTGAACCTTGAAAGGCAAACTTTAAAAAGATCAACCTAAAATAAACTGAATGAACCTAACAACGCTTTGTAACATAACGCACAACATAGAGGTCTAGGCTAGAGACGTGTTCCGGCGTCGTTAAGCCTAGTGACTGTCGATCTCGAAGAAGGTGGGTGATTCCTCCTGAGAGGCGATAGCGCTAGTACGGATTTGTGCTCCCACGTACTGTCGCGTATATATTGGGAGACCCCTATAGGCATATATCTTTTATCCTTAGGAAGCCGTGTCGGCCGCCCTACTGATCGCAATGCAGTGAACACAACATTCACGAAGATCGACCGCCCGTACCCTAAAAAGTATTCTGCGGTTTTGCGAAAAGTTTGGCACACCCTCTGCCTAGATCTCCTGAGCAGTTTCTTTTGGCCTTTTTCAGACTCTATAACAGAAAAAGTCCATCCGAGCATTTGTCACTTCGGGCTCGTTAAAACATCGAAGGAGACTAGAGTCATCTTTAGCTTTTTCTCGACTCTTTAAAAGTGAAAAAGCAAGTTGTGTCTAAAGTGTCGTTAACAATTTATTTTAAACGGAACAATCACCCTTTAATCCTACGTTGATCTTTAGGTTGAAAAGATGGAGCACACCAACCAAGGAGTTCCCCTTGGTGGAAATCCTAGTCCCTTCTCCTCTTGGGGAGATGTTGGTGCGCCCCACATGGCCACATTGTCGCTTCCAGGACTGACAATTGGCCTACCAGTTTGGCTCTTTTCAACCAATGTCGTTCAGAATACCACCATTCCTGAACAGTCGAGTCAACAGTTAGATCAGACAAGAGATACCTCCCAGCCTTCCACTTCATCTTCCTCCCCTCCTTCCTCTTCGCTTGACGGAACTGGTCGAACAAAAAACCGGGTTCCTAAGGAGAAGAAGGAGAAGAAGAAGGAGCCTATGGCGACTGGGGGCAAACAAATGTCATCTAACAAAAATCCACACACCGCACTCGTAAGGCCTAAATCGCCATGCGTCATATGCAAGGGAGACCACTTCCATAGAGATTGTCCCTGTATCCCCCGGATACTAAGCGACTGGTCCCCCCGTTTGCACAATTCGGTAGCATCGACCTCTGATAGCCATGTCGATTGCTCACCGTCAACTAGTGGGAGTGAAGCCCCAGGACAGAGCGGGAAAGCTAAATTTCCCTGCAGACTGTGTGAAGGCGATCACGCCATCCACCATTGTCCCTTCTTAAACGAGGCAAAAAGAGTTCTGGAAGATCGCCCGATTTTACGAGCGCATCTCCCTCCTGGATGTCAAAGACTCTTGCCAAGTCCCTCACTAGTTGAAAACCCGGCTAACCCGCCCAGGTGGTCAGCCGAAGCACTTGTCATTGAAGATGAACCATCTGGATCCATGCCTGACGAAAGTCAAAAGGTTGATATGGCAGTTGACCCGGTTTTGCCTTCAGAGGCTCCATCTTCGAATGACGCCATCACAGAGGAGAATAAAGATGACACCGTCCAGATTCTCTTCATCAGCACTGACTCTGATGATCAAGGGGGCAATGCCACCATTCCTTTATCGCAGGAAGGAAGTTCATCAGAGCGCTATCCGGCCGTATATTTGGTCCCACCACCAAGCAACCTAGTTGTGTCCTTTGATTGGAACCAACTAGGCAGACCCCGGTTGCCAGCCAGTATACCATTCAGAATTATTTGTCAAATATACAGAATGGTAATGGCTGGCACTATCATTGATGAGGGGGCATCTGTGAGTATCCTTTCCTCTATTGCTTGGAAAGCGCTTGGTTCGCCAGTGCTTTTACCTGAGATGAGAAATCTATCAGGCTTTGATAAAGGAACCAGTCGACCTTTAGGGATCCTCCCCAATGTGCCTATAACATTGAAAGGGAAGACCGTTCAAATGAACGTGATGGTCGTTCAAGGACCCTTGGATTATAACCTACTCCTTGGACGAGACTATATATATTGCATGGGAGCTGTAGTCTCCTCACTCTTTAGAGTAATGTGTTTTCCGCATGAAGGAAGAATGGTCAAGCTCGTAGACCAACTTTCATTTCCTGGATCACGCATCGCAAATAGTCATGTGCCATCCCTAAATGGTCTATTCATGCAAGAAGTGTCTCAACCCACGGTCTGTCCTCCTGATGAGCGTGAGTAATCCGGGAGGATATGACTGGAACCCAGGGGGCATGCGTCCTGGTCTGCTTCGGCAGGAAAACTTTGGGTATAGGGTAGGTTTCTGCGGGAGAATATGACTAGTCCGTACCCCGTCCATGGTTGGAAGAGGGGTTGTTCTGGAATAAGATTCTTTTGTCAAAGTTATGTGAGAGGGCAGGGGTCGTCACTCACCTCTGTCTATTTCGGTAGACATTGCCGAGGAAGTGTTTTGTTTGAAAGATTAACGAGACAATCTTTGGGTAACCTGAAAGAGGTAATCCTCTCCCGGTGAAACGAAAGTTTCGATGGCAGAAAAGTAGAGGTGACCTTGAAACTCTGTTTTATACCTGGGGGCATGCAAACCTTTTGGAGTGCAAGCAAGGGGCGACTATTTATTTTTTAAATTTTTAGGTCCTCCCTTTAAACCTTTAGGTCTAACCCTTTAAACTCGTAGGATTAGCCGTTTCCGAACTTGCATAAAGAAAGGATGGGGATCAAAGCTTAGTGAGATGAAGCTCCATAAAAGATAGAATCTTGATGAGACACTCTTATCAAATGACTGGGTAATCGAGCAGTTTTAGCATAAAGTTCATGCTCGTTAAAAAATAAACGCAAGATCCGAGCAGTTTTAACGCGGTCTTCATGCTCGTTAAAAAATAAATAAACGCAGTGAGCAGAGTTTCCTCCAGTGTTTAAGCTCATTTTAAAATAAAAAATGAACCTATCCCGGTAAATAACCACTGTGATCATAAATTTATCAGCCATAAAAACCTTGGTCGTGTTTGCACCTGCCACCTCCACTTTTCATTTGGCCGATCGTTCACCTCCATATGATTGTTTACCCATTTTGAGGAACAGTTGCGAAGAGTGATTTCACCTAGCCATCCTTGTGACACTGCCGTGATTGGAAAATTCCAACTTGTACCTGGAATCTGCTGCTATCCCTGTTCATCACTCGTTCCTCAAAAGACGAGTCTTCTTTAAGCTCTTTTCAACTGACTCGTAAAAGATGAAAAGATTGCCGAGTTTTGGCCTTCCAGCTCGTTAAAGTGACCGGAAGAGCTATCCCTCCTCTAGATTTTAATCTTTTTGGACCTGAGGGATTATTGCACAAAAAGGTCGAGCGCTTGTTTTATTCGGCTCGTTAAAGTTATCGAAAACTCATCCCTTCTGTATTATTTTATACTTTTTCGGACTTAAGAGATTAGATGACGAAAAAGGAATTTTGGAGTTGACTTTATGTACCTTTTCAGACTCTCTAAAAATGAAAAGGACTGAGTTATCCTTGTCGTTAGACTCGTTAAAATTATTAAATAGCGACAAACTTGTCTTTAGACGAGAACGAGTTTCACTATCGCTAGGCTCGTTAAAACATAGCGATGGGCTTGCCCGAAGGGTAGGTTATAGAACAAGCATATGTTATCCTCCTCAAGCTTGACAAAAATAAAGAGGTACTGGTCAGCAATGACTGGGGAAAAATTGGGAGAAAACTAAAGAGAACTTTGATGGTAGCAAGTCGCTCTTGAACATGACACTTTTCCTCCGTATCACAATCGGGTTGGGTTGTTTCATTCACCGGTCACATCACCATGGTCTCGCCATACCATCCATATTTGGGGTAATGCTACTGATCCATCGCATCAGTGTCGCCATATGTTCAAGAGAAGTCGTTCAGAAAGAGTCAACCGGGTCCCATCCACTGCCATACATTATCCTTCATCCATTCATGACCGCCACCCTGAATCATATGTCACAGATCGTTTTCACCTCCATTAAAATCATTAGCTCCGTTCCGTGTCACTGATGTGGGATTCATCAAGGCCCTCCTTTGACGGATCGCTTCTTGTCGACATCAGCTCATTATCCAAGAAGTTGATCTAGGAACAACCCCTTCAGTACTTTGAAGCTTGCATGCCTCAATGGCAAGTTTCTCACTTCCGGCGACAGGTATACATCAATGACCTTCGACCAGAAGATTTTGCGTGGTGTTCGATGCCAAGTCCTTTATTCACACCACGTGAATTGTACTGCAGTACCTTGAGGGGCATTATCATTATCGGTGATTCCTCTCGCGCTTGTTAACGGTTTACATCATTGACCGGTAATCAAGCGATGTCTTTCCATGTTCGACTTCAGCGCAATTCTCACATGGATCGACTTGTACTTAGAGTGAAGATCGAACGAGTTTGAAGACCCCGGATCTAGTTTCATCCATCCGGGCTGCGATATATATTCAGGAAAGATAAAGACATTTGACATGTACATCATTGCAGCAGATGATCATCCTACTCAAAGGATGATAATTTCGCCAAAATTATCGGTCTACCATCAGACGATCGTCTGTTCTATGTACAAAAAATGAATTTATAAAGCTGAGCATGGGAATGCCCGCCTCAGCTAGATCATGAAAGCAGTATGAATCATAATGTATTGTATTGTATTTTATTACAGGTCTCTTCCCAGCAGATGGATGAACTTCGGACCCTCCTGGATAAAGCATTTCATCCGATAAACGGCCTCATACTTTAGGGGGAAACTGTTATAGACATTTTTGTGCCTTACAGCATGGAGCATGAAATGTCCATAATCTAAGGGATCCAAAGTCCCTAAACATGTTGTTCCTACCCCTAGAGGAACAAGGCTAACTAACCACAGCAATTCACAGAAGTTCTCCACCTGAAAACACTCAAAAACAAGCCATTTCTGGATCATGTCAACTGCTCCACTGAGCATCTGCGCTGAATGTCAACTGCTCCACTATCTACCTGCGTTGAATGTCAACTCCAACAAAGGCTACCTGCGTTGAGCGTAATTAGACAAGTGGCAGGCTCATTCCTCAATGTGTCAATGCCCAGGAAGCTTCCAAAATGACACTTGCATCAAGGAATTCGACTGGTGATGAGTAAGAGGTTCCAAATCTCCAAGTGGAAGCAAGAACCTCCAAGTGGACTCAAGAACTGACAGAGGGAGAGGACACTAGTTAGATCTCAAGCTGACTCATCCTCTCTCCAAATATCTATATATAGATCTCTCCTCCATGGGATCTAGAGGCTGGAATTTTGTTATTGCAAAGAATTGCTATTGGTTTGAGACTGGATCATTGGGTGCTTAATGCTTTGAAGGGAGCTGAAGAAGGAATTCCATTATGCTGGGAAGGAGATGCTGGATTGGAGCCCTATGGGTTGTATCTCTTCCTGAACCCTGTTACTTATCAATAAAGCTATCTTGGTTTGCTCCTATATACTGGTGTATTTGTATGATTGCATTAGTGTATTTGATTTACTTCTAATCCTGAATCATTTATGAATATGAATATATGCCTTTGTGTTATGTTCTTCTCTTGTCGCAAGTAGCTGTTCTCTTGTCACAGGTAGCTGTTCTCTTGTGATCTCGTGGAATCAAGTAGTTGTTCTCTTGAGCAAGCGAGGAGGCAAGTAGCTGTGAACATCCAAAGAGAAGAGGGTTGATCCAGGTGGATATTGGTGGCCACCTGCCAGGTCCACCTGGACCCCCACCATTGTCTTTCTCAGCATTTTCAGTTTCCTTAATTGTAGCACAGTTTACTATTTTTAGCAGTTTTTCGGGTCCTGAACTTCCGGAGCCGTTTTGAGGCCCTAAACGACGTTTTTTTGGAATTCTGGGGCGACCGAGCCCTATTGTTGCCTCCCAAAGTGGTAGTACTCGGATAGATCTTTCTAACGAGCTATCGTACGCGTCAAACGGAGATCGTATGCCAAAGTTACGACCCCGGGAAATTGATGTACCAATTTACCCAAACGGGGCCCACAATTTGGCGTTTCATCTTCTAGGGTTAGGTTTCGGTATGTGAAGGGTTTTCCATTGTTTCTCAACAATAAATAGGCCTTCGAGCCTCATTGTAATACAGTTCAGAACAGTTCAGAGGCATGTAGCCATCACATCTCTTCTCAGAGATAAGCTACCATCGCCCTAGCTAGTTTATTGCCATTTCTGTTTGTAAGCATATGTCAGTATTTTCCATTAATGAAATGAAGTATTATTTCCGCTGCATCTTTGTGTATATGGTTATCTCTGTAATTTGTTGCGTTCCTGCTTAAATCCGGATCAGTGGTATCAGAGCGGTCTGCTTTTTCTCTGTTTTTCTTTGCATGTCCCCAACAAGGTCGGGATATAAGGAGTTAGGGCTTGAACTGGTTGAACCTTTGCAAGACCAGCCTCGCAAATCCCGACGGCCTCCCATGGCGGACGAGAAGAAAGACGAGGGGGCAGGAGATCCCATCAAAATCTTGCTCGAAGAAGCGCTCGAGCGACAACGGAACACGATGATGGACAGCTTTGCGCAGATCCTTCAGCGGCTACCCAGAAGCGGCGCATCGGCTTCCAGCAGCTCCTCTGGAAACGCCACACCCTTTAAGGTACAAGTTAATTTTGAAATCCCCATATTCGAGGGTCAGATAGACGCCGATGCCGTAGATAAATGGTTAAATCTGCTAGAGGGTTATTTTTCTGTTCATGAATTTTCGAGTCGGGAAAAGATTGTTTTTGCTCTTCTCAAAGCAGCCCCCCACGTCAAGGACTGGTGGGAAACCTACTGCGAGCAGAAGGATGAAAGTACTGGCTCACTATTTTCAGCCGCACCCACCTGGGATTCATTCCGGGATGCCATCAAGGAGCAGTACTACCCTGTCGGAAGCTATGAGGATGAATACATAAAGTGGACCACGCTGCGGCAGGGAAGGGACCAAGATGTGCCGGAGTTCACCAATATTTTCCATACCCTTCGCACAAAGTTGGGTATCAAGGATTCGGAGCAACATTTGATACTCAAATACCGTGGCTGCCTGCACAAGTACATCCAGGAAGAAATACAGTTCCTAAACATCCCCTCGCTCGGCGCAGCATACCGGTATGCCGTCAAAGTCGAGCAGAAGTTTAAACAAAAGAAGCGAGACTTTGGATCTGCGAATCCAAAGCAGGGGAAAGGTGCCCCTAAACCACAGAACAAAGGACAAAGCCAAGGCGGGACAGCCCAAGACAACCAGCTGAAGCTGCAAGCAAAGAGCAACGCCGCGAAGCCGAGAAAGGACACTGGAAAATGGTGCGAGTTCCATAAGAGCTCCACTCACAACACAAGTGAGTGTCGGGCCAAACAGTCACTGGTGGCTGAGCTAAAGGTTTCAGAATCAGATGCATGTTCCGACTCTGAGTCAGAACCCGATAAGGGGTATGAGAAAGGGAAGCAGATCATTGATGCGGATCCCAGCGCCACTGTTGCTACCGCAAAGATCCAGAAAAATGAACCCGAAGATCCAGAGGAGGAGGAGCGTCTCTTCCACTCCCAGATGTGGGTCAAGGGCTCCCCGATACAGTTCATTGTTGATAGCGGGAGTCAAAAGAACCTCATTTTGGCAGAGGTCATGAAGCGGTTGGGCTTACCGACCACAGCACATCCACAACCATACACCATTGGGTGGCTTTACCAAGGGCGAGATCTTCGCGTGAGCCAGCAGTGTCGCCTTCCATACAACATCAAGCCCTTCACGGATGAGGTATTGTGTGACATTGCTCCCCTTGAAGTTTGTGATGTATTACTAGGACAACCATACTTGTGGAAGCGACATGCTGTGTATGAATCAAGGCCCCGTGCTGTTATTATTACATTGGGAAATAAGTTGTTCAGGATACCAGAGGTACCACCACCTGCCGCCATCTCTTTGATTACTGCAAAACAATGCAGTAAGATCATTTCCAAAACCAGGAAATTTGTTTTCCTGATGATACGCCCTCAAGGGAAGAAGAAGACAGTGGCCGCGGCCTCCAAACGAGGTCCCTCTGCACGGCAGCTACAAATGGACAAGATTGTGGAGGAGTACAAAGACATCTTCACCTCCCCGGCAGGGGTTCCTCTGCACTGTCAAGTCAAGCACTCCATTGATCTGACCCCAGGTGCGCCGCTACCCAATGGACCAATTTATCGGCACTCCGTTCTGGAGAACAATGAAATCAAGAGGCAGATTCAGGAGCTCCTACAGAAAGGTCACATCCGTCCGAGTTCTTCGCCCTGTGGGAGCCCGATAGTGTTGGTACAGAAGAAGGATGGGACGTGGAGACTCTGTATTGACTATCGGGCGCTGAACAAGATCACTGTCCGTAATAGGTACCCGATCCCGCGGATTGATGACCTCCTAGACCAACTAAAGGGGGCGAAATATTTCAGCAAGATCGATCTGAAGTCAGGATATCACCAGGTACCAATTGAACCCTCAGATGTGTGGAAGACTGCCTTCAAATCCAAGGAGGGCCTCTTCGAATGGTTGGTCATGCCTTTCGGATTGACGAATGCTCCTGCAACCTTTATGAGGCTAATGGATGACATCTTGCGGCCATTCACCAACTCCTTTGTAGTAGTATACTTGGATGACATTCTGATCTTCAGCCAGAGTTGGGAAGAGCACCTCCACCACATCCGACAGGTTCTCCAAACACTGCGGCAACACAAGCTATGTGCCAATTTGGAGAAATGCACTTTTGGCATGACCGAGGTCCAGTATCTGGGGTACATCATTGATGAACAGGGGGTGCATGTCGATCCAGCCAAGGTCCAAGTCATTCGGGATTGGCCCTCTCCAACCACTCTAACAGAGCTCCGCAGCTTTCTAGGTCTTGCCAACTTCTACCGCAGGTTTGTGTTGGGATTTTCTCATATTTCTTGGCCCTTGAGTCAAGTCACCAAGGGCGGGGCGAAAGCAAAATTCTTTTGGTCTGAATCTCAACAGAAGGCATTCAGGGAGTTGAAGGATCGCCTCTGCACGGCACCAGTGCTCGCGTTACCAGATTTACAACAACCATTTGAGGTCGAGACAGATGCCTCTGACTATGCTATTGGGGCAGTCCTTACTCAACATGGACATCCAGTGGCATATCACAGTGAAACACTTTCAGACACAGTCCGGAAGTACCCCACTTATGATAAAGAGATGTATTCCATTGTACAGGCCTGCCGACAATGGAAGCATTACATTTTGGGGAAGGAAACGGTCATCCACACAGACCACCGACCTCTGCAATTCATACAGACCCAAGGGAAATTGCAGAATGATCGCCATCAGAAGTGGTCTACATACCTGCAACAGTTTCACTTGAATATCAAGTATAAAAAGGGCAGCACCAATAATGTTGCAGATTGCCTCAGTCGACCACCGATCATGGCGCTAACCACCGTGCTCAACTCTTGCGGGCACGAGACTTCTGATTGGCCACTTCTCTACAAAAGCGACCCAGAATTCGGCCACACATACCAGACACTCTTGGAGGGTCGGCAGGTTGCAGATTTTCACCTCCAGGATGCCCTATTATGCCACCTCGGTCACCTTTGTGTTCCTTCAAGCGAGCGTGCCAAGATGATTTGGGAAGCACACTACAGTCGGGCTGCTGGGCATTTCGGGGTCGAGAAAACAGTGGCAGTACTGCAAAACTATTTCTATTGGCCGAATCTTCGACAGGATGTTGGGAAGTACATCCGATCATGTACTGCCTGTGCCATTGCCAAACCGACCATTAAGAAGCAAGGCCTCTATACCCCGTTGCCTACCCCTAGTCGACCTTGGGAATCCATCTCCATGGATTACATGTCAGGCCTTCCTTCCACTAAGCATGGAAATGACTGTGTTTTTGTGGTCGTCGACAGGTTCTCAAAGATGGCCATTATGATGGCCTGCAAGAAGAATATCACAGCAGAAGCCACTGCTAAACTCTTCTTTGAACGAGTGTGGGTGCACTTTGGGATCCCACAGTCTATCATCTCAGATCGGGACAGTCGGTTTCTCAGCACATTTTGGTCCAGTCTCTGGTCAATGCTGGACACCAAACTCACGAAGTCCACAGCCTTCCATCCTCAAACTGATGGCCAGACAGAGGTTGTCAACAGGATGATTGTGCACATTCTGCGCATGTATAACTCAAAGCATCCACGCACATGGGACGAGAGCCTCCCCTATGTTCAGCACAGCTACAACCGAGCTCTTCACAGCTCCACTGGCCATAGCCCCTTTCAGGTGGGTTTAGGATTCCAGCCACTATGCCCCATTGATGTGGCCATGCCACTTGCAGCTACTCACATGAATTCAGCTCATGTCCAGTCCGAAACAGATAAGGCCACCAGCTTCATTGAGCGCATCCAACATATTCGCCAGCAGGTCCATGACATTCTTGAGAAATCAAATGCCAAGTACAAGCAGCGACATGATCAACACCGGGTGCCACACAAGTTTCAGGTGGGCGACAAAGTCTGGTTGCATTTGCAAAAGGAACGCCTTACTGGAGCCTATCGGAAATTGAGACCACTTCGATATGGTCCTTACACCATTACTAAGGCTATGGGAGACAATGCATTTGAGCTCAGCATTCCCCCATTCCTTGGCCTGCACCCAGTGTTCAATGTGGACCGCCTTCGGCCATACTTTCCACCATTGCTAGACACATCCGACATTGCAGAACAGCTCAAACCCACAGAATTAAATCCAGATTGCATGGAACAAGCTGCAACTGATCGGATCATGGACACACAGATCAAGAACACTCGCCAACAGCATATCCAACTGTATCGAGTTGTCAAAGCAGGCCAACTCCTTCAGCAGGGCAAGTGGCTCACCAGGGAACAAGTTCAGCAGAGGTTTCCTCATCTCATGGAGGAGCTCAACGCAATGGGGACCATTGCTTCCTAAGGGGGGAGGAATGATCCAGGTGGATATTGGTGGCCACCTGCCAGGTCCACCTGGACCCCCACCATTGTCTTTCTCAGCATTTTCAGTTTCCTTAATTGTAGCACAGTTTACTATTTTTAGCAGTTTTTCGGGTCCTGAACTTCCGGAGCCGTTTTGAGGCCCTAAACGACGTTTTTTTGGAATTCTGGGGCGATCGAGCCCTATTGTTGCCTCCCAAAGTGGTAGTACTCGGATAGATCTTTCTAACGAGCTATCGTACGCGTCAAACGGAGATCGTATGCCAAAGTTACGACCCCGGGAAATTGATGTACCAATTTACCCAAACGGGGCCCACAATTTGGCGTTTCATCTTCTAGGGTTAGGTTTCAGTATGTGAAGGGTTTTCCATTGTTTCTCAACAATAAATAGGCCTTCGAGCCTCATTGTAATACAGTTCAGAACAGTTCAGAGGCATGTAGCCATCACATCTCTTCTCAGAGATAAGCTACCATCGCCCTAGCTAGTTTATTGCCATTTCTGTTTGTAAGCATATGTCAGTATTTTCCATTAATGAAATGAAGTATTATTTCCGCTGCATCTTTGTGTATATGGTTATCTCTGTAATTTGTTGCGTTCCTGCTTAAATCCGGATCAAGGGTCTAGATCGAGGGACAAATGGAAGACAACGGTAAGTCTATCGATCTCCTCTCTTTCATATTTCATAAAGGAAGAAACCAGTGTAGCTGTATTCGTTTGTTGCTAAGGTACTGTCACACCTTAGGTAGATAGGATCGTCCTGCATAGGCATTTTTCCCCACAACAGTGTCGACTGAATAGATGGGAGAGTTCCTCCCAGTGAAGAGTGAAGTACTGGTACGATGGGAGCAATAACAGGATCCGACGGATTTGTAAGCGGAGTGTTAAAATGAGGAAGAAATCCTTCCATGAAGAAATCCTCCAGCAAATCAGAATCATCGGCCGTCCAAAACGATCCCGTGTGCGATTTAGGAGACTAATTCCTCGAAGATGAGGAATCTGAGTCAGTGGATCTCGGCAGATCCTCCACAGTGAGTGGAGGAAGTCCTAACAATCGTCTGGATTGGCGGTGAGGGCCAGATGTAGCCACAATGACTGGTAAATTTAATCAGATAAATTTTAAGGTGATATTTTTTAAGTCTAAAAAATGATAGCAAGAAAAAATACACTAAAAATGACAGTCAGCAAACAAAGTGAAATTACCTTGTCTGATAAACACTGATTACTAGAGATGAAACCCAGTCTCTCAATGAGTAATAGAGAAGGATGGCAAAATGTATAGTTACAGTTACTTTTGAGCTTCGCCCGAACCTCAGATTGAGGGGCCAAGTACTCTCTTGAAGACAAGCACCCTCCCAAAAAATGAAGACAAAGTAGATCTGTCCATTTGAGGTACCAGGACAGCCCATCCTAGTCACCTTAGATAAGTACCTGGTGTATTGGCCACTTGAGATACCTCAAATCACAGACATTACCAGAGGGGACATAGTCGTAGATAGCACGTTATGTGGGCAGGATACTTGAGTCCCCGACTCAGTTCCGAAATCCCCAAAGGGACCCCCGTTACACAGAATGCCCAAAGGAGTTGTAAAATAAGGTGGGCTACCTTCGATTACAATCCGATGTTGTCTCGTATTTAGCTCTGTTGTGAGTGGAGTGGTCCCGGTAATATGAGTGCAGAAGGATTTTTCACTCTTTAATGACACTAGTTTGATTTTCAACCTTGGGTAGTTGACTCACTCTCTTATCCCAAGGTCCTAATCTATCTAATGTTGGTTTGCTCTAAAAAAGAGTATCTGATTGATTTTAGTGTAAATTTTAGTGTACTTTCTTATTTGTCTTTGGAGGGGGTGTTGACGTATGAATATGATGAGACTCTCGACTCGATAAACCATGGAGAACGATGCTTTGAATTTTTTTTTCAATTTCTTATGCAAATAAGTCTTTTTCTACACATGTATCATTTCACATATTCAGGTATTTGTCAGTGCATCTAAAGTCATTTCAACACTTTGCATAACCAAAAGTTCCTTTTCTCAATATTCCCTAACAACTATTGAACCAAAAGAAAGCAGCCTACAACTATTTCGACAAAAGGAGATGTACATTTTATCAGCTTTTCTTTCAACAAAAAAATCTTTTATGAGAGAAAAACTAAAGCATTTTCTTAAAAAAAAAAATTTAAGACACCAAATTTGTTAGCATGATACTATTGCAGATCTTAATTTAGCCCTTGGGACGAGTTTCCCCCCCTTTTGGTCCACAAAATCTCTTGAAAAACATGGAAATGGGTCACTAACGCTCTGTCTGTGTGTAAACAGAGCTTTAGTTTGGCCACTAACGCTCGTTGTGCACAGTGAAAGAGCTTTATAAAGCTCTGTCTAGACCAACAACCTGCGTTAGTGAGGGAAAGAGCTCAAAAAGTGGGCTTTTGGGATCAGTTTCTGAAGAGAAAGCTACTTTGCAGGATGCAACAAATTAGATGGTGGATCAGAGAAGGATATGAAGAAGCGGGAAGCTCATAGAAGAGAGAAGAGATCTAAGAGGAGTCTGGATAACTGGGAACTAAATGTATAGTCCCCAGCGAAGTCGCCAGTTCTGTTATGGGGTAAAATGCACGGGATGAAAACTACCCTCGAAAGTCTTCCCGGGACTTTCGATAGATCGTAAGGTTATCTGCAAAAGGTACCTGTTACACACATGTTCATCTATCTGATATATATTGACAGGATATGGAGAAAGGATCACCTTTGGTTCTTTCTAGATTCGCTTGGGGATCTCCGTGCGGTAAGAAGAACTCCTCCTGACTAGCTCCAAGACGGTTCCTGCACAAAAGAATGAAGCAAACCAATCACAGCATATACTTCTGACAATTAATGAAAGAATCTGTAACAAACATGTATAAATGTGTAACTTATCTACTCAACACAACAAGCATTAGAATGAAAAAATAAATGCACAATATCATTGACACTTCGAGTAGTGGAACACAACTGTAGCCCTATATTCAGAACAGAAGAGTGATTACAACAACCCTATTGTATCAGCCTTCCTTATCCCTTCTTCCTCTCTCTCTCTCCTTCTTTCAGCTATCTCCTTCAAGAATATGACAATATCACAACAACACCATGTACTATCCTTCTAAATGCTCTGACCCTTGTGGAATGGCCCTCTCATTGCTTAAATAGCAATTGATTTAGGGTTGCCCAACTCCACCTGTAGTTCATTTGGGTAAAAACCATGAACTTGCCTCATTTACCAGCTTTTTCCCATTTGCCTCTGTTTCTGGAATAGAATTTCTCCAAAGATCTTGATTTTTGGAGTTTCCCTGCTTTTCTTACACAAATTTAGGGAAATAATATCTAGATATTTAATGGCAGATTCATTGGCATAACCACTTGAGCATCACTAAAGTTCACTAATTCTCCCCCTGGTCTAACAACAAGAGTTAGCAGGTTGACTAACGCTCATTTATGCTTGTAAACAAGCTTTATAAAGCAGGTTGTCAGTGTACATAGAGCGTTAGTGTGGATTTTGGGCCTGCAACTGTGGTCATTCTTTCAGTCATCTTGTCTTTCTCCTCTGAGTTGATTAGGAGGTCAATTTGTCCTATAACAGTAGGGTGCCCCCATGGATTGGTTGGGACCTCCTTTAGGATTCTCGCCCGCCACAAAACTAACCATATGCCCTTAACTGGCATAAGGAGTGCTCATGTCAATCAGTGACTGACCATGCATGCCTAAAAATGGAGGGGGAACTGTTACATTCCCGGCTAGTATATGCATATTGGGAGTGCCCCTAAATACTTGAATATGGGGGTTAGAACTATACAATGGATTGCAACTATTGGAATTATGATTCAGGTGTTGTCCTTGATGGAAACTCACTCAGATGACAGATCAGAGTGCAGCAAGTCAACATCAAAGAATTAATTATCAGACTACAAAGAATGAAGAAAGAGAGGTATATAGAGGTTCACCTTGAAAAAGGAGTGTATACACGTGGGTTAATAGACGAAAAGGTGTGTATAACATACACACGCACCTTCACAGAAGGGAAAGCGCGTACATGTTGGAAAACTAAGTTTTGGTCCGTCGTATTTGGTCCATGGTATTTTGGTCCATGGTATCTGGTCTGAGGTATTAACCCTAGGTATTTGGTCCAAGATATTGGTCCTAAGTGGTTTTGGTCCATGGTATTGAGAAGGCCTAAAACTATATAAGGAGGAGAAGATCATTAGGCCAGGGGTGCAAGTATTGAATATCTAATGAAGTGTGAGATCCAGTATTCAGGTTATGGGTTTGTGATGCTTTGCTTGATCGGAACTAAGGATGCACCTATGTGGATGATGACGGATGATGGATCGGGATCTTAAGGCTTGGAATGTATTATATTTATGTTCTTTGATCATGGATAGACTAGATCTGAATTACTGATGCATATTTTATTGTATAAATGTTATGATCTGGGTATGAATGATGTCTTGCATAGCTGCAAAGTTATGAGTAAATATTTGTAGATCTATACACGAGTTCACCTTGGTAAAAGCGTGTATACATGTTGGTTCAGCTCATCAGAGTCACATATACAGTATGAAGTATGATATTTGAAGTTGCAGTTGGATCTAGTTGTTGCTGCAGAGTTCTGGGTTCTTCTCTGTATTCTGGTGACTGTGTTTTGATGACAGGGCTTTAGTGATTCAGTTGTGGGTGATTCAAATATTGATGATGTAGATGTAGTTGATGGTTGTATTGTAGTGGTGATTGATTTTGTGCTTCAATGTTGTTGATGGGTCCAGTATGAAAATTGGATGAAATGTGGCCTTCAGATTATGGTGTTGTGTTCCAAGAGTATCCAGTCTAAAAATTTATGAAACGTGGTCCCTGGAGGAAGAGAGAAGGTCATAGCCTTCCGTAGGCGGGTGCCTACGTATTGGTAAACATATCAGCCAGTACAAGAGCCAAGGGGTTGGAGTTCCCTTCCAGTAGCAACTGGAAAACGAGTGAAGGTTGTAGCCTTCAGTAGGCAGGTGCCTACGTACTAGTAAACATATCGGCTAGTACAAGAGCTAGGGGGTTGTAGCTCCCTTCCAGTAGAAGCTGGACAATGACAGAAGGTTGTAGCCTTCTGCGGGTGGGTGCCTGCGTACTGGTATGATTCTGCGCTAGTACAAGATTGTAAACAGGTTTTTCTTATATTAAAGAAAACAACAGCAGGTGGTTTTTGTCCCACATTGGGTTTCCACGTTAAATCTTGGTGTTCATGTGTGTTTCTTGTTAGCACTTGAAATTTCACCTCAGGCTGAGAAAGGAAAACCTCAAAGCTACATCAAACCATTCAACCTCGTAGCTAGCCCTACGAGGCAGGAGAAGGCTCTCTCCGGTCAATCTCAGCAGATCTTCAATGGGATGAGATGACCAACAAGGTAACACTGATATTAGGCTAGTAAACTGATTAAAAAGGTTGATTTGGGGTTTTTAGGGTTTTTGGTGGCAAATTGAGGAATTGCAATTTTGGGTGCGGGGATTGGACACAGTTTCTGCAGGGGGTTCCTTGGGGCGAGGTAGGAAACAGTATTGATGCCTTAACTTGAGATGGATGATCAGGAATGAAAGATGAGGAGCTAAAGAGAGCAAACAATGACTTTGAATTCCCTTTAGACAGTAGAAAACATGGAAATTAAACAAATTTAAAAGCAGAGCATGGCTAGCATGAATTCCTACTTTAACACTTCATTTGTTTAATGTGCAGAAGTAAAGAAAGGAAATGAATCACATAAAAAAGCTTAAAATAACATTGAGAAACACACCATCAACACATGAGTCCACAAGAATCCCAAAGATGACTGCAAAACCCTGGTCTTCCTTAGCCAAAAATTGCAGAGATACAGTGAAAATATACAATGATAGCTTCTCCCTCAAGAGTCCAACCATGAAAATGAGAAAGAAAGTACATAATATAGATGATCTAACCTCTTTCCCTGCCTCCATGGGTCGAGCTCACTATCCGAGGAGCTATTTGAACCACTTCTAAACTAAGCACTACAAAATAGGCAGTCAAAACAACTTGCCTCTATAAACTTGGAAACCAGTTCATACATTCAATTTTTACCCTTTACATAAATGAATCTTCTTGAAGTGTTAAACAAGAGTAAAAGTATCTAAAAATTGTCACAATTACATCCAAAAGGACCATCATTAACCTCAAAAAGTCAAAAAGAGTCAAATCTGCGTTTTCTGGGCTGAACAAGTCAATTCTGGCAAAATCTGCTCAACGGGTCGCGCACATTGGGAGCTCTGTTTGAGGCACTTGCAGGTGTCAGAATTGGGTGCAGGATAGCTCGTTGGAAAGGTCTGTGAGTCTACTTTCCAACCCAATTAGAATTTTTGAATTTGGAGGTCATTTTCCCTATCAAAACTTAATTCTCCCAAGACTGGTTTCTGCAACTCAAAAAAGGGGCAGAAAGTCAAATTTTGCATGTATTTTGACCTTCTGGAGGCCCAAAACTCCATAAAAACTCAAGTCCATCCATAGGAATATGTAAATTTGCATAAAAAATCTAGAAATGCTGAGTTTTTGCAAAAAGGAGCTGCCATGACAAAGGGTCTCACCGGGGGTGAGACCCATTGAGGAGCCAAAACCTGTAATTTTCCAAAAAATGCCAAAATTACCCAAAATTCTCAAAATTTTTTGGGATTTGAGTTGTGGCTAGGCTAATGAGTGCCATGATATTTGAGGGATGCCTCAGCCAAGATACGGAGTGGATTGGTCTTCTTCCTCCGCCTAAGAGCCTCGGACAACCTCCTTTGGAACATTTTCATTTTGGCCTTGCATACATGCATCCTTGCCCAATAGTGATTCTTCATGTTTCTTAGCAGATTTTTCTCTTGGTTGGCCTTAGCAAACAGCCTCTCCAAGTGGGCATTCTCCTGAATGAGCATAGACTCTCGGTCAGCAGGCAATGGATCACCGGGTCTTCTACGGTTCAAGACTCGGTCGCTACGAATCCTCCATACCTCATCAAGTGCTTTCTCCTCCTCCAATTGTTTGTTCCGCTGCTCCAGGTAAGTGATATTCCATTGGGCACCCTCAAGTCTCCTCTGCAAAACATCATTTTCAGCCCTGAGATGCTGAATGATCTCCTTCGCCTCTTGGCTAGGAGAACTGGCCTCAAGATCAATCATCGGACCCTCATGAATCATGGGCTCTTTGCCCCTCTGTAGTACCTGTGCTGGTGAAGAAAGCGAGGCCCCTTCCACCTGATGTGGAGATAACACTCGCTGAGCTGAAGATGAAGGCGAGACCCCTTCCACCTGCTGTGGAGATAGTACTCGCCTAGCTGCTGCAAATAAGGCCCTCGGGCCTTTCTGATATGTGAGCTGAGGTGAAGAAACAACATGTCTAGTGACCGGAATATCAGGCTGCTGAGACGGTCCACCCTCCTCATGAATGACCTCGGGATGTGGCTGGGGTGGTGCTGTGAAAAACTCACGGGAGATGAACTCCTCCCATGAGATGCCCTGCTGAGTCAACTGATGTGAGACTATGAGCTGAATCAAACCATAATGACATAAGCTCCTGTACTGCTGGGCCGGGGTCTTCTTCTGCAACATGGGCACCATCCTCTGAATGTTATGAAAGAAGAAGACCGGGATGTTCATCATCCTCACTCGGGTGAAATGCATCAAAAGGCGAATGTGATATGAGTACACCTGTGAAAATCTGCCCTCACAGGTAAAATAATGCATAATAAGCCTCATGATGGGAGCATACTCGCTCCGGAGAAATCTGAATGGAAAAACACCCGCCAAATGTCTCACGAATGGTGGCCGGACATAGGGCTCAAAGTGAACAAAATCTAGCAACCTGCGCTTAGGCCACACCTCACCAACATTAGGTATCCCTGTAGCATGTGAGATCACCTCGGGTGTCAATGTAAAATCTACCCCTGCTAGATTGACATGTCCATCATGCAAATGTAAAACAAAGAGGCGGGCCAACTCTCTGTGATGTTGAATCCGGGAGATCCTCTCACAAAACTGATAACAAGACATGTACTGAAAACAAGTCACTGCCATGGGACAAGCCTGTAATTCTGCCAAAGAGGTGGGCTCCTCTCGCTTATGATGTCCACCCTTACCTCCCCTACGAGGCCTCCTCTGTACCTCAACCTCTGTAGATGATGAATGGTCATCACTTTGCTCATAAGTTTCAGTTTCTGACATGGTTTAGGAGCAAAGTGGACAAACTGAACTGTTGTCTCTGCCTGCAAAAAGTGCTGAACTCTATGTTGTTTCAAGGGGAAGAAGACATGAGGGAAATGTTAGGGGAGGGATTCTTTAACAAGGAATGGGAATATATAAATATAACAGGGAATTTTTAAGGGAAATGTTGCAAATCATTATGCATATAGGAATACATATTTATAATTGGGAAATCATTTGCAAAGATCATTACATATGGGAAAAAACATGTATGAAAGTGAACATGGGAATATGCATACATGTATAATAGGGGAAATAGTGAAACTATACACAAAACCTGCTGATATATTCATCAACATTTTCTTTTGTTTTCACATGAATTTTTCCTTTGTTTACACATGTATATGGTAGAGGGAAATTAGGGTTTTGTATGCTTTGGGAAAGGGGTAGGGTTTACATTTTTAGTCATTGGGAATGGGGAAAGATTTGCATTTCATTTGTAAAATAATATGGGAAAAGAGATGAACATATAAGGGTGAGTGAAAGGGAAAGGAGGGAAACAAACCAAAGGGAAAAATAACTTGAAACAACATAAACCCTAGCACCATTCGCTCATTAACATTGCAACCATATAAGGAGTTCCACTTGCAAAATTTTAATCATGTTAACATGTCCATGACACCCACCATCATAACCAGCAATTAATCCATGTTTAGAGCACCTACCTCGAGCAAATTGATAGCTTGGAAAGAGTTTGAGGTAATTTGTTTGAAGTTTGCAGCAAAACAGTTCAACGGGTCGCGCAGGCCGCCCAACGGGTCGCGCCCCTCCCAACGGATCGCGCACGTTGCTTTTCTTAGCTGCGGAAGAGCTCTCAACGGGTCGCGCACCACCCAACGGGTCGCGCACCTGGTTCGACGGGTCGCGCCCCTCTCTGCTGCCCGAAATTGCTTCTCTTTCGCTCCTTTCTCTCAATCACTCTCTCTATCTCTCTTGCAAGCGTTAGAATGCACAATGAGAGTGAAAGGAGGGAATTTGGGTTTTTATAAGTCTCATTTGAAAAAATTTCATTTACAAACCCACTTTCTAATTTTTTTTCTTTTGACACTTTATAACACTGATTTTTGGTTTCCTTTATCCTCAATTTGACTCATTGAGTGCTTTGACTTGATTCTTTTTGCAAGTAGATCATCTGAGGGACTTTGGCAAGGGGACCAGGGTTACTACTGCCCTTTTGAAGACTTTTTGGAATTTCATTCTTTTTACAAAAATTTAACATGACCTTGGCTTTAAAAACAGAGTTTTTAAATCCAAGGTTAAAAATGAACTGTACATGATGAAAATATCAAAGAAACATGTTTACAATCCTCCCTCTGGCTCGCTGGGCACTCAAGGACTTTCAAAGACATGACCTTGCAGAGATAAATGACCAAAACCCTAGACCTAGGACCTTTGACCTCAAGACAAGACAAGACAAGCTTGAAAGAGCTTAATGACTGATATGACCTGATCCAGCAAGACCAAGAGGGGTATAAATAAACCAGCTCCTCCATCAGGGTTATGGCATGCCTAACGGGATGCAAAATTTGACACTGATGAGACACCTACTAATGCAAATGCAAAGAGCTTTGATCACTGATGGAGGGCTTCAAGACCGACACTAACATTTCTTATGTGTGATGGTCTTTTCTGTTTTACTGCACCTGGTTACTGTTTATATGGTTAATGAAGTTCTGATGCACTGATTAAAGATCAACATATGATGAATTAACTGAATCATAAGTTGCTGGATATACGTTAGTTTCCTTAAACACAGTTGCATATACACGTGGGTTGCCTTCCTTGAAGTAGTGTATATAATTTTGAATATGGAAATGAAAAGTTATTGATTTGTTAATACTGATTCACCCCCCCCCTCTCAGTATTATTTCCAACAATTGGAATCAGAGCAGGTCCTTTGGTAGAAGCTTGATCGCTTGAAGGAGATCCATAGAAACAATGGGAAAGAAGCTAAAGAAGAAAGCGCCTCAGAAGAAGAACACAACTCAAAGGAACAATGACAGCAGAAGAGACAATTGGCCATTAGGTGGAAGCAAGGATTCAGATTCTGAATCACCTCAGATTGAAGATGAACAAGAAAATGAAGTGTCAGATAAAATCATAGATCAACAAGATCTATTTAACAAAAAGGAGAGTGCCCTCAAAGAAGAAGTTACCAGATTAAAAGCTCAGCTGGAGTGTGCCTTCAGAGTATGTCAAATGTTGTAGGAGCAGAATGAAGAATAAGAAAATGAGATTCTTAAACTAAGGCAACAAGTGGAAGAAGGAAGAAAGTTTGAAGAAATCTTGAAGAATCAATACCTGGAAAAGGAAGAACAACATCAGGTTGAGGTAAATATCTTGAAAGGTAAATTAGAAGAAAAGGATAAACTATTACGATTTCAAGACAGTACTAAAATTTTGGATGATATTCTTAGTAGTCAAAGGTCTCCTGCTATCAAAACTAGTCTTGGTTTTTATGAATCAGTTGAAGGTGAATCTAGCTCACAGGGTGAGGCAAGAAACTCTAATGCAAAACCTGAAATGATCAACAAGGAGATAAGAGGTCAACCCCATCAACAACCAAGGAAAGAAATCCGTCATAGAAAATCTTTTACTCCAATCTATGGAAGTGATAATCGGTTCTATTCTCAGATGAATAATGTTGAGTGTTATGTATGTCATAATCTTGGACATGTTGCAACAAGATGTAGAAGTAGAATGGTTGAAGACCGTCACACAGAAAGAGCATCACGTTCTAGGTACTTTAAGGGGTATTGTTTCGCTTGCAAAATGTTTGGTCACAAAGCCATTGACTGCTATAGAAGGAATATGAAACATGTAATATTTTATGCTTGTAACATGTTTGGACATATAGCAAAAGAATGCAGGAGAAGATTTTGGGCACCATACCAAAAGGAGAAAACATCATCACAGTTGAAGGTATGGAAGAAAAAGGAATAAAAGTTAGAAAGATGTGGCATATCAGAGTATACAGACATGACAGACTCAGAGGGAGCTGACAGTGTGGAAGCTCAGTGTTCTAAATCTCATATGCAAGTTTCATGAAGACAAGTTGCATGTATACATGAGTTCGAAGCTGCACAATCGTGTATATGTTAGTTTGAAGAAAAGCAGTGGGACATACTCAGGAAAATGGGTCTGATATGATTCAGTAAAATATCTGCTCTGTTTAATGATGGTTACAATCTGTTGGTGATGTGTGGAAATGTGTTGGTACTCACAAGATTTTATTTAGAAGTGCTTTTGATCCTCACAAGTTAACTTGATGTATATTTGACTGATGATGATGTCTTGATACTTCTTGTTGATATATGCATGACTAGATCTGATAGTGAACAGATGGAATAGGTTCAGGGGGAGCATATGCTTCGAATAATGTATTGTTGGCATTATGTTAGAAGATCTTGGTACATGAAGATGCTTATAGTTGTTTTGATTCGAGTGTCTCTTTTGATGATGGGAATATATAGGCTATTGATATTGATGTTGTTGATGGTGTAGATCATATATGGTGTATGATAGTTGCTGATAACTATCATGGTCTTGTTTAGATTGGTTGTCTTTATTATAAATGTCATGTATATCATTTGATGTAAAGGTCATGAAAAGACCTAATTTGTAACCCCACTATGCATGGGAAGGATGATGTAATAATTTCTATTTCAGTCATGTATAAACATTTGGTATATCCCCACTTGGCTGGGTGGATGAGTCAAATTTGGTATATCCCCACTTGGTTGGGAGATGGATGTATGAGTCTTTGGTGATAGGAAGGTCATTGGCGATGTATGTATAGAGTCATGTTATTCTTTTGCAGACCCTGCATGTGCTCAGGGGGATCATGGACGATTTAGTACATATTAACATGTACAACGGGGGAGCTCAATCAGAGATTTTAGAATGAACTTAGGGGGATCATGGACAACATAATGCATATCAAAAGGAGAGAATATCTTGGTCTACCCTTTGCCCTTGATGTCAAAGGGGGAGAGAGTGACTTGGTGTGGTTGTTTCCATCAAGTACAAAGGGGGAAATTGTTGGCATTATGATTCAGGTGTTGTCCTTGATGGCAACTCACTTAGATGACAGATCACAGTGCAACAGGTCAACAATAAAGAATTAATGATCAAAGTACAAAGAATGAAGAAAGAGAGGTATGCGCAGGTTCACCTTGACAAAGGAGTGTATATACGTGGGTTAATAGACCAAAAGGTGCGTATAACGTACACACACACTTTCACAGAAGGGAAAGCATGTACATGTTGGAAAACTAAGTTTTGGTCCATGGTATTTTGGTCCATGGTATCTAGTTCGAGGTATTAACCCTAGGTATTTGGTCCAAGGTATTGGTCCTAAGTGGTTTTGGTCCATGGCATTGAGAAGGCATAAAACTATATAAGGAGGAGAAGATCATTAGGCCAGGGGTGCAAGTATTGAATATCTAATGAAGTGTGAGATCTAGTATGTAGGTTATGGGTTTGTGATGCTTTGCTTGATCTAAACCAACGATTCACCTATGTGGATGATGATGGATGATGGATCAGGATCTTAAGGCTTGGAATGTATTATATTTATGTGGTTTGATCATGGATAGACTAGATCTGAATTACTGACGCATATTTTATTGTATAAATGTTATGATCTGGGTATGACTGATGTCTGGCATAGCTGCAAAGTTATGAGTGAATATTTGCAGATCTGTATGCGAGTTCGCCTTGGTAAAAGCGCGTATACATGCTAGTTCAGATCATTAGTGTCGCGTATACAATATGAAGTATGATATTTGAAGTTGCAGTTGGATCTCCTTGTTGTTGCAGAGTTTTGGGTTCTGCTCTGTGTTCTGGTGACTGTGTTTTGATGGCAGTGCTTCAGTGATTCAGTTGTGGGTGATTTAGAGATTGATGATGCAGATGTAGCTGATGGTTGTATCGTAGTGGTGATTGATTTTGTGCATCAATGTTGTTGATGGGTCCAATATGAAAATTGGATGAAACGTGGCCTTCAGATTATGGTGTTGTGTTCCAGGAGTATCCAGTCTGAAAATTTATGAAACGTGGTCCTTGGAGGAAGAGAGAAGGTCATAGCCTTCTGTAGGCCGGTGCCTACATACTGGTAAACATATCGGCTAGTACAAGAGCCAGGGGGTTGGAGCTCCCTTCCAGTAGCAGCTGGAAAACGAGTGAAGGTTGTAGCCTTCAGTAGGTCGGTGCCTATGTACCAGTAAACATATCGGCTAGTACAAGAGCTAGGGGGTTGTAGCTCCCTTCTAGTAGAAGCTGGAGAAAAAGAGAAGGTTGTAGCCTTCTGCAGGTGGGTGCCTGCTTACTGGTATGAGTCTACACCAGTACAACATTGTAAACATGTTTTTCTTATATTAAAGAAAATAGCAGTAGGTGGTTTTTGTCCTGCATTGGGTTTCCACGTTAAATCTTGGTGTTCATGTGTGTTTCTTATGTGTGATGGTCTATTATGTTTTACTACACTTGGTTACTATTTATATGGTTAATGAATTTATGATGCACTGATTAAAGATCAACATATGATGAATTAACTGAATCATAAGTTGCTGGTTATATGCTATTTTCCTTAAACACAGTTGCGTATACTCGCAGGTTCCCTTCCTTGAAGTAGCTTATATAATTCTAAATATGGAAATGAAAAGTTATTGATTTGCTAATACTAATTCACCTCCCCCTCTCAGTATTATTTCCAACAGCAACCATATTGTTGGTTGAAAGGACCCGCGCTAACTGTGCTATACTGAAAATTGTAAGGAGCATTGTATGTAGCACTCGTTGAAGGTATAGAGTTTGACACTAAAGGGGTGGAACCTAGCATAGGTTGGGTTCCACTCATGGAGGGTGTCATGTGAGGGTTTGTACCTGGGACAAATGGGATAGGAGGGTTCACCATTAACGGTGTGGTAATGACTATCGATTGGGGAAGTGGTGGGGGACCAAAAGTGTCCAAAAAAATCCACAACCCATTAGTCGTCGACGGGATGGGTGGAAGTGTTCCAACTGAAGAAAAATGAGGTACAGGTGCAAAGCGAACCAAGAGTGGGTCCAACAGATTTGTGATCGGAGGGCTATAGGGAGGAAGAAATCATGTAGTAAAAAAATCCTTTGGTAAGCTTGAATCGTTAGTCGTCCAAACTAATTCTGTGTGAGATCTCGAAGACTGATTTCCCGAAGATAGGGAATTCAGTTCAATGTAGCTCGGTGGATCTTCCAAAATGAGTGGAGGAAGTTCGAACAATCATATATATTGACGACGAGGGTCGGATGTAGCCATGGTGACCGATAATTTTTATCAATAAATTTTATTGTGATGTTTATTAAAGTCTTAATGATAACACTTTGGCACCTAAAAAATAAAAAATACACTAAGTGAATCAATCAGTAAACAAAGGGAAATGACCCTGTCTGATAAGAAATGATCACTGGAGATGAAACCTAGTATCACAATGAATAACAGAGAGGGTTAGACAAATGTACAGTTACAGTTACTCTAGAGCTTCAGTTGAACCTCACATTGAGGGGTCAAGTACTCTTGTGAAGACGACCACCCTCCCAAAAGCTAAAGACAGAGTAGATTCGCCTGTGTTAGGTACCAAGACAGCACGCCCCAATCACCTTGTGTAAGTCCCTAAAAGTATGGCCACTAGGGATACCTCAAATCACATACACTACCAAGGGGGACATAGTCACAGACAATACGCTATGTGGGCAGGATACCTGAGTCCCCGACTCAGGTCTAAAATCCCCGAAGGGATCCCCAATACATAGAATACCCAAAGGAGTTGTAAGCAAAGGCGGGATACCTTCACTTACAGTTCGATGTTGTCTCGTATTTATCTCCACTTTTACTTGAGTGGTCCCAGTAGTATGAGTGTAGAAGGAATTTTCTCTCTTTTAATGACACTAGTTTTGGTTTCTGATCTTGGGCAGTTTACTCACACTACCTATCCCAAGATCCTAGCATGAACTAATGTTTGTTTGCTCTAGAAAGATTTACTGATTGACTTTAGGTAGATTTTATGTGTACTTTTTTAGTGTCTTCGGTAGGGGTGTTGATGTATGATATTTGGTGGGACTCTGACTCAAAATCATGCAAAAGACAATGCTTGAAAATATTCAATTCGATTAAATAAGTTGTATTCTGCAAGGGAGAGTCTTTCATACATCCATATTTGTTCCATGCATCCTAGTCATTATAACGCTAGCATAACCGACATAAATTTTTCAATGCTTTCTAAAAACTATTTGAAACCAAATAAAGTAGATTTTAACCAGCTAAGTAGACGAATGAATAAAAAAAATTGATTTTGCCTTTATAAAAACTTTTAAGAAAGAAAAAAAAAACTATTTTCTAAAAAAAAATTCTTCAGGACACAGATATTGCTAAGAAAATGTAGCCGCAGATCCTTTATCAGTCCATGAGTAGGTTTCCCATCCCTTTTGAGGTTACAGACACAGCTGCATGTCAAAATTTGGGTGACTAATGCTCTGTGCCAGAGGCCACAGAGAGTTACTGGAGGTACTAACGCACTGTTTATGCAGACACAAAGCTTTATAAAGCTCTATTTACTCTGCTAACCTGTGTTAGTGTGGGAAAATAATTCAAAACAGGGCTTTGGGGATCAGATCCAGGGATGAATATATGAATGAAGAATGCTGCAAGGTCTTGATGGGTCAGAAAAGGAATGCAGAAGTATAGGAAGGTCTAGAAGGAGGAGGAAACTAGGAACTTTCCGGGTGAACTGGGAACTAATGTATAGTCCCCAGCGGAGTTGCCAATTTTGCTATAGGATAAAATGCATGGTGTATGGAGAATTAAGATACCCTCAAGGGTCTTCCCGAGACCCTTGGCAGACTGTATGATTATCTGCAGTTGTCACAAAGCTACATGCATGTCCATAAACAATAACTAACTATCAAAGCAAGACAGATTCATTACCTCAAGCCTCCGTGTATATTTGATGGAGAGCACAATGCAGCTAGGTGGAAGTCCCCTGAGCCAGATCCATATCAAGTCCTGCACATATAAGAGACAAGCATAATCGTAGCATACAACCTTGATAATTAATACATGAATATATAAAATAAGTTTAGTTACACATAACTAAGCTATTCATGTTAAAAGGGATTGGACAAACAAATAAATGAATGATAGTACCAACACCACAGAGTAGACAATACAACTGTCGTTCTATATTAATGTCTAAAGAGTGATTACAACCATCTTTTGTATCAACCTTCCCTTACCCCTCCAGTTCCTCTCTCTCTCTCCCTTATTACCAACTTCTTATTCTTAGATTTGAGACTATGCTCGATAATCAAGTAAGCTATCCTTTCAAACGATCTGACCTCTATCACAATAGCCCTAGCTCTACTTATGTAGCATTCGAATTAGGGTTGCCAAGTTCCTCCATGAGTTTATTTAGGTAAAAGCAATGATTTTGCCATGATTTTGAGCTCTTTCCCATTTTCCTCCTTCATTAGGATTAGAAATCCCTCAAATAGGTCGAACTCTATATGTTTCCTTGCTTTTCTGAGTAGATTTAGGAGGGAATATAGAGATTTTTATGAGTCAATCCACTCCTTTGACCTCTAGATTCTCATTAGGATCCACTAATACTGTCCCCAAACCAACAAGTAGAGTTAGTGGGGTCACTAACGCTCCCTTAAGCTTACAGAGAAGCTTTATAAAGTATGTTGTCAGTGTATAGACAACGTTAGTGTGGAAACAAGGCCTGTGATTTTGGCTATTGCTTCATCCATCATGTCTTTCTCCTATGAGCTGATGAGGAGGTCATTTTGTTGTATAACAAACAAAACTTCAAGGATTTTATTGATCAGTTCATACATCCAGCCACCTATTTGATGAGCAATGAGACAGTACCCAGGGTTAGTGGAGAAATTAAAAATATTTTATATCTAAGTGAGCAGGACAGAACATGTGACTGGTATTTATACTAGAATTACACTGAGTTAAGAGTATATCGGTGCGAGATGCCACCTTATAAACTACCCAGGTATCTCCCAATGAGGATTTTTACCTTAGAATACATCAGACAGATTATGTTCAAATGAGGTCCACTTTGTATTAGCTAAAAATAAATCACAGTTCAGATAAAAGCTCAAGTAGGACTATTTATTTGTAACAACAGGAAAGCAAGAGAGGAGGTTGATATCCTCCTAAAACAGATGACCTTTTCCTTAAGTTTCACTTGGTCATATGACCCATTTGGTATGATCTCTAAGCAAAGAGTGAAACAAAAAATAACTCCATATATTTAGACTTAGATACCTAAAATTGAGAAGTATATGAACTAGGATGAGTGGGAAGAAAATAATCTCCAGGAAGAAGAGGAGCAATTGTTGTCTACTACTACCTCACAAAATCCCACACCTCAGGAAAAATGATAAAAGAGACCTCAGGAAGAAGAATCTCCTTTAGTTACAAAGGTTTCAGGAAAAGAATTCAAAATGTATACTAAGAAGGCAAGAACTAATCCTAAGATAGATTTTACAAAGGAAGGAGCAGGGAAAGCTCCTATAGTTCTCAAAACTCAACAGTTTCCAGCCAGGGAAAACATATTTACAGGATATCCCTTCTCTTAATTTTCACAAGAAATTCTAGATACAACTCAAACATCAGAACTGGTCCAAGGGCAAAGAGAAACTAGTATCTTTGACAAGTTTAAGGAAATAAAGCGTAGAATGAGTTTCTCAAGGTCAAGACTTATGACCAGTTTCAAAAACAAACATCCTCTACATAGCATAGTATTTTTTCAGCCTTTGACACTGAGAAGGGGAGAATGCATATGGAATTTTTACAGGCACACGTCCTCCAACTTAAATTTGCAGCAGACGACAAGCAAACTACATTTGAATTTTATACAAAGGATATCCATTGTTAGGTCCCTATAATACTAGTGTAACCCCTTATTGTTAATAGTGCAACCCCCTTATTATATTTTTGTGCCCATGTAGTCCCCATATTGGTATTATTGTTCCCCATAGAGGCCCACTATTGTTATTGTTGTGCACTTACATTATTATTGTTATGTCGACTCTGATTATATTATGACCCCTTAGACTCCTATATATAGAAATGAGGTCTTGTCATTTGTATCATCCAAGAATTATTCATTTGTGTAATGTAAAGGAGGTTTCCCCCTCAAATAGGCTAATTTATAAGGCATTGATCTATCTTTTCTATCTTTTTGTGAGTTGGTTTCATAACATTTTGTATCAGAGCTTTGGATTCTAGGGTTTCGCTGCTCCAAACAAGTCATCGTGGAAGTTTCACTATAACTTTTTCTCTACGAAGTCTCAGAAGCTAAAACAAACACACATTTGATCTAAAATCATTTTGAACCTCGGGTCAGAATTTCATATCTTGTCTCGCTATATTTTCACAGATATGATCTGAGGAAGTTAGCATTTTTGTAAGCTCCAGAATTCCATCTCAAATAGGTCAGCGTGGAATATTCGCTATAGTTTTTTTTCTACGAAGGCTCGGACTTTGAAATTAAAACCCATTTGAGCTTCAATCATGGTGAAGTTGGGTCCGTAATTTCAGATCTCGTTTCGCTATATTTTCAGAGATATGGTCCAAGCCATTTAGGGTTTTTGGAGACTCCTGAATTACATTCCAAATAGGTGACCTTGGGAAAACTGTCATAACTTTCTCTCTAAGAATTAGATTGAAATTGCATAAGATGTTACAAAAAGAGGATAGAATTTAATTTTCTATGTATGTTTTTCGGGTCCCAACGTCGAAACAGTGACACGTGGCAAGTCGTACAAGTGTTCTCTACTGAACTAGTCTAATCAGGTCATTGTAGGAGATTTTCCATAACTCATTATTGAAGAATCCAATGTTGATCCGACTGGTGGGGTTAGAAATAGGACTCAAATGGATACCACATGCCAAAATTTCAGAAATTAAAGATCTTAAATTACATAGTTACAGTCGTTTAAATATCGAGCTCCTAAAAGAAAGAAAAATAATGACTCGAATCAAGAAAATAGAAACACCTAGTAAGAAAATTTGGATGGATGATTTGAAGAATGCAATCGAAGCTAAGATAAATAGTTTTATATGTGCAATGGAAGCTAATATTGATGGTATGGAAGTATATTTGAAGAAAGATATGGAAGATTTGAAGAAATACATGGAAGGTTTGAATGAAGGTGGGACAAAGCTCTACAAGAAAGGCATCATAATGACGAAAAGGTAGTAGAAACTCATGATGAGAAACAAATAAATGTTAATCATGATTTCATAGAATCTAACACTGGATTGAAGACCCACCATATTCCAAAGATCTATATGAGGAAGTTGGATGGCAAGGATCCCATAACATGGATACTACAGATGGAGAAATATTTTGATCTACAAGATGTGCAACTATTACAAAAGGTACATATTGGAATTTTATATTTAGAACCAAATCAATTTTTATGGTATAAAGGGACTTGTTCTCGTAAACCACTTGTCACTTGGTCAATTTTCACAGAGGAAATGATAGCACATTATGAGGATAGAAAGAGAAACACCTTCTTTAACCAATTGATAAATCTCAAACAAAATGGTTCAATGGTGGAGCACATTGAGGACTTCCAAAAATTGAATATAAGGGTAAATGATATTCCAAAGAAGAAGAGGATTGCCTTATTCATAGGGACTTTAAAGGATAAAATTCAACATGAGTTTCATCTTTGGGAACCTGATTCATTGGAGAAGGCATTCATGCTGGAAAAACAAATTGAAAGCAAAATTATGGCAATAAGAAATCCTACCACTCATAAATATAAAGATCGAAGTGTTGTTGCTCCTAGCCTTCTACAACCTACAAGGTTGATGCCACAACAATTGGAAGAAAACAGAGAAAACGACCTTTGTTATAGTTGTGATAGAAAATACACTAAAGGTCATAAGTGTGTTGAGAAGAAATTATTTTACATTGATTGTGAAGAGGAGGAATAAAATGGTCAAGAAACATCAAAAGAAGAGGATATACACCAGGAACCAACCCCAGAGAAAGAAGAAATGAATCTGACCATATCTTGTAATGAATTGGCAGGAACTGCCACTCCTCAAAGTCGCAAGATAGAAGGACATATCAAGAAGAAAAAGGATAACCTCACTTTTGCGCAGAATCGAATGAAACAATAGGCAGGTCAACATCTTAGTGAAATTTTTTTTTATATAGGTGACTAGGTATTTTTACGAATACAACTTGTTAGTGTCAGTATCTTAATTCCCTCCATCAATGATCAAATTTATCTTTTTGCATGCATATTAGGTGTCTCATCCAATCAGCTACATTCCATTAGGTCATGGATCAACTGATGGTAGTGGTTTTTTGTCAATTTCCCTCATGCCATTTACCTGCTGGCCTATTTTCACATGTTCAGGTCATTTACTGTCATTTTATTTCATTCCATTTTCAAAAGTCATTTTAGGGTTTTTATGTCTCACTAGGTCTAGGGTTTGCCACCATGGTCTTCAAAAACTCAATAAGAGGTTAGCAGGCACATGAGGAGGTCTAATAGGTTCATAAAATTACAAATTCGCTGATGATATGCTTCATAAAGGGTTTTTACCTCAAAACTCTGTTTTGAGGTGAAAACAGGGTTTTTTCTATTTCATGTACAAATTTTATGTAATTTCAATGTTTTCATATGTAATAAGCTCTAGCTACTACCCTTGGTCACCTTGCCAACTCCATCCACTGCAAGAAACAAAAACATCAAAGCATCAATTCATCAAATGATCAAAAAGAGTCAAACTACAAAATGAAAAACAGAGTTTTTAAAGCAAAGTGAAAAGGACTTTAGAAAAGTGGGTCTGTAAATGAAAAAATTAAAAAAAAGAGGATATAAAGCTCTTCTTTGTGTTTGAAAGACTTCATTTTGTGCAAGAGAGTGAGCTAAAAGGAGAAAATTGGGTTTGTGGAAGAAAGAAGTGAAATTGCAGCGAAAATACGAACTTTCACCGGCGCTACACACCTGCTTGGCGCTACACACTGGGCGTAAATTTTGCACTGGATTTTGGCCGTGCAATACGCATACAAAGTGCGCTACGCACTTGGGAGGTAGCGCTACACATTTTCCTGTTGAGCTCCAAATCACACTTCATCGCTTTCCTCTGCCTCCAATTTCACAAATAACCTCTCAGCAATATGGAGATAGACTCAGCATATGAGAGGGATGATGAAACTGTCAGTGATTCTTCCTAAGAGGCTCATGCACCAAGAAAACCACATAAAGGGGAAAAACATATCCGGGAGGAGCCTACCACTCTCACAGAGTTACCAGCTTACCCTCTTGCAGTAACATGTTTTAAACATCAGTCTTCTTACCAGTTTTGTTAAATGGTGGAGAGGGTGAAATATCATCATGAGCTTGCTAGGTTATTTTTTATTCATCTTCATAATGGCCAGGTGAACGTAGATGGTGTCTCTTTCACCTTGACACCTGAAACCATTGCAGCAGCAACAGGCATCCCTAATGTGGGTGAACAGTGGAATAAGGGGTAGCATGTGGGCAGAGAGCATTATGAGCCTTACATCAAGGCTAGTTATTAGAGGCAAATCAGTAGGGTCTTTCCTTTCAGATACTTGCAAGATACTTATGCTCCACTCATGAAACTCATCATCAAGTATTTCACCTGTGAAGGGAGGTTTTCTCGTCTGTATACCTACCATGTTAGATTGTTGATGCATTTCACAAGAGTGAGGATGATGAACCTCCCATTTTTTATATGCGGGAATATTGAGTAGATGGCTATATATGTGCAAAGGAAACCTCTTCCTCAACAATTCAATAGCATTTACCATTTTCCATTGATTAAAATTGTTGTTTTGCATCAGCTAAGCTTGCTGAATATTTCATGGGATACATTCATTGCACATGAGGTTTTCAAAAGCCCTTAGGTGACTCCATCAGTGCTCCAAGAGGAAGGAGGGCCTTCAAACCAGCCAGATGTTCATGAGACTGAAACTGCAGGTGTGCCAGTGTTTGTCACTTATGAAAAAGGCACAAGGAGACTATTTGCAGCTGCCAAACGAGTATTATCTCAACCAGAGGTGGAAGGGGTATCGTTTCCTTCACCAAACCATAGGCAAATTCTATCTTCACCTACGGTGAAAGGGGCTTTGCCTCCTTCTTCAGTAGTACAGGTACAGGATAAAGGAAAGCAACCTTTGCATGATGAAGGGCCTTCTGAAGGTCAAGATAGAGACTTTGTTTTGGTTCGGGAAGAGGACACTGATTTGGGCTCCCAAAACCCAAGACTCAAGGAGATTATCAAAGAGAAAGAAGTTGACATCCATGCCTTATCACTTGACCTTGAGAGGGCTAAGTCGATTATCAACTTCCTTGAGCAAGAAAACAAGCAGCTTACTGACAAACAAGAACTCCTGGAGCTGCATATCATCAAACAAAACCAAGAGGGCAAAGGGCAAGTTGACATCCATTGACCAAAAAAAAATGACTCGGAATATTTTTTGGAGAAGGTGAATATGCATTTGGAGAAATTTCTTGAGAAAGCTAACAAGGAGAAGAAAATGTTGTGCCACATGGCTTATCACTATTTGGCCCGGAACAAAATTTGTAAGACAAGGATAAGAAACTTAAAAGCCAAGTTAAAGAGAGATTTGAGGAGAAAAAAAGAGCAAGATAAGCTCAAAATATTGGCTGAAGCATCATTGGCCTAGCATAGCACATAAAAAAGATCACTCATGCCAAATTTCAAGAAATTTGGTGAAGTTTTGGTCATTTTTTAATTTTTGAGGCAAAAAACAAGTTTTTCCAGCAGGGGTGTAGCGCCGGTGGCGCTACGCTTTTGATTGGGGCCTCCATTTGCAAAAAGCTTTACATTTTTGGAATCACCATGAAAAGTTGTGTATGCTCGAAAATGGTTCTAAAATTTTGACAAGTTCTGGACCTCCAAAAGGGCCAAAAACACCTAAAAAGTGCCCTCTCTGCCGCTTTTTGGCCACACAGGAAGCAGCCTTGGGAGATTGCATTTTTGGAAGGGAAAATGGACTTAAAATCAAAAAATTCAAGTTGCCCAGAAATTGGACTCACCAATCTTTCCAATGATCTATTCTGCACCTAATTTGGACTTCGGGAAGCCTTCCAAAAGTGGCCTAGAAAAATTTCTATGCATAGAAAAAGTGGCACTACGCATAGGAGGAAAATTTGCTAATTTTGCATGTTTGCTCAAAATTTCGCCTAGTTTTCTACCAGTTTGACTTTTTCTTCTCTCATGGTCAAATTCATGATGTAATATGATGTAAATTGATGTACTATGATGTAAAAATGATGAAAATTGACTTAAGGAGGTAGATACATCAGTTTTAGGTGGTTTTGAGCTGAATGAATCAGTTTCCATAGTTTTAGAGGCAAGTTGTTCCACTGCCTATTTTTCAGTTCCTAGTTTAGATCTTGTTGAAGCAGCTCCTTGACTCATGGGTCGACCCCTGATGGCTAGCATAGGTGGTTTGATGTCTATATCTTGTACTTTCTTAGACATTTTTCAAGGTTGGACTCTTGTGGATACTTTGAGCTTCATTGTACATCACTTCTGCAGTTTGGCAAGGAAATAAACCAGGGTTTTGCAGCATTTTGTGGGATTCTTGTGGCAAGGTGAATTAGTATTGTTTTCTCCTCTGTTATTTAGTTTATCATATGTTTATATGTGCCATCATCTCTCTCTTTTTCTGCATAGCTAAATGAATCAAGTGTAAAAGGTGGAATTCATTGATGTTTCAGTGCTCTGCCTTGGGGTTTATTTAGTTTTACATGTTTTCTGTTGTTTGAAGAGGACTCATGACATTTGCATGCCCTCTCCAACTCCTCACCAGTCTTTAGACTCACCATTGCACCTAATTCAAAGTGCTAAAACACTTGCCTACCTTGCCCCATAGAAACCTCTGCAAATATGAGTTGGTGCTACTTTTCTAAATCCGGAGTTTGCCAAAGATCTTGAAACTGAAAGGGAAAATAGATCAATTGATGCATATATTTTGAATCTTCAAACTTCCATTGTGGCTACTAATATTCCCGAGTTCTTAGAATCTACATCCGCTACTCTTGGTTCATCTGTTGTTGTGTCTAGTTCATAAATTCCTACTAAAACTCCTTTTATCTCCACCATTCCCATGAAGCCCACCATATATGATCAAAGATCCGTTGTCTCTTCTCCCCCATCAACTCCTTCAACACCTCAAATATCTAACATTTCTTCTCCTCTTTCTACACCGCATACACCCACTACATTGATTGCTATTGTTGTTCCAACTCCTCCTACGTCCCCAAGGCCAGTTTCAAATCCACCTCGAACAATGGCTGCCCGATATGCACCTCTTGTTTTGCCACAGAACTTGGATGCTATGCCTGTTGATTACCAAAGTAAAATTTCATTTTTTGATGCAACCCAAGGTATCACAGCGCAGCAGCATGTTGATAGGATGAACGATTTCTTTGATCTTTATGAGATAGATGCAGAAAATGTGACTATGAGATTATTTGTGCAAAATTTTGGAGGCGAAGTGTGAAAGCGGTTCAGAGCATTGCCCGTTGGGACTATCAATACATTGGCAGTTCACCATAGACAATTTCTGGATCATTGGGAGGTAAAGAAAAATCCACTCCAAATTCTTTCTGAGTATGAAAACATAAAGAGGAATGTTGGTGAGAGTGTCCAGGATTACTGTGTTAGATTCAATACTGTTTATAATGCTATTCCAGCTGATATAAAGCCACCAATGGGGTTGGCTTTGATAAAATTTCCTGATGGCTTTGATCTTGACATGGCATATCAATTGAGAGAAAGAGACTCGACTACATTGGAGGATATGCAGAAAATTTCATTGAGTGTGGAGGCAAATCTGCTAGCTAAGAGAGCAAGAACGAAGACCAAGAAGAAGGTGACCATAAAGGAAGAAGCTTCCTCCTCAGATCATTTTCTTCGAAAGATTGAGAAGATGTTTGATATATTAACTATTGCAGATAAGCACTAGACACAGATCAAAAATCCAAATTTCCGTGGTCAACAAGAACCACAGTTCAGGATTAAACAATGAGAGCAAAGAGCGCAAGACCAAGCAGCACAGGAGCAAGTTAAAACACCATTACAGCAGATTTTGTACATGGTCTGGAATCAGATGATGATGAGAATCTAATAGGAGAGGAGAATCACTTTTTTACACCAAATGGTTTGCGAATTTATATCACCGAGGATGAGGAGTATTCAGAAATCCTGGCTGTACAGAAAGATGAAGATTTTATATTAGCAAATGAAACAGTCCTAGAAGAAGAATCTGATGAATATCAGAGGGGATATATGAATGCATTGACAGCGCAACAAAGACAGTATTCACTCAGGAGCAGGGATGTACCAATCAATCCAATTCAAAAGCGGAAGGAAGCAACACCATCAAATAATGACTCTCCAAATGTTCAGAAAAAAAGGAAAGGAGGCAGTAGATCCTACTTCCAGCAAAGTACAATCAGCAAATGACAAGTCAAATTAGCCAAGTGCAGCAAAGGAAAAGACTAAAAAGAAGGATGCTCCGCTCAAAGAGGTAGAGAAAACTACAACCTTTAGCTTAGAGAATGAGATTGCTAAGTTAAAAGTGTCGATACCTTTGACAGAATTAATGAAAAATAGCAGTTATAAAGGTCAAGTGTCAAAGATTTTGAATATAGATCCCTTGTCTGATATGGTTAATGTGGAAGATGACCAAACCGAGCTTATATTTGGTCCGGCATTAGAAGGCCAATCTGAGGATAGTGACGTAGCCCCTTTTTACATCAGCCTTATATTGCATGATTATGTCTTGCAAAATGCCATGTTTGATTCAGGAGCATCTCACAACCTAATGCCAAAGGCAATTATGGAAAAATTGGGTTTAGACATCACTCGCAAGTATCATGATCTTTATTCCTTTGATTCTGGTAGGGTCAGATGTATTGGTCTCATTAAGGATTTGGTTGTGACTTTAGATCAGATTCCAGCAAAGAATGTTCTCATGGATGTAGTTGTGGCCGACATTCCCCCTAGATTTGGCATGCTTTTATCTAGATCATGGGGTGCAAAACTCAAAGGGACATTGCAGTTAGATTTCTCCTATGCCACTATTCTCGTGTTTGGTCAGTTGAGGAAATTATATAGGGAGAAAAAGATGAAGTATATGATCACCAGCAAGGAGAAACCTTTGAATCATCCAATTAATTATGTACATACAAATTTAGAATCTTTTGTTCTTTATTCTGACAGTGGTTTTAATGATGTGAATAGTCAATTAGTTGAAGTGGAAGATATTCCGGAGATAACAGAAAATTTCAGAGCAGTACTTGATCAAGAGAGACAAAGGCTTGAAAGTACTATTGAATAGTCAACATTCCGCCAGTAGCAGAAAATTGATGGACAATAGCCAAAGCTAGAAGAGCAGGTAGAATTCCAGTACTTGGAGGAAAAAGCCGGTTTGTGGAGTATGGATTTTGATGGAGCAGTAGGTAAGGATGGTGCAGGAATTGATATTTGGATATGAAGCCTAGTTTTCCTACCAAATAAAGTCCCGAGCAATGTAAGAGTTTGTTCATATAAATTGGCTTTTGGTTGTTCCAATAACGAAGCTGAATATGAGGCACTGATTGCTGGTTTAAAAATCCTTAAGAAGTTGAATGCAAAGAGAATTTCAGTTTATGGCAACTCCAAATTAGTAATCAAACAATTCAAGGGTGAATACCAAGCCAAACATCCTCGAATGAGGGCTTACTGTAATACAGTTCTAGATATTTTGAAGTTGTTTCCAGATTATACTTTGACATGTGTCCCTCGTACACAAAATGTTATTGCAGATTCCCTTGCTACAGCTGCAAGTAACTTAAAGATCCCAATGAATTCAAACAATAAGTTTGAAATTCATGTGAAGCATCGCCCAGCTGTCCCTGATAATCAAAGATATTGGCAGGTGTTTCAGGATGACAAAGAGATTGAAGAATTTATGCAAAATGAAGGCAAATATAAAGACACTTCTATTGATGGTGAGCAAGATGATGGCGAACCAGACATAGAGGTAAATCAGATGGAAGTCTTACAGTTGAAGGACAATGCAATCCATAAAGCTCTTATACCTTTAGAGGAATTATTTGATCAAGATGATGTAGCCCGCAAACCAAGTTTAGTGCCAACCAAGAAGGGAGTTGAAGATGTGAATATCGGAACAACAGAAAATCCAAAGATGGTGAAGTTGTCAAAGGCATTACCTCCTCAGGTAAAAGCAAAATACATTAGTTTATTGTCTTCATTTTTTGATGTATTTGCATGGGACTATACAGATTTGAAGGAGTACGATAAAAGTATAATTCAGCATATCATTCCAATCAAGCCAAATCAAAAGCCATTTCGCCAGAAGTTGAGAAGGATAAATCCGAAGTTGCTGCCATCAATAGAAAAAGAGGTGAATCGATTGTACAAGGCTGGTATAATCGTTCCGATAAGATTTTCAGATTGGATCTCCAATTTGGTGCCCGTGCGGAAGAAGACAGGTGAGATTAGATTGTGCATTGATTTCAAAAATTTGAATAAGGTGTCCTTGAAAGATAATTATCCATTGTCGAAAATGGACCACATACTCCAAAGAGTAGTTGGGGCATCTCGTATGTCGTTGCTCGATGGGTATTCCGGCTACAATCAAATTTTGGTTCATGAGGATGACAGGGACAAAATAGCATTCACCACTCCGTGGGGAACATTCCGCTATGCCAAGATGATGTTTGGTTTAAAGAATCCTGGTGCAACATTTCAGTGTGCCATGGACATCGCCATCGCAAATGAAAAAGATGTGTTTCTAGTAGTGTATCTTGATGATTTGACTATCTTTTAAAATTCAGATGAGGAGCATCTTTACCATCTGAAAATTGTTTTTCAGCATTGCAGAAAATATGGAATATCACTCAATCCCAAAAAGAGCTTGTTTTCCATGGATGAGGGCAATCTTCTCAGTCACATAATATCCAAAGAAGGCATCCGCATTGATCCTGCTCGAGTGGAAGCTATTCAGAAAATTTATTTTCCTCGTAGTAAGAAAGAGATCCAAGCATTTAATGGTAAGATGAACTTCTTACACCATTTTGTGCCAAATCTAGCTAAACACTTGAGGGAGATTACAAATATGTTGAAGAAGGATAGTGTGGTCAAGTGAATCGAAGAAGCCATGAAGTCTTTCAACCTGGTAAAGTTGGTTCTTTCTTCAGCTCCGATTTTAATTAGCCCGACTTATTCCTAGGATTTCATATTATTTTCATTCGCTTCTGAGCATACTATGGTAGTAGTTCTAATGCAAAAAAGAGACCAGCTTGAAAATCCAATTGCCTTTTTCAGCAGGACAATAAGAGATGCAACACTAAAATATAGCATTATTGAGAAGCAAGCTCTTTCCTTGGTAAAAGCTTTGAAATATTTTCGGGTATATATTCTGCACTCTCATATTCTTGCTTATGTCCCTAACGCAGCCGTCAAAGATGTTTTGGTACAAACAGATCCAAAAGGGAGACAATACAAATGGATCACAGCTTTGTTAGAATATGACTTGGAGATAAAGCCAACAAAGCTAATCAAAGGGCAGGGTCTAGAAAAATTGATGGCAGAGTCTAATTTGCATGCCTTGGACATCAATTTGATTGCTACTATGTCTGAAGAAGATGAAGATGGTTCACTTGTTCAGGTATCTGAAATTTTTCTCCATTCTCCTTAGTATTCAGATATTGTATATGTGCTTTAGCACCTTTCACCGCCACTGGGGATGGCTAAAAATAAAGGTAGAACTCTGAAACTGAAGGCTGCTAAATTTTGTATTATGAACAATGCACTTTATTGGAAAGATCCCAGAGGTATTTTGCTGAATTGTTTGGTTGAGGAGGAAGCAAAATAGGTCATGGATGATTTTCACAAGGGAGACTGTGGAGGTCACCTATTTTGGAAGACGATGGCTAACAAAATTTTGAGAGCGGGGTATTATTGGCCTACCCTTTTCGCTGATGTTTATAAAACTGTCACAAGCTGTCATGAATGCCAGATTTTTCAGGGAAGGAGAAAGTTGCAGCCTCTACCTCTCAAGCCAGTCGAAGTTAGTGCTCCATTTCAGTAGTGGGGCCTAGATTTTATTGGAGAGATTCATCCCACATCTTCAGCTCAGCACAAGTGGATCTTAACAGTGACAGATTATTTCACAAAATGGATTGAAGCGATTCCCACTCGGTAGGCCACCGACTTGGTAATAATTCAGTTTCTTGAAAATAATATTTTGTCACGTTTTGGCTATCCTAACAAACTGATTACAGATAACACAGCAGCATTCAAGTCCAAAAGGATGATTGATTTTTGTAGCAAATACAAAATTACCTTGGGACATTCTACTGGATACTATCCACAAGGTAACAGATTGGCGGAATCTTCAAACAAATCATTGGTCAACATCATTAAAAAGCTTCTGGAAACAAACAAAAAGAGTTGGCATAAGAAATTGGTTAATGCACTATAGGTGGATAGAGTAAGTCAGAAGAAGTCAATAGGCATGTCTCCTTTTGAGATTGTATATGGTATTGACATGGTGTTCCCGACATCTCTCACAGTCCAGGTTGTAAAACTTCTGTAGGAAGCTGGTAGCAAGGAAGATCATTTACAGCAAAGAATAATCCAAATGATCCATTTACAGCAGATGTGAGAGGAAGTTTTTGACAATACCTTTAGGCTGCAAGAGAGAATTAAGAAGATTTATGATCGGAAGGCAAAGGCAGATAAATTTCAGATTGAAGACATAGTGCTAAAGTGGCATGCTCGAAAGGAGGATAAAGGAAAGCATGACAAATTCGAGAATCTATGGAAGGGACAATACCAAATTGCTGCATATCGGGGTCAAAATTCTTTTCTACTCAAAGAAATGAACGGGGAAGATTGTCCAGGAGGGCCAGTCAATGGTCGGCTTCTAAAACGGAATTATCTTTGAGAAACTTTCTGCTATCACATTTGTCATTGTACATACCATTTTATTTCTTTCATTGCAAAGTGTGTACTGTCATCATTCATTCAGTTTGGGGCCTGAAGTGAAGGCTATAAAACTGAATGATAGGCTTCAATTTTTCATTATTTGGTGATCGTTGATAGAGTCAGTTTTGAATCAGTTTGAGTCAGTTTTCAGTCTTTGTAATTGAGTCAGTTTTGAGTCAACATATTGGTTTTAGTTTGTTGAAGTTATTGACTCCATTTTTTGCCCAATGGATGAGGAATTGGTCTACTTTCCCCAGAGACCTATGGTTCTTGGCACCTCCCAGGAGCTACCATCCCCATTGGAGCTAATGTTAGTGTCGGTATCTTCATTCCCTCCATCAGTGATCAAATTTCTCTTTTTGCTTGCATATTAGGTGTCTCATCCGATCAGCTGCATTCCATTAGGTCATGGATCAACTGATGGTAGTGGTTCTTTGTCAATTTCGCTCATGCCATTTACCTGCTAGCCTATTTTCACATGTTCAGGTCATTTACTATCATTTTATTTCATTCCATTTGCAAAAGTCATTTTAGGGTTTTTAGGTCTCACTAGGTCTAGGGTTTGCCACCATGGTCTTCAAAAACTCAATAAGAGGTCAGCAGGCATATGAGGAGGTCTAATAGGTTCATAAAATTACAAATTCACTGATGATATGCTTCATAAATGGTTTTTACCTTAAAACTCTGTTTTGAGGTGAAAACGGGGTTTTTTCTATTTCATGTACAAATTTTTATGTAATTTCAATGTTTTCATATGTAATAAGCTCCAGCTACTACCCTTGGTCACCTTGCCAACTCCATCCACTGCAAGAAACAAAAACATCAAAGCATCAATTCATCAAATGATCAAAAAGAGTCAAACTGCAAAATGAAAAACAGAGTTTTTAAAGCAAAGTGAAAAGGACTTTAGAAAAGTGGGTTTGTAAATGAAAAAATTAAAACCAAGAGGATATAAAGTTCTTCTTTTTGTTTGAAAGACTTGATTTTGTGCAAGAGAGTGAGCTAAAAGAAGAAAATCGGGTTTGTGGAAGAAAGAAGTGAAATTGCACCAAAAATATGAACTTTCACCGGTGCTACACACCTGCCTAGCGCTACACACCGGGCACAGGTTTTGCAATGGATTTTGGTTGTGCGCTATGCATACAAAGTGTGCCACACACCTGGGAGGTAGTGCTACACATCTGCCTATTAAGCTCCAAATCACACTTCATTGCTTTCCTCTAACTCTAATTTCACAAATAACCTCTCATCAATATGGAGATAGACTCAGCATATGAGAGGGATGGTGAAACTATCAGTGATTCTTCCCAAGAGGCTCATGCACCAAGAAAACCACATAAAGGAGGAAAACATATACAGGAGGAGCCCACCACTCTCACAGAGTTACTAGCTTGCCCTCTTGCAGTAACCTGTTTTAAACATCAGTCTTGTTACCAGTTTTTTCAAATGGTGGAGAGGGTGAAATATCATCATGAACTTGCTAGGTTATTTGTTCTTCATCTTCACAATGGCCAGGTGAACCTAGCCGGTGTCTCTTTCACTTTGACACCTAAAACCATTGCAGTAGCAATAGGCATCCCTAATGTGGGTGAACAGTGGAATAAGGGGTAGCATGTGGGCAAAGAACATTATGAGCCTTACATCAAGGCTTGTTATCAGAGGCAAATCAGTAGGGTCTTTCCTTTCAGATACTTGCAAGATACTTATGCTCAACTCATGAAACTCATCATCAAGTATTTCACCTGTGAAGGGAGGTTTTCGCGTCTGTATACCTACCATGTTAGATTGCTGATGCATTTCACAAGAGTGAGGATGATGAACCTCCCATATTTTATATGCAGGAATATTGAGAAGATGGCTATATATGTGCAAAGGAAACCTCTTCCTCAACAGTTCAGTAGCATTTACCATTTTTCATTGATTAAAATTGTTGTTTTGCATCAGCTAAGCTTGCTGAATATTTCATGGGATACATTCATTTCACATGAGGATTTCAAAAGCTCTTAGGTGACTCCATTAGTGCTCCAAGAGGAAGGAGGGCCTTCAAACCAGCCAAATGTTCATGAGACTGAAACTGCAGGTGTGCCAGTGTTTGTCACTTATGAAAAAGGCACAAGGACACTATTTGCAGTTTCCAAACGAGTATTATCTCCACCAGAGGTGGAAGGGGTCTCGTTTCCTTCACCAGACCACAGGCAAATGCTATTTTCACCTATGGTGAAAGGGGCTTTGCCTTCTTCTTTAGTAGTATAGGTACAAGATAAAGGAAAGAAACCTTTGCATGATGAAGGGCCTTCTAAAGGTCAAGATAGAGATTTTGTTTTGGTTCAGAAAGAGGACACTGATTTAGGCTCCCAAAACCCAAGACTCAAGGAGAGTATCAAAGAGAAAGAAGCTGGCATTCATTCCTTCTCACTTGACCTTGAGAGGGCTAAGTGGATTATCAACTTCCTTGAGCAAGAAAACAAGTAGCTTACCAACAAACAATAACTCCTGGAGCTGCAGATCATCAAAGAAAACCAGCAAAAGTCCAAGAGGGCAAAGGGAAAATTGACATCCATTGAACAAAAATACAATGACCGGGAATATTTGTTGGAGAATGTGAACATGAATTTGGAGAAATTGCTTGAGAAAGCTAACAAGGAGAAGAAAATGTTGTGCTACATGGCTTATCACTATTTGGCCCGGAACAAAATTTGTAAGACAATGATAAGAAACCTAAAAGCCAAGTTAAAGAGAGCTTTGAGGAGAAAAAAAGAGAAAGATAAGCTCAAGATCTTGGCTAAAGCATCATTGGCCCAAAATAGCACATAGAAAATATCACTCATGCCAAATTTCAAGAAATTTGGTGAATTTTTGGTCATTTTTGAATTTTTGAGGTAAAAAACAGGGTTTTTCAGCAAGTGCGTAGCGCCACCGGCGCTACACTTTTGATGGGGGCCTCCATTTGCAAAAAAATTTACATTTTTGGAATCACCATGAAAATTTATGCATGTTCAGAAATGGTTGTGAAATTTTGACAAGTTCTGGACCTCCAAAAAGGCCAAAAACACCTAAAACGTGCCCTCTCTGCCACTTTTTGGCCACACAGGAAGCAATCTTGGGAGATTGCATTTTTGGAGGGGAAAATGGACTCCAAATAAAAAAACTCAAGTTATCCTAGAAAGTAGACTCAATAATATTTCCAATGAGCTATTCTGCACCTAATTTGGACTTCAGGAAGCCTTCCAAAAGTGGCCTGGAAAAAGCGCTACGCATAGAAAAAGTGGCACAACGCATAGGAGGAAAATTTGCCAATTTTGCCTGTTTGCTCAGAATTTCGCCTGGTTTTCTACTAGTTTGACTTTTTCTTCTCTCATGGTCAAATTCATGACGTAGTATGATGTAAATTGATGTACTATGATGTAAAAATGATGAAAATTGACTTAAGAAGGTAGATACATCAGTTTTATGTGGTTTTGAGCTAGATGAATCAGTTTCCATAGTTTTAGAGGGAAGATGTTCCACTGCCTATTTTTCATTTCCTAGTTTAGATCTTGTTGAAATAGCTCCTTGACTCATGGATTCGACCATTGATGGCTAGCATAGGTGGTTTGATGTCTATATCTTGTACTTTCTTAGTCATTTGTCGAGGTTGGACTCTTGTGGATACTTTGAGCTTCATTGTACATCACTTCTGCAGTTTGGCAAGGAAATAAACCAGGGCTTTGTAGCATTTTGTGGGATTCTTGTGGCAAGGTGAATTAGTATTATTTTCTCCTCTGTTATTTATTTTATCATATGTTTATATTTTCCACCATCTCTCTATTTTTCTGCATAGCTAAATGAATCAAGTGTAAAAGGTGGAATTCATTAATGTTTCAGTGTTGTGCCTTGGGGTTTATTTAGTTTTACATGTTTTCTGCTATTTGAAGGGGACTCATGACATCTGCATGCCCTCTCCAACTTCTCACTAGTATTTAGACTCACCATTGAACCTAATTCAAAGTGATAAAACACTTGCCTACCTTGCCCCACAGAAACCTCTGCAAATCTGAGTTGATTTCTCGGACCCAAAACTGCCTTCCTCATCTGATCCAGCAAACAATCATTAAAATCAATCAAACTCCTCTGAGCATATACCTTGCCTAAAATTAGTATTTACATCAGTCATCTCTTGAATTATTTACCATATTTTCCTGAGATTGACAAGGAGAGAGCCCTCTCCCGACCTGATAGGGCTACCTACTAGGTTTAGCGTGGTTTGATGTTACCCTAGACCTGCCTTTCTCAGCCTGAGGTAGATTTAGGCTATAACACAACCATACAAACAAATGTCCCTCAAGGAAGCTAAGAAGGATAATAGATTATCACCAAAGTACTATGGTCCTTACAAGGTACTATGGCATACAAATTGGAGCTTCCTACATCTTCCCGAGTGCCCCTAGTTTTCCATGTTTCATGCTTAAAGAAGCTTGTAGTTGATAAGCTCCCCATTCAAACAATATTTTTAGAACTTGTTGGGCATGGAATCCCCCCCAAGGCATGTTTTGGGGCTTAAAGCTGAAGGTTTGACCAAGTCTTTTGTAAAAGCTCCACAAATTACGAGCGCAGGACACGAAGTCATAATAGATTCACATGGTTGTCCGCCCCAGTTTTGTAATGTAATGTCGGTTGGATAGACCTACCCATGGTCTGCATACCATGGGATTGTATAAATAGAGCAAGGCTCTAAGTGTATAAGATAACTAATAGAAGATAGAATAGAAGAATATGAAAAGTCTAAGTGATTGAGTGAAAGTTTAAAGTGTGTCCATGGGTCATAGAGTAGGAGAAGGCTCTACAGCTAAGTGTGCAGAGATCTAGTAGTATGCAACTGAGTGTGCGGATCCCTGCAGCTGAGTACGCGGACCCCTGTAGTTGAGTACGTGGACCCCTGCAACTGAGTGCGCAGGGCAGGTCGAGTCTGTAACCATTGGGAGAATCAATAAAGAGAAGTTTTACTACATTTCTGTATATCTTTTCTGGGTTTAATGCATGATTGGATATAATTTGCAAGTATATTGTTTCTTTACTGCGCGAACTTGTATGAATGTTTTGTATAGCTAATTATAACTTAAGACATTCATGTAGGTGAAGGTAATTAACTAGGATTGGAAGGTAAGTAAGATCTCGGGTAATAGTGCAGAGCACGACGTGGGAGCTCCACAGCCCTCGGTTAGGGCTGTGCAAAGGTAGTGTATCAGGCCACGAGGAATGGGAAAGTGCGCGAAACAACCCATGCATAGGAACAAACAATGGACCATTCGAACCTCTCAAACATCTCAAGGGTGCGGAAACCTAGTTCTAGCACCCTCCCATACTACTTCGGATGAGACCTCAATCCGCGTGTTGGCCGGATAAATCAATCTTGCGGACAAGGCCGATCTCCCTAGTATTAGAAGATATTCTAGCAACAAACGGACAAACAAATCTATCTTTCTCTAGACATATGTGATTTATAAATAAATACTACAAAGGTATTAAGATCCTACCTTAGATCCAATGCTTGTTCGTAGTAGTCATCCTTTAATCGTTCAAAAGAGTTAACCTCCAATCGTTCGAAAGAGTTACCTTTAAAGAACTGCAATCAAAAACAAGCAAACATTAAATAGCACCTACATAGCAAATATTATAAATCATGCCTATTATGGTGATCAAGGAATCCATAAAATAAACCATAAATCAACAGCTTATTGAGAAAAACAAATTTATTTGTATTAACTTTGAAGGAGAAGAACCTTACAACCTTTTCAGCCTTGATGTTGAACAAGCTCTTCCTGGGGTCCGAAATAGGAATTTCCTTTACTTTGACAAGCCTTTCACTCTTCCAAATGAGATCTTAGAGGTATGTAATCTTTCCTCATAAAAACTCAACTAAAGAAGACTAAGTTCCAACAGCATTTCACCTCAAAAATATTCAGCTTCTAACCTCTCCAGTAACCAGCCCAATGACTCTTTTTATAGTGTAGAGGAGGAGGTTACAGGTCCACCTATGAAGGGATAGAATCCTCCTTCAAAGGGATAAGCTCCTCACATCAAGGGGTTAGCTCCTTAAGGTATGGGATGCATGAACCGTAAGAGAGCGAACTTTCCACCTCAAGATTCCTTCCAGAAGCTTCTAGAAATGACTGAAAGTAAGTTTTTCAGAATATACTCGTGCCTTTTTAAATTTTACAGGGGTCCGCACATTTAACACAGAGACAGTGCGGTCAAGTGCGCAGGAGACATGACCATTAGGTGAGAGACCGCAGGTAATACAAAGAGAAAGTGCGGAACTAGAGTTTTAGAGACTTTTGAGGGATTTCTCTTATTTTCAAGGCTTGATATGAGGAACTGAGGCTTAAGACTTGAAAAGGAGGAAAGTATGAGTGGTAATGGACTCACACAGATTGCAGAGTGTCAAGGTGACAATTTTTAGTGCAACAGATTGCCCCCTAAAGTGCGAGGTTTGTAATAGATGAAGATAGAGTCTGTCATTTATGAAGACTGAAGTACTTTATCATTTCAAGGATCATCCTATGGACACCCCAGTTGGAACCTGTAAAAACATTCAATGCAAAATATATATATGTAGACATATCATCGCTAAGGTAGGCATTCCCATACTCAGATCAAAACTGACTAGAAAACTGACTAAATTGTTCTGATAAAGGAATGATTTTGTAATACATCAAGAGTATAGAAATGTGTAGACACAGTATGGGCACAGCCATCTATTTATGAATAGTCCACTATATAATGAATAACAAAATTCCTCACAACCTGGATGGTAGAAACTAGATCCAGGGTCTTGATTTCCGCTTCCCGAACTAGTACGATTCTATCCATGTGAATGAATGTGTCAAGGTCAAACATGGTAGAAACCACTTGGTTACCAGTCAATGATGTGAATTGTTAAAAAGTGTGAGAGAAACCACCAGTAATGTCAATGGCTCTCAAAGTTCCCAGTACAATCCATGAAATGTGAATAAATGAGCTGAAGTTGAACATGTCATAGAATCATTCAATCGAAAGTCAATGATGCAACCTAACGTCGAAGGCGAGAAAACCGCCATTAGGGCGTGCAGATTTCAAGGTACTGACAATTTCTAGATCAAATTCCTAGATAATGAGATGAAGTTGATAGAAAGCGATCCATCGTAGGCAAGCCCACAACACGAAATCATAGATCAAATTTTGAAGAAATATATTGGCCACGATTGACTCAGGGATGGTTAAAATCGATGACAGATATCTTGCAGATGAATGGCTTGTTTGAACTGATCTCTTGAACACATAACAACACTGCAGATGGCTTGGTGACAATTGACCCAAAGCTAATACCCAGAAACCGGCTGAAGACTTTCAATATGGTTTGATTAACTGTTAGACCAAGGATTTCCCAACCCAGGTGAACAAAAAGTGTCGTGTTCAAGAGTGGTTAATGGATTTTCTAAAAAAAAAAGTGTAACAAACAGGTTCATTTTTCTCTCTTTTCCCCCACCATTTCTGGCAAGTACCTCTTTATTTTTGGCAAGCTTAAGGAGGATAACATTTGCTTGTTTATAAGCTCATCCTTCGGATGAGTCCAACTTAGTTTAAAATTTGAACCCTAAGAAGGAGTGGTTCGTTCCTGTTTAAAATTGAACAAGTCCTTTACTATTAAATTTTAACGAGTCCAGTATAGGAAAAACTCGGTGTTTTTCAATTTTAGGGAGTCGGAAGAAAAACTTAACAAAACTCCATGGGGGTACTTTTTCGTAAAATAATCCCTCGGGTCCGAAAAAGGATAAAATAATACAGGAGGGATGACATTTCCAATACTTTAACGAGTTGGAGAGGAAAATCGTTCAACAATCTTTTCATATTTAACGTGTCTGAAAAGGGTTTAAAGAGGACTCTAGTTTCATCATGGTGATGAGTCCAATGTCGTTAGGGTTTAACGAGTTCGACATAGGTAAAACTCAGAGTCTTTTTCATGTTTAGAGAGTTTGAAAAAGACACAGAAAAGAAAACTCCAGAGGGGTCCTTTTTCGTAAATTTATGTCCCTCGAGCCTGAAAAAGTATAAAACAATACTCGAGAGAACCGCTTGACCATTACGATCAAGGAATACTTTTCATAATTAGTGGCCTCGATCCGAAAAAGTAGAAAAGTGATCGAAGACACGTCGTTTCACAACCAGTATCAAACTTGAAATGACAGAAGTACGGTGATCTTTTCATATTTATACGGTCATAAAAGAGCTGAAAGTGGACCGCCTTTTTAATTCTGTTTAACAAGTTAAAAAGGGAAAAACTCAGCATTCTTTTCATATTTTACGAGTCAGAAAAGAGCTTAAAGAAGACTCGTCCTAGAGGAACGAGTGGTATAAAGAGTAGCAATTGGTTCCGGCAATGGTGGAACTGCTCAAAACATGTAATGGTTAAGAGGCTGGCTAATAAAACCACTCATCACTGTGGTCCCTCAGGAAAGGAAAAACAACCAAGTGAAAGCATATGATCAGCCAAAGAGATGGTGGTGATGGAATGAAACAAGCAAGGCTCATCTAACATAATATAGCGGATAAAAACAGCAATCATGAGATGTAAATCGGGTATGGGTTCATTTTTACACAAACTTGAACCATGGAGAACTCTACTTGGATTCGGTTTCATGTTTACACAAGCTTGAAACGAAAAACTATGCTCGTTATAAGTTCCCATGCCCCGGCATAATGACTCAAATCAAGGTACATGCCCCCCAAGCTTCATTGCATTCAACGAGGTGGATGGAATGAAAGTTCACTTTCGAGATCTTGGAAAGACTCAAATACTCGATTTGGAAAGGGAGTTGTTTCACTTTTTAATGAGGTTGACACAGGAAAAGAACTATCCTCAAAACCCTTGTTTCATTTTTTAACGAGCTTGACACAAGATAAGGAACTATGCTCATGACTCCTTGTTTCATTTTTTAACGAGCTTGACACAAGACAAGGAACTATGCTCACAAACACCCGGTTTCATTTTTTAATGAGGTTGACACAGGAACAAACTATCCTCGAGACACTCAGTTTCATTTTTTAACGAGGTTGACACAGGAACAAACTATCCTTGACCCTGATCAGGAATCAGAAAACAACTGTACAACCTGATATGTAATTTCAAAGGGACTCAAAGGCATTGTGCCATCAAATGAATCCACCTCAGAATCGGAAGGTATGATTCGAGGATCATCAAAAGTAACAGTGTTCGATGAAATCATATGAATATTTGCAATAGAAGGTGATACGTTAGGAGGAGGGAAGGAAAAAGTTCTTAGTAAACCAAAATCTTTAATCAAACCTATACTAACATCTTTGTAAGGGATAGTCGTTTTACCGATGTGCTGAACACTATTTGTAGAGGCTGGGTCAGATGAGAAATAAGTCAGTTGGTCTATTGTAATGATCTTTCCGTTATGAGGAAACTTGATAAGCCGAAAGACCAATGAAACAATAGCAGTCATAGCATAAGACCAAATGCGACCCAGGAGAAGGTTGTAATCTAGAGGGGCATCAACCACTTCCACATCTAGATCGACGGTTTTGCCTTCGACCCCTATAGGTAAATCCTGCAAAATACCAAAAGGATGGAACCCTTACCCATCAAAAGCCTTTAGAATTGTCGGAGACTGATTGAGTGTGAAAGAACCAAGTGATCTCCAACACTAGATCGACATAATACATATAGGAGCCCCTTCATCAATCACAGTCCAAAAGAAAGGTCTGTTTTTTCACTAAAACTGTAATCCGGAAAGCCATTTGATGAGGTAGGTAGGGTGTACTATTCTCTAAATCAAAGATTATTAGGTTCGGATCGTAAATATCAACAACTCCTATAGCAGACAATAGTAATTTACACGGTGCTAGGCATGATTGCAGCACTTCCAAAGCCGACATTGCTGAAGGGGCAATAGCTAAGTCTTCAACAATGTTATAATTATGAGCAGCTCTCACATGTGGATTGAAAGCTGATTTCCGAAATATACCTTTAGCAGGCGGTTTGATTACTAAGTCAGCGTTGGGTTTCTCGATCTGGAACGAATCAAAACTAGGAGGAGGTGTAGTTGATGTGTTTGAATTAGAAGATTCTTGTTCTCTACCATCAACAGGATTTTTACTACCATAATCTTGCGATCGTGTTGCAATCCTGACATGAGACATCATCATAATGGGTTCTTCTGACGTATTCGAGGAAGAAGAAACCATATTACTATCTTGAGTAGGAAAAGGATCCTTCAAGACAAGCATTTGAGAACCTTTAACGAATTTTGAAAACTATGCTCGATGTGGACATTCTTTGGTAAAATGATCCTCGTCACAAATGAAACAAGGATAGCGATGTTTCCATTTTTCGTCAGAAGATTCATTTTTATCCGTTTTATCTTTTGAATTTTGTTTGTTTTTCTTCTTCGCCTTCTCTTTACTATCAAATTTGGTCGTAGATGAATCTATGACATGGACGTCGGCAGAAACTTCAACAAAAAACTCTCCTTCCGGGGAATCAGGTAAAGTTATTATAGGAGAAGAATTCTTTGAAGATTTCTTCTTTCTTTTAGTACTAACTAAACCAATGATACCATCTGTGGCATGAGACCCTGAAGGAGTTGCAGTTATTTGACCGTGTTTTGGAAGAATAGGGATTTTTTCATGTAAAGTACCTGACTGCGCATAGAAGAGGTCAAGGTACTAAGCCTGAGCAATGACTTGCTCTTCAGTAACAACTCCTCCTTTAGCTACATCTTCAATGATTTTGGGTAACAATGATTTAATGAACCATTCTGCTAAAATTTGGTCGGGAATGAAAACTTTCACTAAATGCCTTCTACGTCGCCATTCATGAATATGATCAGAAATATATGTGGACGTGGATTGTTTTAGTGAAGTTAACAATTTCGTGCCATTATCGTATTTGACAGGCAACTGAAAATGAGTTAAGAAAGTAGTGGCTAACTAATTGAAATTATTAAAAGAGGCTCGTGGTAACTTAATGTACCATTTGGTGGTAAGACCAATGAGAGTTCATTGAAAAAGACGCAATCAAATTGAATTATAAATGATTGAATTAGATGCACACCAGAGGTGATAATTCATAACATGATTTGATGGATCCTCTCCTGGCTTACCCTCAAATTTCAGGATATCACTGGGCAACTTACTAGGCATTGGCGGCCAATACGGAAGATAGTAAATTGGATCATTCATAAGGTGCGACAAATCAGGTAAATCCAAAGTTGCAATAAATGGTAACTGATGGTTAGGGTCGCGAAAACCTTGAGTAATGAGACCAGCTCCAGGAGGAGGATATCCAAGATAACCTGGAATTGGATTTGCATTAGTAATTTTATAACCTCCTGGGAAACTAGGATTAACTGGACCAAACTGGGGTTGTAGACGTTGTTGATAAGTATAGCCAGGATACGGTTGATATTGATAAACTAGGTTCCGTACAGTAGGACCGAATTGATACTATCCCTGGTATGGTTGATATGTAAATTTCGGTTGACCTGTAACAATCGTACTTAGACCATCTTGTCCTGCAGGCATCTGGACCGAAGTCTAAACTGTAGGTCCTGACTGTGGCACAGAGACTTGAGGAGTTTGCACTGATGCAGGGATAGTAGAAACCGTAGCTACAGATACTCCAGAAACAGGTGTGGTAGGTTGAACAGAAGTTGCAGCAGTTGTATCAGTTTGAGGCAGAGTCTGAGGTGAGTTAGGCCCAGGCTGCTGAACTAAACCAGGTGCAGAGGTTTGAATAGTAGGTTGGACAGGTTGTTGGGTTGGACTAGAAAAAAAAGGTTTTCCAGATTGATTAGATAACTGCACATTAGGTTGCATAGTCTGTTGAGTTTGAGATGGATCCCACACCATCTTCATTTCAGAGTATGGACCCATAAAAGGTTGTGCATATGGAGGACCATAACCTGGTTGAACGTAGGGCTGATAATTAAGCGGTACATTTCCAGCTCCTTGTAAAAATGATTGACCAGTAGGCAGTTGGAAACCTTGAGTTGGGTAGTGACCTTGAGGTTGATAACCCTGAGGCACGTACGGAATCTGGGGTTGAAAAGAATCCTGAGGAATATACTGAGTCTGGAGTTGACCTTGGGGTATGTATTGTCCTTGAGGTTTCCCCCTAGGCGGTAACTGACTACCTTGAGGTTGCCCCCCAGGCGGTAACTGACTACCTTGAGGTTGAGGATTTGGAATACTACCAGACATCATAAGAATTTTCTCTGCGTACAACGTTTTAGTTCCATTACTACCAGGTGATAACTGATGTTTAGTCGATCGAGGAGTTGCTCCTGAAAAAGTACCAGTGAGTGACTGGTACCCGAAGGAACAGAAGGACCGCCATATAAAAATGTTTCAGGTGATTGGGAAAACATAGATGACTATCTCGACATGATCGATTAAGGATAATAACCTTTTGGTGTAGGATAAAAATAATCACATGCAAACAAAGAAAATTTCAATAAAAGCACCTAAAGTCTCTAAAGAAACAAACAACTGAATCACACGCCTAAAAGATCTCAGAGTTCAAAACACACACAAATAGTAATTTCCCGTACTAAAAACACTAGTTGGTGATGAAATTCAACTTAGTAAAAGTTTAATATAGAAAGGGCGGTTGGAACAGTTACCCCGACAACCTGCTTAATGAAACAGACTGGCACAAGTTTCTTCACAAAACCATATCGAGTGAAGAGAACCCCCCAGAGAGTCTAAGTGAGTCTAGTTGATGTCTTCTCTAGGTACAGTGAGATCCTTCCTTCACCGTCACCTTAGGAAATAATCTTAAGTTTATGTACAGTAAGGTTACCAACAACAACAAATACAACTGGGGGAACAGTCTATGATCCGATCTACGTGCAAGGGTAGAGTAACAAAGCTCAATCCGAGGTTTACCAACAAGTGACCCTAGGCTCCTCGACAATGATTAATCCGAGGTTTACCGTTTATAATACGTGCAAATCTTCTATCTTTACCAATGAAATAGAATTGATTATCTCAAAGGTTCGGACATGATCTCGTGATTGACTCCTTTAAGAGAAGCTTCCTAGAATGTATCAATTACATTTGGATTTATTTCCTACCACAAGATGTATCTACTTGTTTTTTTTAACTATCTTGGAGAGTTAATTACTCCCTACTCCAAGATACTAGCCTAAGCTATATTGGTGATAAGAGCCCTAGAAATAGAAAAGATTACTAGATCAATTTTAATTAAGTGTTGCTTTTATGGGTTGTTCTTTAAGTCAATAGGTATAGAAATGAAAATTTGATGGTGTGAAGACTCGACTCCAAAAACACTAAAAAATGCACCTAAAATGATAAGCACTTCATTTTTCTTTCAATGAAATTCTAGCTAAAAGAAAGAGTTCGAGAATGCAATTCTTTAAGAGACAATTCTTTATTTCAACATGGAAATGGAAAGAAAATCTTTTTGTCTTTTTCAATAAAAACTCAAAACGAGACTAATAATTAATGCTCACAATAAATCCCTTTCCCTTTTCAAAACTCGAAACTACAAAAAACAATTTGCTTCAAAAGAGATCTACAAGTTCTAGAAAAACACTCAAAACTACAAAAACTAATTTTGAGATCTAAAAACTTTTAAAAATCTAATTAAATAAAAGCTTCAATTCTTTTTTAGGATGTTTTTCTTAGTTTTTTAGTAAACTAAGGATTCATTTGTTTAGAATAACAAACCAATCAAAAAACATCCAAATCTGTTTCCTTTTGTAAAAATGAAATTCAAAACTTATAACAAAGTTTGTTCAAATATTTGCAATGAGAAAACTAAATCTGTTTCTCACAAAGGATAGAATTCACAACCAAGTCAGACTCATCAAGAAGACAAAAAGACACCAGGGTGATCTAAGGTTTCTCAAGCTTCTGATCTTTGAGTCACTACAGAGACCAAGTGAAAACCACTCCAAGCATGCAAAACTTCTAGAAAATCATCCAAAACAAAAATACTATCAGAATTCACTCACAAGAGATTTTTGACAGGAAGAATACAGATCTGGGTAGACACTAAAAATCCTAAATGAAACCTAAACTTAACTGGAAGAATATATTTTATGTTTTTCAAAAAAAATTACAGGGTCTGCAGGCTCCAGAATTAACAAGTGCGGTCCCGCTCTATTTACTAATGGAAAAGTGTGGAGATGCCCGCACTGTCTGTAAAGAGAAAAAGTGGTCCCTTGAAAACTTAAAAAAAAAAAAAAACAAAAAATAATCCAGATTCTGAAAACTACCCAAGCCAATATACATCAATCAAAAAGCAGAAACGAAAACAATTTTCTCAAGTGAAAACAAATGAAAACCAAAGACCAAATTCATTCCCCAGTGGAGTCGCCAATTTGTTGGCTGGATAAATTGATCTTATGGACAAGGTCGATCTCCCTAGTATCAGAAGATAGTCTAGCAACAAATGGACAAACAAATCTATCTTTCTCTAGACATATGCGATTTATAAATAAATACTACAAAGGTGTTAAGATCCTACCTTAGATCCAATGCTTGTTCGTAGTAGTGATCTTTCAATCATTCGAAAGAGTTAACCTCAAATCGTTCGAAAGAGTTACCCTTAAAGACCTACAATTACAAACAAGCAAACATTAAATAGCACCTGCATAGCAAATATTATAAATCATGCCTATTATGGTGATCAAGGAATCCATAAAATAAACCATAAATCAACAGCTTATTGAGAAAAACAAATTTATTTGTATTAACTTTGAAGTAGAAGAACCTTACAACCTTTTCAGCCTTGATGTTGAACAAGCTCTTCCTGGGGTCTGAAACAGGAATTTCCTTTACTTTGACAAGCCTTTCACTCTTCCAAATGAGATCTTAGAGGTATGTAATCTCTCCTCATAAAAACTCAACTAAAGAAGACTAAGCTCCAACAGCATTTCACCTCAAAAATATTCAGCCTCTAACCTCTCCAGTAACCAGCCCAATGCCTCTTTTTATAGTGTAGAGGAGGAGGTTACATGTCCACATATGAAGGGATAGAATCCTCCTTCAAAGGGATAAGATCCTCACATCAAGGGGTTAGCTCCTTAAGGTATGGGATGCATGAACCTTAAAAGAGCGAACTTGCCACCTCAAGATTCCTTCCAGAAGCTTGTAGAAATGAGTGAAAATGATTTTTTCAGAATATACTCGCACCTTTTTAACTTTTACAGGGGTCCGCACATTTAACACAGAGACAGTGCGGTCAAGTGCACAAGAGACATGACCATTAGGTGCGGGACCACAGGTAATACAAAGAGAAAGTGCGGAACTAGAGTTTTAGAGACTTTTGAGGGCTTTCTCTTATTTTCAAGGCTTGATATGAGGTACTGAGGCTTAAGACTTACAAAGGAGGAAAGTATGAGTGGTAATGGACTCACACAGATTGCAGAATGTTAAGGTGACAAATTTTAGTGCAACAGATTGCCCCCTAAAGTGCAAGTCTGTAATAGATGAAGATAGAGTCTGTCATTTATGAAGAGTGAAGTACTTTATCATTCCAAGGATCATCTTGTGGACACCCCAGTCGGAACCTATAAAAACATTCAATGCAAAATATATATATGTAGACATATCATCGCTTGGGTAGGCATTCCCATACTCAGATCAAAACTGACTATAAAACTGACTAAACTGTTCTGATACAGGAATGATTTTGTAATACATCAAGAGTATAGACATGTGTAGACACAGTATGGGCACAGCCATTTGTTTATGAATAGTCCACTGTATAATGAATAACAAAATTCCTCGCAACCTAGATGGTAGAAACTAGATCCAGGGTCTTGATTTCTGCTTCCTGAACTAGTACGATTCTATCCATGTGAATGAATGGGTTGAGGTCGAACATGGTAGAAACCACTTGATTACCAGTCAATGATGTGAACTATTAACAATTGTGAGAGAAACCACCAGTAATGTCAATGGCTCTCAAAGTACCCAGTACAATCCATGAAATATGAATAAATGAGCTTAAGTCGAACATGTCATAGAATCATTCGATCGAAGGTCAATGATGCAAGCTATCATCGAAGGCAAGAAAAATGCCATTAGGGCATGCAGATTTCAAGGTACTGGTGATTTCTAGATCAAATTCCTAGATAATGATCTGAAGTCGATAGAAAGCGATCCATCGTAGGCAAGCCCACAACACGAAATCATAGATCAAGTTTTGAAGAAATATATTGGCAAGGACTGACTCAGGGATGGTCAAAATGGATGACAGATATCTTGCAGATGAATGGTTTGTTTGAACTGATCTCTTAAACACATAACGACACTGCAGATGGCTTGGTGACAATTGACCAAAGCTAATACCTAGAAAGCAGCTGAAGACTTTCAATATGATTTGATTAACTGTTAGGCAAAGGATTTCCCAACCTAGGTGAATAAAAAGTGTCGTGTTCAAGAGTGGTTAACGGCTTTTCTAAAAAACAAAGTGTAACAAACAGGTTCATTTTTCTCTCTTTTCCCCCACCATTTCTGGCAAGTACCTTTTTATTTTTGACAAGCTTGAGGAGGATAACATTTGCTTGTTTATAAGCTCATCCTTCGGATGAGTCCAACTTAGTTTAAAATTTGAACCCTAAGAAGGAGTGGTTCGTTCCTGTTTAAAATTGAACAGGTCCTTTACTATTAAATTTTAACGAGTCCAGTATAGCAAAAACTCAGTGTTTTTCAATTTTAGGGAGTCAGAAGAAAAACTTAAGAAAACTCCATGGGGGTACTTTTTTGTAAAATAATTCCTCAGGTCCGAAAAAGGATAAAATAATATAGGAGGGATGACAATTCCAATACTTTAACGAGCTGGAAAGGACAAGTGCTCAAAAATATTTTCATATTAACGAGTCTAAAAAGGGTTTAAAGAGGACTCTAGTTTCGTCATGATGATGAGTCCAATGTCGTCAGGGTTTAACGAGTCCAACATAGGTAAAACTCGGAGTCTTTTTCATGTTTAGAGAGTTTGAAAAAGACGCGGAAAAGAAAACTCCAGAGGGGTCCTTTTTCATAAATTTGTGTCCCTCAAGCCCAAAAAAGTATAAAATAATACTCGAGAGAACTGCTTGACCATTACGATCAAGGAGTACTTTTCATAATTTGTGGCCTCGATTCGAAAAAGTAGAAAAATGATCGAAGACATGTCGTTTCACAACCAGTATCGAACTTGAAATGACAAAAGTCCGACGATATTTTCATGTTTATATGATCAGAAAAGAGTTGAAAGTGGACGGCCTTTTTAATTTCGTTTAACAAGTTAAAAAGGGAAAAACTCGGCAATCTTTTCATATTTTACGAGTCAGAAAATAGGTTAAAGAAGAATCGTCCTAGAGGAACGAGTGGTATAAAGAGTAGCAACTGGTTCCGACAATGGTGGAACTGCTCAAAACATGTAATGGTTAAGAGGCTGGCTAATAAAACCACTCATCGTTGCGGTCCCTTAGGAAAGGAAAAACAACCAAGTGAAAGCACATGATCAGCCAAAGAGATGGTGGTGGTGGAATAAAACAACCAAGGCTCATCTAGTAAAATTTAGCGGATAAAAATGGCAATCATGAGATGTAAATCAGGTATCGGTTCATTTTTACACAAGCTTGAACCATGGAGAACTCTGCTTGGATTTGGTTTCATGTTTACACAAGCTTGAAACAAAAAACTATGCTCGTTATAAGTTCGCATCCCCCGGCATAATGACTCAAATCGAGGTACATGCCCCCTAAGCTTCATTGCATTCAAGGAGGTGGATGGAATGAAAGTTCACTTTCGAGATCTTGGAAAGACTCAAAGACTCAATTTAAAAAGGGATTTGTTTCATTTTTTAATGAGGTTGACACAAGAAAGAACTATCCTCAAAACCCTTGTTTCATTATTTAACGAGCTTGACACAAGACAAGGAACTATGCTCATGACTCAATGTTTCGTTTTTTAATGAGCTTGACATAAGACAAGGAACTATGCTCACAAACACCCGGTTTTATTTTTTAACGAGGTTGACACAGGAACAAACTATCCTCGAGACACCTGGTTTCATTTTTTAACGAGGTTGACACAGGAACAAACTATCCTCGACCCTGATCAGGAATCAGAAAATGACTGTACAGCCTGATATGCAATTTCAAAGGGACTCAAAGGCATTGCGCCATCAAATGAATCCACCTCAGAATCGGAAGGTACGATTTGAGGATCATCAAAAGTAACAGTATTTGATGAAATCATATGAATATTTGCAATAGAAGGCGATACGTTAGGAGGAGGGAAGGAAAAAGTTCCTAGTAAACCAGAATCTGTAATCAAACCTACGCCAACATCTTTGTAAGGGATAGTTGTTTACCAATGTGCTGCACACTATCTGTAGAGGCTGGGTCGGATGAGAAATAAGTCAGCTGGTCTATCGTAATGATATTTCCATTATGAGGAAACTTGATAAGCCGAAAGACCAATGAAACAATAGCAGTCATAGCATAAGACCAACTGTGACCCAGGAGAAGGTTGTAATCTAGAGGGGCATCAACCACTTCCACATCTAGATTGATGGTTTTTCCTTCGACCCCTATAGGTAAATCCTAAAAAATACCTAAAGGATGGAACCCTTAGCCATTAAAATCCTTTAGAATTGTCGGAGACTGATTGAGTGTGGGTGAACCAAGCAATCTCCAACACTAGATCGACATAATACACATAGAAGCCCCATAATCAATCACAGTTTGAAAGCAAGGTCTGTTTTTGACTAAAATTGGAATTTGGAAAGCCATTTGATGAGGTAGGCAGGGTGTACTATTCTCTAAATCAAAGATTATTAGGTTCGGATCCTGAATATCGATAGCTCCTATAGCAGACAATAGTAATTTACGTTGTGTTGGGCATGATTGCAGCACTTCCAAAGCCGACATTGCTGAAGGGGCAATAGCTAAGTCTTCAACAATGTTATAATTCTGAGCAGCTCTCGCATGTGGATTGAAATCTGATTTATGAAATATACCTTTAGCAGGTGGTTTCATTACTATGTCAGGGTTGGGTTTCTCAATCTGTAACGGATCAGAACCAGGAGGAGGTGTAGTTGATGTGTTTGAATTAGAAGATTCTGCTTCTTTACCATCAACAAGATTTTTACTACCATAATCTTGCGATTGTGTTGTAATCCTGACATGAGATATCATCATAATGGGTTCTTCTGAGGTACTCGAGGAAGAAGCAACCATCTTACTATCTTGAGTAGGAAAGGATGCTTCAAGACAGCAGGCATTTGAGAACCTTTAACGAATTTTGAAAACTCTGCTCAATGTGGGCATTCTTTGGTAAAATGATCCTCGTCGCAAATGAAACAAGGATAGCAAGGTTTTCGTTTTTCGTCAGTAGATTCATTTTTATCCGTTTTATCTTTTGAATTTTTTTTGTTTTTCTTCTTCGCCTTCTCTTTACTACCGGATTTGGTCGTAGATGAATCTACGACATGGACGTCGGCAGAAACTTGAGCGGAAGAATCTCTTTCTAGGGAATCAGGTAAAGTTATTATAGAAGAAGAATTCTTTGAAGATTTCTTCTTGCTTTTAGTACTAACTGAACCAATCATACCATCAACGGCATGAGACCCTGAAGGAGTTGTAGTTATTTGACCGTGTTTTGGAAGATTAGGGATTTTTTCATGTAAAGTACCTGACTGCGTATAGACGAGATCAAGGTACTGAGCCTGAGCAATGACTTGCTCTTCATTAGCAACTCCTCCTTTAGCTACATCTTCAGTGATTTTGGGTAACAATGATTTAATGAACCATTCCGCTAAAATTTGATCCGGAATGAAAACTTTCACTAAATGCCTTCTACATCGCCATTCATGAATATGATCAGAAATATATGTGGACGTGGATTGTTTCAGTGAAATTAACAATTTCGTGCCATTGTTGTATCTGACAGGAAACTGAAAATTAGTTAAGAAAGCAGTGTCTAACTGATTGAAATTATTAAAAGAGGCTCGTGGTAACTCAATGTACCATTTGGCGGCAAGACCAATGAGAGTTCATTGAAAAATACGCAATCGAATTGAATCATCAATGATTGAATTAGATTCACTCCAGAGGTGATAAGTCATAACATGATTTGATGGATCCACTCCTGACTTACCCTCAAATTTCAGGATATCACTGGGCAACTTACTAGGCATTGGCGGCCAATATGGAAGATAGTAAATTGGATCATTCGTAAGGCGCGACAAATCAGGTAAATCCAAAGTTGCAATAAATGGTAATTGATGGTTAGAGTCGCAAAAACCTTGAGTTATGAGACCAGCTCCAGGAGGAGGATATCCAGGATAACCTGGAATTGGATTTGCATTAGGAATGTTATAACCTCTTGGGAAACCAGGATTAACTGGACCAAACTGGGGTTGTTGAGGCTGTTGATAAGTATAGCCAGGGTACGGTTGATACTGATAAACTGGTTTCTGTACAGTACGACCGAATTGATACTGTCCTTGGTACAATTGATATGTAAATTTCGGTTGACCTGTAACAATTGTACTTGGACCAGCTTGTCCTGCAGGTATCTGGACTGAAGTCTGAACTATAGGTCCTGACTATGGCGCAGAGACTTGAGGACTTTGCACTGATGCAGAGATATTAGAAACTGGAGCTACAGATACTCCAGAAATAGGTGTGGCAGGTTGAATAGAAGTTGTAGTAGTTTGAGGCAGAGTTTGAGGTGGGTTAGGCCCAGGCTGCTGAACTAAACCAGGTGCAAAGGTTTGAACAGTAGGTTGGACAGGTTCCTGGGTTGGACCAAAAACCAAAGGTTGTCCAAGTTGATTAGATAACTGCACATTAGATTGCATAGTTTGTTGAGTTTGAGACGGATCCCACACCATGTTCATTCCTGAGTATGGACCCATAAAAGGTTGTGCATATGGAGGACCATAACCTGGTTGAATGTAGGGCTGATAATTAAGCGGTACATTTCCAGATCCTTGTAAAAATGATTGACCAGAAGGTGGTTGGAAACCTTGAGTTGGGTAGTGACCTTGAGGTTGATAACCCTGAGGCACATACAGAATCTGGGGTTGAAAAGCATACTGAGGAATATACTGAGTCTGGGGTTTACCTTGGGGTATGTACTGTCCTGAAGGTATGTACTGTCCTTGAGGTTGCCCCCCAGGCAGTGACTAACTACCTTGAGGTTGCCCTCCAGGCGGTAACTCACTACCTTGAGCTTGCCCCCCAGGCGGTAACTGACTACCTTGAGGTTGAGGATTTGGAATACTACTAGACATCATAAGAATTTTCTCTGTGTTCAACGTTTTAGTTCCATTACTACCAGGTGATAACTGATGTTCAGTTGGTCGAGGAGTTGCTCTTGAAAAAGTACCAGCGAATGACTAGTACTTCGAAGAAACAGAAGGACCACCATATGAAAATGTTTCCGGTGATTGGGAAAACATAGATGACTGTCTCGACATGATCAATGAAGGATAGTAGCCTTTTGGTGTAGAATAAAAATAATCACACGCAAACAAAGAAAATTTCAATAAAAGTACCTAAAGTCTCTAAAGAAACAAACAACTTAATCACACACCTAAAAAATCTAAGAGTTCAAACCACACACAAACAGTAACTTCCCGTACTAAAAACACTATTTGGTGATGAAATCCAACTTAGTCGAAGTTTAATACAGAAAGGTTGGTTGGAACAGTTACCCCGACAACCTACTTAATGAAACAGACTGGCAGAAGTTTCTTCACAAAAGCATCTCGAGTGAAGAGAACCCCCCAGAGAGTCCAAGTGAGTCTAGTCGACGTCTCCTCCAAGTATAGTGAGATCCTTCCTTCACCATCACCTTAGGAAATAATCTTAAGTTTATGGACACTAAGGTTACCAACAGCAACAAATACAACTGGGGGAATAGTCTACAGTCCGATCTACGTGCAAGGGCAGAGTAACAAAGCTCAATCCCCTTGAAGACTCCTCGACATGGTCAATCTGAGGTTTACCAACAAGTGACCCCAGGCTCCTTGACAATGATTAATCCGAGGTTTACCGTTTATAATACGCGCAAATCTTCTATCTTTCCCAATGAAACAGAATTGATTATCTCAAAGGTTCGGACATGATCTCGTGATTGACTCCTTTAAGAGAAGCTTCCCAGAATGTATCAATTACAATTGGATTTATTTCCTACCGCAAGATGTATCTACTTGTTTGTTCTAACTATCTTGGAGAGTTAATCACTCCCTACTCCAAGATACTAGCCTAAGCTATATTGGTGATAAGAGCCCTAGAAATAGAAAAGATTACTAGATCAATTTTAATTAAGCGTTGCTTTTATGGGTTGTTCTTTAAGTCAATAGGTATGGAAATGAAACTTTGATGGTGTGAAGACTCGACTCCAAAAACACTAAAAAATGCACCTAAAATGATAAGAAATTCGTTTTTCTTTCAATGAAATTCTAGCTAAAAGAAAGAGTTCGAGAATGCAATTCTTTAAGAAACAATTCTTTCTTTCAACATGGAAATGGAAAGAAAATCTTTTTGTCTTTTTCAATAAGAACTCAAAACGAGACTAATAATTAATGCTCACAATAAATCCCTTTCCCTTTTCAAAACTTGAAACTACAAAAAACAATTTGCTTCAAAAGAGATCTACAAGTTCTAGAAAAACACTCAAAACTACAAAAACTAATTTTGAGATCTAAAAACTTTTAAAAATCTAATTAAATAAAAGCTTCAATTCTTTTTGAGGATGTTTTTCTTAGTTGTTTAGTAAACTAAGGATTCATTTGTTCAGAATAACAAACCAATCAAAAAACATCCAGATATGTTTTCTTTTGTAAAAATGAAATTCAAAACTTATAACAAAGTTTGTTCAAACATTTGCAACGAGAAAACTAAATTTGTTTCTCACAAAAGATAGATTTCACAACCAATTCAGACTCATCAAGAAGACAAAAAGACACCAGGATGATCTAAGGTTTCTCAAGCTTCTAATCTTTGAGTCACTACAGAGACCAAGTGAAAACCACTCCAAGCATGCAAAACTTCTAGAAAATCATCCAAAACAAAAATACTATCAGAACTCACTCACAAAAGATTTTTGACAGGAAAAATACAAATCTGGGTAGACACTAAAAATCCTAAATGAAACCTAAACTTAACTGGAAGAAGATATTTTAGGTTTTTCAAAAAAAAATTACAGGGTCCGCAGGCTCTAGAAGTAACAGGTGCAGTCCCTCTCTGTTTACTAAAGGAAAAGTGTGGAGATGCCCACATTGTTTGTAAAGAGAAAGTGCGGTCCCCTGAAAACTTCAAAAAAAACAAAAAATAATCTAGATTCTAAAAACTACCCAAGCTAGTATACATCAATCAAAAACTAGAAACGAAAACAATTTTCTCAAGTCAAAACAAAGGAAAACCAAAAACCAAATTCATTCCCTAGTGGAGTCGCCAATTTGTTGGCCAGACAAATCGATCTTGCGGACAAGGCCAATCTCCCTAGTATCAGAAGATATTCTAGCAACAAAAGGAAAAAAAAATCTATCTTTCTCTAGACATATGCGATTTATAACTAAATAGTACAAAGGTGTTAAGATCCTACATTAGATCCAATGCTTGTTCGTAGTAGTCATCCTTCAATCGTTCGAAAGAGTTAACCTCCAATCATTCGAATGAGTTACCTTTAAAGACCTGTAATCACAAACAAGAAAACATTAAATAGCACCTGCATAGCAAATATTATAAATCATGCCTATTATGGTGATCAAGGAATCCATAAAATAAACCATAAATCAATAGCTTATTGAGAAAAACAAATTTATTTGTATTAACTTTGAAGTAGAAGAACCTTACAACCTTTTCAGCCTTGATGTTGAACAAGCTCTTCCTGGGGTCCGAAATAGGAATTTCCTTTACTTTGACAAGCCTTGCACTCTTCCAAATGAGATCTTATATGTAATCTCTCCTCATAAAAACTCAACCAAAGAAGACTAAGTTCCAATAGCATTTCACCTCAAAAATATTCAGCTTCTAACCTCTCCAGTAACCAGCCCAATGCCTCTTTTTATAGTGCAGAGGAGGAGGTTATAGGACCACCTATGAAGGGATAGAATCCTCCTTCAAAGGGATAAGCTCCTCACATCAAGGGGTTAGCTCCTTACAGTATGGGATGCATGAACCTTAAGAGAGCGAACTTGCCACCTCAAGATTCCTTCCAGAAGCTTTTATAAATGACTGAAAGTGAGTTTTCCAGAATATACTCACCCATTTTTTAACTTTTACAGGGGTCCGCACATTTAACACAAAGACAGTGCGGTCAAGTGTGCATGAGACATGACCATTAGGTGTGGGACTATTATAGACATATTTTGGCACTGCAACCCCAATCACATATGTCCATAAGCCAAGGGATTCTAAGTCCCTAAAGGTGTTGTTTCATACCCTAAAGGAGCAAGGTCAGCTGATTACATCATCTCCCAAAAGTTCTCCATGAAAAACTGCTCAGAATTGGTCAAAACTAGAGCATACAGACTACTCAGTGCTAAGGGTGCGATGCATCTCACCTTCCACATGCAAAAGGTAAGATGCATACTGAAAAGCCCTTCTGTGGGGTGAGATGAGCGAGAGCAGACAAATGGCAGAAGCAGTTGGCTAGGTGGAAACCCAGAGAATCTTCTAGAAACTGCCCATTTGACACTTGCCTCTCTGAATTCACCCAGGGATGAGTAAGAGATCATGAATCTCCAAGTGGAACCAAGAACTATCAGGGAGAGGACACTAATCAAAATCCCAGAAGCTGACTCACCCACCTGCAAACATCTATATATGGATCCCTCATCCTAGAGATCCAAAGGTTGGAGTTTGGTAATTTGCAAGGAAGTGTGTTGGTTTCTCTTTGAAGACATTGTTGGGTGATCTTGCTTTGTATGAGGTGAAGAGGGATTTCATACTGGGAGGATGGCACTGGGTCAGACCAAGTGGTTGTAATCCTCTCTTCTACTACTTCTATCAATAAAGCTATTTTATTTTTCCTCCATATTCTTGTATATCTCTAAATATTGTGTTGATATATGCATTTGTATGGTCAATATATATCTGATCCTATGTTGTTTACGGTGATAGATCTTTATGCTTTGATGGTATTATGCTGCTTTGACTCTACATGTGCTCTTTGAAATGGGACAAGTAAGGAAGAAGTGGCGAGATTCTATCAAAGGGGAAAGGAAGCAAGCAAGGAGCCAGGTGAAACTGAGGTTGGTACTCTCTTCTTCTTTCACATCTATCCCTCATAAAGGAAAATGCAAGTGACTTTAGTTTGTTTGTTTCTAAGATAGCTACCCATCTTAGTGGGACTAGCAGTTCTGAATAGAGACTAGTTTTCCCGATAACAAAATGGCGACTCCGCTGGGGAGCGAATAGTTTGATTGCTTGTCTCTATTTGTTTGCTTCATAAATGACAGACGGAGCCTGAAGTTAAGCCAGCTAGCCTTCGAACTGCATTTTCTATGCAAGTTCAAAGTAGATCAACGCTACTTCAGTCAATCTTCGGGTTTTTTTATGAACTGAACAACTGACTTGCAAACATCCTAAGTGCTTTGGAGGTAGCTCAAGTAACCTCATTAGATCAGCCCCTATACTTTGTATTTACTGACTATCATTAGCTCAGCCTAAATCCCTGAACTAAGCTGCAAACTATGACCAAAAACTAATTTAAAGTCTCGTCCTTGGACCATCACACTATCTCCTTTAGACAATCTAGATGCATCGCACCTCCCGTGTGCAGTAGGTGAGATGCATCCCTGTTTCCCTATGTTATAGGTGCAATGATCAGATAAGACTGTTTCTGCCTCCAGATTTTGGTTTTTGTTCACTCTCTTTAACTTTATTCAGGAGTTTTGCTGTCTATGATCAGTATACCACTGTTGAAACTCCCTTCTTTTGCATGATTCAGCCTCCGTTGTACAAATAATTGTAAATGTTTTTATGTATTTTTCGCCATTTATAGTTCTCCTTTACAATGACGTAGCTTAATAGAACTGTCGTCTTTTGATTTGAAAGTGTCGCAAGTGTCGTTTTCAATCAAAGAAAAGAATCCTTCTCTTTTTAATAGTCGATTATATTGTTACTCTTGTATTTGATCTGAATTTATAGTATTTCAAATGTCGAAAGCAGTTTTCAATTCAAAATCGCAAAAGTTTCGTCTTGTCTCCCTTTTGTTTTTTGAAAAGAAAATCGTTAGTACTGCCGCTTTGAAAGAAGAAATAATTTAGATTTGTATTGAGTGTTCTTTTTGTCATTCACACATTAAGAAAGCAGAAAACAAATACATGCATGTGCATTTGCATTTAGACTGCTTGTTGATTTTGATTTAGGACAGTGCATCTAGTGTGTGCTCTCTGCGCTATGATGAAAGGATTTCGCTTCTCTTTCCTTAGTAGCTAGGATTTTCATTGCAAAAAGAAGAGTAAATGACTGTTTGTCATCTTACATTGCATATTTAGGAATTATATATCTACATCATGCGGTGAACCTTAAAGGAAAACTTCTTAAGAAAGATCAACTGTAAAATAAATTCAATGAACATAAAAACGCTTTGGAACCTAACACCCAACATTTAGAAGTCTAGGCTAGAGATGTATTCCGGCGTTGTAAAGCCTGGTAACTATCGCTTTCATTGTAGGTTGGGTGATTCCTCCTCTTTAAGATGACAAGCGCAAGTACGGACTTGTGCTCCCATGTACCGTCGAGTATATATTGGGAGACCACAATAGGCTATATCCTTTATCCTTAGGAAGCCGTGTCTGTCGCCCTATCGATCGCAATGCACTGAACACAACATTCAGGAAGATTGACTGCCGTACCGTAAAAATTATTCTACAGTTTTGTGATTGGTTTGGTAATCCCTCTGTCTAGATTTCCAGAGTAGTCTCTTTCGTTCCTTTTCAGACTCCTTAAAGGAAAAGGTCCATCTGAGCACTTGTCACTTCAGGCTCACTAACAATGGAAGGTGACTAGAGTCATCTTTAGTTTTTTCTCGACTCTTAAAAATTGAAAAATCAAGTTGTGTCAAAGCGTCTAAACTTCATTTAATTCAGAATAACATTTTCCCCTCCTATTTTGAGTTGATCAAGAATCCGCAATCATGGAAGAAAGTCAATCAAAACCCCATCATTCGCGGAGACTAACGAGTCAACCATCTTTGACTCTGGAAACGAAACCATTCCAGGCCAAGTGGACTCGTTTAACTGGGTCAAAGTCTCCTGGTTTGTTTGAAACTTGTGTTTCAACATCCTCCGAGACTCCAGTTACTCCAACCATTTCTAGTATCCCTGCCTCTATAGAAGAAGTTCCCCAGTTATAAGAGGACATTAGAACTGATCCTAGTGTAACAGTAAACACTTCTATTCCTGAACCAGCTCCATCTAGAGTTGATTCGGAAGGTGTTACCCCTCCAGCATCTGTCGCTGCAGAATCTATACCTTCTTTGGCACCAGAAATATTTTATGGACCTGACGGTCTACCTCTTCCACCCGGATTGATTGCTATAGAAGAGATTACGGAGGATCTTCCATCCAGTACTCCATCGCATTTTGGGGCTGGGATCAACCTATATCGTTCTACTTCAGAAGTTAATACCCCTTCATCACAAGTTCCTGTAGAATCGCTAGGAAGTCTTTTCAATACACTCGATATGTTTGGGAAACCATCAACATCTAGGACTGTGTCATCCAATACCACGGTAGCAGAACCTCCTACCACCACTCCGACAATGTTCGCTGGCATACCATCTGTCCCAACTAGCTCTCAACCGCTAGAGGGAACCCACCCAGAGACTGTTTCGATAGTATGGTCTATTCCAATTTGTTCGTCCGGAATAATATCTGGAATTTCTTATGTTAAGTCTCAGAAAATTGATCCTTCGCAACAATATCAATTTGGGCAGTCCAGTCTCCAAAGGCCAATCTTTCCTTTGAGCACTAGGTTGCCGCCGTATGGGGGGCAATATGCCCTTTCATTGTTCCCTCCAGGAGAACCGTATGAGAGTTCGCAACAGAATTCAGGTCAAGTTGGAATCACATCCAGTGGTTGGGTGCCAATACTGCCTCAACAGCCAAGAGTTGTATACTCAATGCAACCAAGTTTACCTGTGTCGAATATCCCCACTACACCGGCTATTATGACGGTTCGCAAGTGCAAATGTTTCCTGTTGTATGTCGACCTCATTCTCAGGTCATAATACAATAGCCTCTTGTCTCCACAACACAACCACAATCCCCGATTAGTGGCTCCTTAACTAGAGCGAATCAGGCTCAAACGGGTACTATAACCCCTCATCTTGGTCAAACATCCAGTATTGGTCAATAGCAAATGGTCTCACAGCCATGGCTGGTCCAATTTAAATAACCACAATTCCAACAAATTTATCAAGGACCTGAGCAGCAAAGCTTTGCGGGTAATGGGTAGCCGTATATTCAAAATAGTTATCATCAATCATCCCAAATTGGTTATGCCCAGCAACCTTATCAAAGTTATCAGCATCAAATGCATTATGCTAGTATGCAAAGACCCACTGCTCAGGCAATCCCATCTTATCCTAGGTATGCTTCGCAAAACCTGAATCAACAGTTGCCCTTCGTAGCAACTTTAGAGTTACCATATCTAAATCGGCTAACAAATGATCCAATTGCTTATGCCCCTTGGTGGCCAGCGATTCCTCATAAACTTCCGTCAGATATTCCTAAATTTAATGGAAATCCAGGTGAAGATCCGTCGAATCATGTGATGACCTTTCATCTATGGTGTTCCTCCAACACTCTAAATGATGATTCGATTAGGCTTCACCTTTTTCAGCGAATGTTAACTGGTCCAGCAGCAAAATGGTACATTGAATTTCCTAGAGCTTCGTTTGATAACTTCGGTGCCCTTGCCACCACCTTTTTAATCCATTTTCAATTACCAATAAAGTACGAAACTGTTATGAAACCAGCTCAAGAAAAGATAGAAAAGATAGATCAACGCCTTAGAATTCAGCCTCTTCGAGGGGGCAACCTCCTTTACATTACATAAATGAACAATTCTTTGATGATACAAATGACAAAACCTCCTTTCTATATATAGGAGTCTAAGGAGTCACAATATAATCCAGCCGACCTAACATTAATAATATAAAGCCACAAAAATAACAATAGAGGGATTCTATGGGGCACAGAAATAACAACATGGGGGTAATAGGGGCACAACAATATAAATAAGGGGTATAACTACAATAGTAATGGGGTAATCACTAGTATTATAGGGACCCAACGTGCCCCTCTCCTTCAAAAAAGTGTTGTCCTCAACGTTTGAGTAGTTCTGGATACTTCTGCATAAAATTCTCATCCTCCCATGTGGAATCTTCAGCGGATAAGTTCTTCCACTTGATAAGATACTCTGAAATTGATCGATTTCGTAGCTGTCGAGTTCTTGTTTCTGTGACTGCTTCCAGTTCCAATATATTTTTTCCTTCCTCATCAAGTTCTGGCAATATTCTTTGCACTGGGAGCTTGTCGCCTATAACCTTCTTTAAACATGAAACATGGAAAACTGGGTGCAATCGAGAAGCTGCAGGAAGCTCCAATTTGTATGCCATAGTACCAATCTTTTGCAACACCTTGTACAGACCATAATACTTTGGTGATGATTTATTATCCTTCTTAGCTTGCTTTAGGGACATTTGCTTATATGGTTGTAGCCGTAGGAATACCCAATCACCTACATCAAAACTTCTTTCACTGCGATGTTGATCTGCCTGTTGTTTCATTCTATTTTGTGCCAACACGAGGTTATCCTTTAAGAGTTGGAGGACTTGTTGTTGATGTTCGATGTGATGTTCCACTGCCTGAACCTTAGAATTTTCTCTTAAATATGATGTGATGGATCGTGATTGATACCCATAAAGTGCCATAAATGGGGTCATTTTTGTTGTTGTATGGAAGGAAGTGTTATACCACCATTCAGCCAGAGGCAACCATTTGACCCATTGTGTATGTTTATCAGATACAAAGCAACGAAGATATCCTTCCAAACATTTGTTTACTATCTCAGTTTGCCCATCAGATTGAGGATGATAAGATGAGCTATGAGCTAACTGAGTACCAAGACAAGAAAATAATTCTGTCCAAAAATTTCCAGTGAAAATGGGATCTCTGTCACTTACAATAATCTTTGGGTTTCCATGTAGCTTTTGAATTGTTTCCATAAATGCAGTAGAAACTGAAGTGGCTTTAAATGGATGTGATAATGCACAGAAATGTGCATACTTGGTAAGTCTGTCAACTACCACCATGATGACACTCTTTCCCTCAGACTTGGGTAAACCTGTGATAAAATCCATTGAAACCTCCTCCCAACGTTGGCTTGGCATGGATAAAGGTTGTAATAGACCCGACGTCTTAATTTTTTCAACTTTATTTTGTTGGAAAACCAAACATTCCACCACAAACTTTTGAATATCTGATTTAAGGCCCTCCCAAAAAAATTCCTTCTTAACCCTGTGGTATGTTTTTAAAAATCCCGAGTGCCCTCCTAAGGGAGAAGTGTGCAATTCCATAAGAATCTTTTGTTTTAGCTGGGAATTCTTACAGAGGTATAAATGATCTTTGTACCATAATGAATCATTTTACCAGCTAAATGTATCAGACGTACTGGAATATTGTTGTAGCTTTCGAATAAGTGCCCACACTTTTTCATCATTCTTCCATTCTTCCCTTGCTTCGTTTATCCAATCTAGTTGGATAATAGAAATGGCACACAACAATGCTTCCACATCCTCATCCTTTCTTGAGAGTGCATCTGCCACCACATTTTGCTTCCCTTTTTTGTAGATGATTTCAAAGTCATAACCCAACATCTTTGTGACCCACTTTTGTTGCTCTTCAGAGAATAATCTTTGTTCTAAAAAGTATTTAAGGCTATCATGATCCGTTTTTACCTTGAAGTGTCTTCCCATTAGGTAGGGTCGCCATTTCTTAAGTGCATGGAGTATTGCCAACATTTCCTTCTCATAAATAGCTTTGCTTAAAAACTTTCCCTTGATTGGACGACTTTCAAAAGCAATGGGTCTTTCATCTTGCATTAGAACAGCACCAATTCCATTTCCTGAAGCATCACATTCCACAATAAAGGTTTTTGTGAAGTCTGGTGTAGCTAAGACCGGTGCTTGGCACATTGCCTCTTTAAGATGTTCAAAGGCCTTTGTTGCTTCCGAAGTCCATGAAAATCCATCTTTCTTCAATAATGTTGTTAGAGGTGCTGCTATTCTCCCATAATTCTTAACAAACTTGCGATAATACCCTATCAACCCAAGAAATCCTCGCAGATGCTTTATGGATGTGGGGATTTTCCATTCCTTAATGGCTTTAATTTTGCTAGGGTCTACCTTAACTCCTTCCTGAGATATAATATGACCCAAATATTCCACCTCCTGGACTCCAAAGAAACATTTGGATCTTTTTGCATATAATTGTTTCTCCTCCAATAGTTGTAGCACCCTGTCAACATGTTCAACATGATCCTTCCAAGACTTGCTATAGATTAGTATATCATCAAAAAATACTAACACAAATTTTCTAAGGAATGGTTTGAAAATTGAATTCATCAAACCTTGAAATGTTGAAGGTGCATTAGTAAGGCCAAAAGGCATGACCAAAAATTCATAATGACCCTCATGAGTTCTAAATGTCGTTTTCGGAATGTCTTCAATCTTCATTCTGATTTGATGATATCTCGAACGAAGATCCAACTTGGTGAAGTAAATTGATCCATGCAATTCATCCAGTAATTCATCAATGACAGGAATGGAGAACTTCTCTTTAATAGTGAGCTTGTTGAGCTCCCTATAATCCGGACACATGCGCCATGATCCATCCTTCTTGTGCACCAATACTATTGGAGCAGAGAAAGAACTTTGACTTGGTTGAATTATACCAGCCTCTAGCATTTCTGCAACCATAAGTCCAATTTCACTTTTTTGGACATAGGGATATCTGTACGGCCTGATGTTTGGAGGAACACTTACTGGAATCAAATGAATAGCATGATCATGATCACGCATAGGTGGGAGACCTTTGGGAGTCTCAAATACCTTGGAATGATTGTCCAGGACTTTTTTGGAGATCTGGAGAAATAGATGATTCCGATGTGGAAACATCTAGCGAACATAATTGTGCAATTACACCTCTTTGCTTCTTTTTTAGAAGCTTTGTCATACCATTAGAGCTGATTATCTTTCCTAGTTTCCCTACAATACCCCTTAATTCAACTTACTTTCCTTCCGTAGAAAATTTGATGAAAAGTTCTTGAAAATTAAAAGCTATTGTACCCAAGGATTGTAGCCATTGGACTCCTAGTACAACATCAGCACCTCCCATTGGAATGGAAAGCATTGGGCTAGTCAATACATATTCTCCCATGGATAGCTTGATATTATGGCACCTTCCAGAGAAATTTATTGTTCCTCCATTTGCAATCATCACTTGACACTCTGGTGTTGGATATAGGAAGCAATTCAATTCTTTTTCTACCCTACAATGAATAAAATTGTGGGTGCTTCCTGAATCAATCAACACTATTACCTTTTTCTTCTTGATTTGTCCTTCTATCTTGATGGTTTGAGGAGTGGTAATTCCCACCAATGCATTACAAGAAATGGTCGGAATTATTTGTTCTTCATCTAGACTTTGTTCCTGGAGTATATCTTCTTCTTTTGACCTTTCTTGCTCCTTTTCTTCTTCCTCTTCACAATCTATGTAGAATACTTTCTTCTCAGCACACTTATGACCTTTAGTGTATTTGCTATCACAACTGTAACAAAGCCATTTTGCTCTTTTTTCTTCCAATTGTTGTGGTGTCAACCTTATAGGTTGTGGAAGACTAGGGGAAACAACACTTCCATCTTTATAGTTGTGAGTGGTATGTTTCCTGGTTGCCATAATTTTGCTTTCCATTTTTCTTGCTAACCTGAATGCCTTCTCTAATGAATCAGGTTCCCAAAGGCGAACATCATGTTGGATATTATCCTTTAAAGACCCTATGAACACATCAATCCTATGCTCCTCTGGAATATCTTTTACCCTTATGTTCAATTTTTGGAACTCCTCAATGTGCTCCATTACTGAACCCTTTTGTTTGAGACTTATCAATTGGCTAAAAAAAGTGTTGCTTTCTGTATCTTCATAATGTGCTATCAATTCTTCCGTAAAAATTGCACAAGTGATAAATTTTTTGTGAGAGCAAATCCATTGATACCATACAACTGATTTGGTTCCAAATATACAGTTGCCATACTTACCTTTTGTGTGTTTTGCACATTATTGAGATCGAAGAACTGCTCCATCTGTAATATCCATGTGGTGGGATCCTTGCCATCAAACTTCCTCATATCGATTTTTGGAATATGGTGGGTCTTCGATCCAACAATAGCGTCTATGAAATTATGATTAACATTACTTTTGTTCACATCATGAGTTTCCTTTACAACCTTTTCACCATTAGTAAGTATTTCTTGTAGAAAATTTGTCAAATCTGTCTTCAAATCTGCCATGTCTGTCTTCAAATCTGCCTTCAAATCTGCCATGTCTCTCTTCAAATATGTCTTCGAATCATCCATCTTAGCTTCCATGCCCTTTATCTTAGATTCCACGCCATTTATCTTAGATTCCATGCCATTTATCTTAGATTCTACACCACTTATCTTAGCTTCTGTTAGCTTTTGTGAGCGTGACATTTGTTGCACTTGTTCTTGTAATTTTGATATATCATGTAGCATTTCTTCCTCTTCTTCATGATTCATGCTAGAGATTTTAGGTTCCTTACTAGGTGTTTGCATTTTCTTTCCTCGGGGCATCAGTTACCGATAATAATGCTTTACTATGCCCTTTGAATTTCGTTAAACCAAGCTTACACAAAAATTTAAAAAAAAACTACACACCTTTTTTCACTTTATAGAAGCCTGATATTGAATCTGATGTATCTTTGTAATTTCGGATCATCCAGTTCTAAAATTGCAACCTATAGTAGCCTTCTGCGTCCTCTTTCCAATGCCACAAGTCTGACCCAAATTGGATTCTCCAAGGAAGAGTTATGTGAAATCTCCCACAGTGACTTGCTTTTAGACTAGTTCATTAGAGTGAAGTTGTACGACATGCCACGAGTCACTGTTTCAACCTTTGAATCTGAAACACACATACAAGAAACTACAGTCCATCCTGTTTCTGTACCTTTTTATGAAATTTCAATCCGATCCCCAGAGAGAAAGTTATGACTATTTTCCCCAGGTCACCTGTTTTGAATGTAATTCAGGAGTCTGAAAAAAGACCAAATTCCTCATATCATATCTCCGAAAATATCACGCGATAAGCTCTGAAATTCAGACCCAAGGTTCAGCCTGCTTTCTTCTCAAATGGGTTTTTTTTTCGACTTCTGAAACATCACAGGAAAAAAGTTATAGCGAAAATTCCACGATGACCTGTTTGGAGCAGCGAAACCCTAGAATCCAAAGCTCTGATACCAAATGTTATGAAACCAGCTCAAGAAAAGATAGAAAAGATAGATCAACGCCTTATAATTCAGCCTCTTCGAGGGGGCAACCTCCTTTACATTACATAAATGAAAAATTCTTTGATGATACAAATGACAAAACCTCCTTTCTATATATAGGAGTCTAAGGAGTCACAATATAATCCAGCCGATCTAACAATAATAATATAAAGCCACAAAAATAACAATAGAGGGATTCTATGGGGCACAGAAATAACAACATGGGGGTAATAGGGGTACAACAATATAAATAAGGGGTATAACTACAATAGTAATGGGCTAATCACTAGTATTATAGGGACCCAACAGAAACAGGAATAGAGCTTCTTACCAATTTAAAATAGACGACAGCCACTCACATATCTGATCATATTCATGAATGGCAACGTCGTTGTAGAATGGTAAAAAAATATGTTCCTGATCAGCTACTAGCTGAATGGTTTATTAAGTAATTGTTGCCTTCTATTACAGAAGATGTGGCAAAGGGAGGAGTCATCATCGAAGACCAAGTCATTGCTCGTGCGCAATATCTAGACTTATTCTATACTCAGTCTGGCACGCTCTATGACAAAATCCTTGACGCTCCCAGACTAGAATTTTCCATTCCTCCTCCTCCTAAATCAAACAAAGACTCGCATGCCAGCGATGGCGTGATAGGTATGACAAGCATGAAATCGACAAAGGTTACATCTAAGAAAGCCCGTAAGGTTTATGGTTAAAACTCAAATGAAGAACTTCTAGCCTCAGAGGTTAATGCCGTGTCGACCGACAAAGGCAAAGAACCAAAGCAACCAGGGGGCAAGAAGAAAGGGAAGAGAAAAAAGAAGAAACAGGACGATTCGTCTCCTGAAAAACTTCTGCAAACCCTTATGGGCAAAATAAACCTAGTCAGCCATGCCTCATATTCGATGAGGATCATTGGACGAGAGATTGTCCATATAAATCTGAAGTTAAGAAAACATTTAAGAATTCAAGAACTTCAGCAGTATTGATTGACCCATTTTCGAACCCAGGAACCAATCTGGTTGCTAGCGACAATGCTTCCCCATCCCAAGTGCTTATGTTGTCCGTTTCAAAATAGCAAAATGATGCTTTGATATCGACAAGGAATAAAGATTACGGGAACCCACAGCTGTCGAAAAACAAGGCTACTAATCAACCTAGTAGTTTGACAACAACTTCGACCGAAGTTGTGTCGCCATCATTCCTGAGCTAATGATAAAGCCACCAAAGGGAGTAGTACACAAATTGGCATTTAATCCTTGTGCCAGAGTAGCACAGAATTATAATATAGTAGAGGACCTGGCCTAATCGTCGTCGCTATGTCGACACTTGAGGTACTGCAAAATTGCCCCTCCCAGAAGCCGGCTCTATTATCAGCAATATGTGGGATTGACCTCGCGGATTCCAATCTTGTGGCCTTTAATCATAAAGGATATGACCCTCAGTTACCATCTCAGCTCACTTTCCTCATTCAAGTGAAAGCCCTCAATAAAACTATTCATCAAACAATTATTGATGAGGGGGCATCTACATGTATTATGTCAATGAGTTGCTGGAAAACTTTAGGCTCACCACCCTTGTCACAATCTTCAATGACGTTAAAAGCATTTGATGGACGAACATACACTCCATACGGGATTTTAAGTAACTTGCAAGTCGAACTGGGGGGCAAGACAGTAGAAATTGATGTTGAAGTTATCGATGGAAACCTCAATTACAACATCCTACTAGGAAGGCCCTGGATTTATGCTATGGCTGCTGTTGTGTCGACATACTTTAGAAAGATTGAATTTCCCTTCCAACGAGGAATTACAATTGTCCCAACAAACCTTTCTCCCCAACATTTCAGAAGTTACAGGAAGCATACCGATGATCCACGGAAGCTCTCAGTTGCTTCAAAATATCAGAGTAAGCCTACTAAAAGGCCATACATTGATGGGTGCTTTTGCCTACTACCTCCAAACAATCTGGCAGAGGTGGCCGCTGTGGGAACCTGTAATATGGTATCTTCAATTCAGAAGATGACCGAACACGATGTTAGCATGGATCATCGCCAGGTATTTCCTCCAAGCCCAATAGAAATATTGTAGCAATCAATGTTCTCGGCATGGGAGGAAAACCCAAATGAACGCTCATCAAGCGTTTGGGTAGATAGGTCTAAGGAGTATGGTACCTCTTCAGATCCTTGGTCGCATGTACATTCTACAGACGAAGGAATTGTTCAATCAATGATCATAGAGGAGAAACCATGGGAAGATTACCACCATCGTTCCCATCTTCTGGATTACAATGAAGTTTACTCCAATGACCTTAATCATCCATCAGTTTTTGATTTTCTATCAAATACTGTAAATACGGTGGATTCTGAGCGAAATCTGTCCAATATTGAAGAAACTATCACCATAAATATCTCGACCGAACCAGATGTTGTAGAGAATATTCATGTCGACAAATCTTGTTCTTCTTCAGAACTGGAAGTATATTACGCTCTCTTTCACGAGTTTAGATATGTCTTTGCATGGTCATATGAAGAAATTCCAGGCATTGACTCGAGCATAGTTGAACACAAAATTAAGATGTATCCACATGTCAAACCAGTAAGACAACGGCTTCGGCAGGTGCACCCAAAGAAAGTCGCTTCCATCAAGGCAGAAGTTGAAAAACTTCTCCATGCTGGTTTCATTTACTCGGTTCCTCTAACTGATTGGGTATCGAACATTGTTCCTGTGATCAAAAAGCAAGGAACGATTAGAGTGTGCATCGATTACAAGGATGTAAATCAAGCTTGTCTGAAGGACAACTACCCTACACCCTTCATCAACCAGATAATTGATGAATGCGCCGAATGCGAAATCTTTTCGTTTATGGATGGATTTTCGGGGTATAATCAAATAAATATCCGCCCACAGGACCAGTTAAAGACTGCATTTATTTGTTCGTGGGGCACATTTGCGTACTGTAAGCTACCTTTTGGTTTAAAGAATGTAGGGGCAACTTTCAGAGGGCAATGAATTATGCCTTCCATGACATCAAGAACATCATTCAACCATACCTCGACGATCTTCCAGCTCATTCGCGAAAGCGGACTGATCATCTGCAGCATTTGAGAGCAATATTTCTACGTTGTCGACACTACAAAATAAGACTCAATCCACACAAGTGTGTGTTTTGTGTCGGTTCTGGTCATTTACTTGGCTTTGTAGTTTCAAAGGACGAAATTCGCCTCGACCCGTGCAAGGTTCAGGCAATCATCAATTTGCCTCCACCTTCAAATTTGCTTCAGATTCAGAAACTCCAAGGGAAAGCAAACTTTCTGAGGAGGTTCATTCCAAATTACGCCGAACTTGCTAAAGGTTATACGTATCTATTGAAAAAAGAAGTACCCTTCAACTAGTTTCAGGTTGCACAAGCTTCCTTTGATGCTCTAAAGGAATCCCTAATAAAATCATCATTAATGTATGCTCCTGATTATCAAAGAGACTTTAACCAGTATCTGGCTGCAGCAAATATGACCATCGCAATGGTTTTAGTTCAAGAAGATAATGGAATGGAACATCCTATTTATTATTTAAGTCAAAACTTAAATGATACAGAAAGCAAGTACTCCTATGTTAAAAAGCTGGCTCTCGCAGTTGTTCAAGCAATACAGAGATTTCGACACTATGTTCTCTTTCGAAAAACTACCATTTTGTCAGATTGTAACTCCATGACTTACATCTTGTCACAACAGTTGCTTGGGGGCAAATATTCAATGTGGATTTTGCAAGATTTTGATCTGGAATTCGTAAAATCCAAATCAAAGAAAGCTTTGGTTTTTGTGGAGTTACTATGTGATTTCCCATCATCGTAAAATGATTCAACATCCAAAGCAACAATCGTGGATGAATCTTTGTTTCCGATATCTTCAAGCGATCCATGGTATGGAGATATAATCATTTATCTCCAAACCCAAACATATAGGTCTAACACCTCTCGCTCATAACAGTGACGTACTCGATACCAAGCAAAAGACTACATGATCATCAGTGATACACTTTACCATCATGGTGTCGATACAGTTCTGCGAAGGTGCCTCACCCATGAGGAAGCCGAAAAATTCATGAATGATTGTCATTCAGGTGCATGTGGGGGGCATCAATCTGGTTATTCTACCGCACAAAATATTTTACGAGCAGGATACTTCTGGCCAACAATGTTCAAAGATTGCATAACCGCAGTCAAAAGTTGCCATGCTTGTCAAATCTTCAACCGCAAAACCAGAATACCACCCACACCTCTATAACCAGTAGTTGCTATTGGGCTATTTTCCAAATGGGGCATAGATTTCATGCAACGTAACCCCACCTCAGCCGGGGGGCATGGGTATATCATAGTCGCAGTTGACTATTTTACGAAATGGGGCAAGGCGATGCCTACATTAAACAACAGCGGCGAAACGACTGCTCTTTTCTTCTTTAATCATGTAGTCTCTAGATTCGGTGTTCCACAAGCTATAGTCACAGATCATGGATCGCATTTCTGCAATCACATGATGGTTGAGTTGGCCGCCAAATTAGGACTGTCCCATGACAGCTCTACTCAATATTATCTACAAGCTAACAGGCAAGTTGAGGCAATCAACAAAGTCTTGAAGTGCATGCTGCAAAGAATGATTGGAGTCCATAAACGGTGTTGGCACCTGATCTTGTACTCAGCCTTTTGGGCATACCGAACATTTGTGATAAATGCAACTGGGTTTACACCCTTTCAACTGGTATATGGACTGGAAGCGATCTTACCAGTTCAGTGTAAAATTTCGTCTCTCAAGCTCGCAGTCGACCTTCTCCCCGGAACTTCAAAAGAGGAGGCTCGTTTCTTGGAATTAATCCAACTGGATGAAACCCGTCATGACGCCACCTTGGCTAACGAAGCACATAAGAAACAAGTCAAGGCGCAGTTTGACAAGAATGTCAAACCCCGCGTTTTCTCAAAAGGTGACCTGGTCTTGCTTTACGATCAGGGATCCGATAAATTGGGAGTAGGTAAGTTCCAGTCTTTTTGGATGGGTCCCTATATTGTTAAGAGTGTATTAGCAAGAGGAGCATATGAGCTAGTAGATTACGACGGGATTCCAGTGTCGCAACCCCGAAACGGGTTGTAGCTTAAATGTTACTATGCTTGACTCAGCAGGTAACCTCTTCATATGCTTTTGTTAAATTTTTGTTTTCTTTAAGAGTGATCATTTTGGTTAGGTAATCCACTTTTTCATTTTGTTGCATATGTCGAACCTATTGGAATCATTTTTTGGATACGCCGACGGGGCGAGTCATAGTACGCAGAACCTATCTTCTGCAGCTTGGGCCATCTTTGATCCGAGCGGAGAGTTAGTGAGTTTCAGAAGGGTGTGCATTGGTCAATCAACGAACAACATCACTGAATATAGCGCATTGATATAACTCCTCTCTGATGCCATCGCGCATGGCATATGCCGACTTTTCATCAGGTTAGACTCATAGCTCATCATTCTACAGCTTACCGGCATCTATTCTGTTCGGAATCTAGCTATCTATCGTATGTTCCTAAGGGTCAAGATTTTGGAAAGGCAGTTCGATTCCATTCAATATCAACACATTTCCAGAAACTTAAACACATTAACTGATTCGTTAGCAAATTACGTGTTAGATAGACATTTGCGACATTTATAAAAGAAAAGCATTTCATCAATATTTGCATCAGGATCATCTAACTTAACCAAAATAAAGCTCCGAAAATAAAAAATATATATAACTGTTTATAGTTTATACATAGTGTTTTGTGTCCAAGACAAAATCAGTCATATGACCCAAAAACTCAAAATGCTAGGGGGCACCCTGGTCTAATGGTGTTGGTGATAACAAGTCACCTCCTGTGCAATCATGCATAAAAGCCTAGTCCATCGACTCGGCACGCCAGTGGTATGTCGCTGTAACCTCAGAGGCAGCTCGCCGGTCCTCACATCCAGAATACCAAGGGTGAGACCCTCGATCTGATCCTATAACACTACAAGAGTCTCAGCTACATCCAGATTGTGAAGGACAACCCTCACTAAAGCCTCTCCTATTGGAACGGCAGTTGCTGCTCTCAGGCACACTGCTGGTCACACTGGTCCATCTGCATGAGCACATGAGTTTTGATTAGTCTTAATAAAAGAAAGCACAGGAACATTATAAAAGCAGTAAACAGAGATATGGTCAGATATTTTTTTACCTATGACACCCCATTGCTCGCCAGCTGGCAACGCCAAATCTGGGTCACCCCGGAAATCCATACCAGCGTACAGACGCTCAGCATAAACCATATGTTGATGGTTGAACCACTCGAATAAGGCATCAGAGAAGGAAACCTGTGACTGACCAGCATGTCGGGCCATAAGGTCGACCCGTCTCTGCATCCGTGGCTTAGTCGGTGGAGGCAAGCCGAGTGAAATGTACTGTGGCTACATCAGTGGGATCTTCTCCAAGGCGAACGCAGTCAAAATAGAACCATAGCCAAAGTTCTTGGATCTTCCATTTTTTACCTTAGTAAGTTGTTCTTTTATCACCAGAAGTACTGCATCACACCAGTTGAATACCTTTGGTTCAAGGCATTCCAAGGCGTACTGCATATAGGGCCTATTGGCCAAGTGAACAGCCGCGCTACTAGCCAATCTAGAAAAGGTGAGTGAAATTGTCCTCAAGGACCGGTCGGTGACATCTCGGATATTGATCTTGCCATCCCTGCTCAGCTGAGATCCTTATCTACAGTATCGGCGAATATAATCCCTCACGGATTCGCCCCCACGGGTGGAACCTGATAGTGAGAGAGGGGCACCACGCCTCGATAAACTGGTCAAAAGTAGATGTCCTCAACAGTCAAAGGGATGGATTTTCCTCTGATCTGAAACACTTGGTTGGTAGGATCCCATGAATTAAGGAAATATTGCAACAAGTTGATTTTTTTCCTCATGCTAGATATGCGGAAGAACTTGAGCAAGCCACAGTTCCACAATGCAGTTACCGTACCCGGATCATGTAGGGCAACCATGTCCTCTTCTTCATGCTCGCGTTCACACCATGTAATAACCATTTTTTCTCTGATGAATCTCTGAAAGACAAACAAGAGAAGAATTAGGATCCTGATTTGGCAAAAACAAGTAAAATTTCCATGAAAAATCACTGAAAAAGTTTTCCTCCTTGCGCCCATCACACCCCAGCTATGTACTGGGTGAGATGGGGACAGCACAAATTGTTCAAACCCCAGAGGCTTAGAAAAGTAGGAAAACATGCTCAGAATTCAGAAAGGAAAGAATGCAATTGAAGAGCTCAGGTTTAGCTCCTACCTGGTCCAGATGGCGCCAAAAATCGTCCACAGAATCTCTTGAAATCAGGTGATGAAAATCAAGGGGGAAAACACCTCCAAAGCTCCAACAATCTCAAATTCAAATGAAATGGTAAAATGAGGGGTAAAAACTACTTTTAAGTTACTTTTCATGTAATTCAAGAGGGGTATTAGTTTTTAAACTCATTTTTCAAGCATGTATTCTCATTTCTAATCAGTTTGATGAAGCAATTGAACAGATAGTACGACCGTCAAAAGAACATAGTGTTAACGGTGAATCGAATATCAATGACCATTATCACAAGCAGTTTTACGCGAAGTTCAAGCTCGTTAAAAAATAAACCTAGCAATGAGCATATGTTCCACCAGAGTTTAAGCTCATTAAAAAATGAACCCATCTCCGATAAATAACCATTGCGATCGCATTATTATCAGCTTTTGAGCCTTGGTTGTGTTCTTACCATCACCTCCATTCTGTTTTAGCTTATCATACGCCTCCACTTGATTGTTTACCCCTTTCGAGGAACAGCTGCGACGAGTGATTCTGTTAGCCATCTTCTTTGCACTGCCATGATTGGAAAGTTCCAAGCCTTACCTGGAACCAGCTGCTACCCGAAAACATCACTCGTTCCTCAAAAAGCGAGCCTCCTTTAAGCTCTTTTCATCTGACTCATAAAATATGAAAATATTGCCAAGCAATTGGCCTCTCCGGCTCGTCAAAGTGATTGGAAGTGCCATCCCTCCTCTAGATTTTAATCTTTTTGGACCCGAAGGTTTATTACACAAAAATGTTGAGCGTTTGTCTTGTTCGGCTCGTTAAAACTATCGAAAAGTCATCCCTTTCGCATTGTTTTATAATTTTTCGGACTTAAGGGATTATATTACGAAAAAGGAATATTGGATTTTCCTTTCCGTCTCTTTTTAGACTCTCTAAAATCGAAAAGAACCGAGTTATCCTTGTCGTTAAACTCATTAAAACAATAGCGACAAACTTGTCCATTCAGACAAGAGCGAGTCTCACTGTCGCTAGGCTCGTTAAAACATAGCGACAGGTTTTCCCGAAGGGAAAATTATAGAACAAGCATATGTTATCCTCCTCAATCTTGACAAAAATAAAGAGGTACTGGTCAGCAATGACTGGGGAAAATTGGGAAGAAAACTTGAAGAAACTTTATTGGTAGCAGGTCGCTCTTGAACACGACACTTTCACTCTATCACCATGATTGAGTCGGGTTTGGTTATTCCGTTCATCGGTCATATTACCATTGGTCCATCGTACCATCCATTTTTTGGGGTTAACGCTACCAATCCACTTCAGTGTCACCGATATTTTCAAGAGAAGTTGCTAAGAGAATTCACCAACCGAGCTTGTGTCTCATCCGCTGCAATACCTTCATGCTTAATTCTTTCATGACTGCCACCCTGAACCTTGTATCATCAGATCGTTTTCACCTCCACAAAATCATTTTCTCTGTTCTGTGTTATAGATGTGGGATTCATTAATGCCCTTCTATGACGGGTCACTTCTTGTTGACATCAGCTCATTATCCGAGAAGTCGACCTAGGAACAACCCTTTCAGTACTTTGAAGCTTGCATGCCTCAATGGCAAGTTTTTCACTTTCGACAACAGGTTTACATCAATGGCATTCGACCGAAGGATTTTGCGTGGTGTTCGACGCCAAGTCCCTTTTTCACAACACGTAAATTGTACTATCATACCTTGAGGGTCATTATCATTATCAATGATTCCTCTCGCGCCTGTTAACAGCTTTCATCATTGGCTGGTAATCAGGCGATGTCTTTCCATGTTCGACTCTAGAACATTTTTTCACATGGATCGACTTGTACTTCGGGCGAATATTGGACGAGTTTGAAGACCTCGGATCTAGTTTCATCCATCTGGGTTGTGATATATTCAGGAAAATAAAGACATCAAATGTACATCATTGCTGCACAGATAATCATCCAAGCCAAAGGATGATGACTCTGCCATAATCATCAGTCTACCACATAGACGGTTATCTATCCTATGTACATGAAAATGAATTTATAAAGTTGAGCATGGGAATGCCCACCTTAGCTAGATCATGAAAATATTATGAAGATAATGTATTTTATTGTATCTTATTACAGGTCACCTTCCAATTTGAAAAACCTCGGAACCTCATGATAAAACATTTCGCCCGACATCAAAAGATTTACGGCCTCATGCTTTAGGGGGCAACTGTTATAGACATATTTGGGCACTGCAACCCCAATCACATATGTCCATAAACCAAGGGCTTCTAAGTCCCTGAATGTGTTGTTTCATACCCTCAAGGAGCAAGGTCAGCTAATTACATCATCTCCCAAAAGTTCTCCATGAAAAACTGCTCAGAACTGGTCAAAACTAGACCATACAGACTACTCAGTGCTAAGGGTGCGATGCATCTCACCTGCCACATGCAAAAGGTGCGATGCATACTGAAAATCCCTTTTGTGGGGTGCGATGAGTGAGAGTAGACAAATGGCAGAAGCAGTTGGCTAGGTGGAAACCTAGAGAATCTTCTAGAAACTGCCCATTTGACACTTGCCTCTCTGAATTCACCCAGGGATGAGTAAGAGATCATGAATCTCCAAGTGGAACCAAGAACTATCAGAGAGAGGACACTAATCAAAATCCCAGAAGCTGACTCACCCACTTGCAAACATCTATATATGGATCCCTCATCCTAGAGATCCAAAGGCTGGAGTTTGGTAATTTGCAAGGAAGTGTTGTTGGTTTCTCTTTGAAGACATTGTTGGGTGATCTTGCTTTGTATGAGGTGAAGAGGGCTTTCATATTGGGAGGATGGCACTGGGTTAGACCAAGTGGTTGTAATCCTCTCTTCTACTACTTCTATCAATAAATCTATTTGAGTTTTGCTCCATATTCTTGTATATCTCTAAATATTGTGTTGATATATGCATTTGTATGGTCAATATATATCTGATCCTATGTTGTTTATAGTGATAGATCTCTATGCTTTGATGGTATTATGCTGCTTTGACTCTACAGGTGCTCCTTGAAATGGGACAAGTAAGGAAGTGGAAATACTCTGTCAAAGGGGAAAGGAAGCAAGCAAGGAGCCAAGCGAAACTGAGGTTGGTACTCTCTGCTTCTTTCTCATCTATCTCTCGTAAAGGAAAACACAAGTGACTTTAGTTTGTTTGTTTCTAAGATAGCTACCCGTCTTAGTGGGACTAGCAGTTCTGAATAGACACTAGTTTTCCTGATAATAGGGACCGCAAGTAATACAAAGAGAAAGTGTGGAACCAGAGTTTTAGAGACTTTTGAGGGCTTTCTCTTATTTTCAAGGCTTGATATGAGGAACTGAGGCTTAAGACTTGCAAAAGAGGAAAGTATGAGTGGTAATGGACTCACACAGGTTGTAGAATGTCAAGGTGAAAAATTTTAGTGCAACACAGCGCTCCGCGGACTATTGTCAAAAGGGCTAGTAGTATAGGGATTTGTTTGGCTAATTAACTCTGAACCTAGGTTAGTCCCCAACAAGAAAACAGATGGTTCCATTGTTGGGACCGGGATCTGCATAGAGATGTCTATTGTTGTATCATAGGAATCTGATAAAGAAAGGAATTGAAGATTGGTTGGATAGAAATATTGACAAGTTCGCGGCGTAGAAAAACAGGAATCTACAACTATCAAAGGAAGAGTGGTTAGGCTGCTACTTATATACAGATATCAACGAAATTTTCTTTGCATCCTTCCCCAGTGAGTTGTATGAGTGGATCGTGAAGCTAGCAGATAGCCAAGGAAGGTGTAAACTTGACAAACCTATTGTGTGAACTCCAGAATTGGTGCGCAGACTCGAAGCATTAGAAGATAATATTGCACGCATTGTCGATCACTGGCTCGATCAAATCATAGGAGGATTCATCACCGAATTGTGGTATATACTTCAATCAGCTATAGCAAGGCAGAACGACACTTCCTCAAGGGACCGCGAGGTAAGTACGTTAAATCTTTGAACACTTGGATTAAAATTCTACTATATGAAAAGCGGGTTATGCGAATAAATTGATGTTTGGGGCTATGCGAAGTGGGAGAATCTACAGAAATGTAGGTAGCACAGAAATAGAAACTAGCCCCTCAATTTCACCTCTGCGAGGAGGTGAAGAAGAGATTGCGGAGGTCTCGCCAAGAAGTGCGATTAATCTGATAAGGCATAGAATTCTGGCATACCACCACCAGTTTCACCATCTTCACCACCGTCTTCACCCATACCACCTTCGCCACCACCGCGAAGCAGTATGGCAAGCGCGATAAAGCTACCAGTGTTCAAGGGAGTAGGGAATGAAGATTCATACTAGTTTTGGTTCATGATAAAAGTTGTATGGGAAGCACAGGGTGTCACAGATAAGAATATAAAGAAGGCAACGTTGGTCAGTGCTCTGCAGGATCGCGTGTTGACTTGGTACATTAAGCATTCCAATGACAATCTGAATGCGGGGATCATGGATATCCAAGCTATGCTAAACAAAGAATTTATTAGGCCAAAGTAAGAGGCATAGTCGATCATTGGATTCAAGGAAATCACAATGCTACCAGGCAAGACCCCGTGGGAATTGGATCAAAGACTGAAGTGCACAATTCGCGAAGAAAACATGACATTAACAGATGGGAAACACCATGAATGGTTTGTAGCATCGTTAACGCCACATCTACGGAACACGTTGTTGCAACAAAGGCTAACCACTCAGGCTGAGGCTTTGGTGGTCGCGGTGAGATTGCATGAGACCCCGATACAAGATCCTAACATGGGAGTTCAGAAGATTCACGCGCAGTCGGAAACCTTGTGCCTGGAGATGCAAAGTTTGAAATAAGACAGGACAACCTGCCCAGACATGTGTGACGAGGTATGGTGTGTAAAATGCAAGGGTCAGGGGCATGACCAGGAACATTGCCCAATGTTCACAAATTACCTTGTGAGAGGAGGGCCAATTCCACTAAGACCGGAGGCACAACCAGGACCAAGCACAACACCTGCATTATGGTGTGTGATTTTTCAGATAGGAAGAATGCATGCTACAGATTACTACCATCTATTACAGAAGTATATGCAGAATTCACAATAGTTGTTTTGTAATTTCTGTAGGTCGGTTGGACATGATGAGTGCACCTATAGAAGTTATGAACTGATGATGGATCAAACTCCTACCTACAGATTTTAGGCCAAAACACGGGCCCTCAATCAAAACACAGGAATGGCGTGCACTAGATTTTAGGGACACGGGTGAGGCCGAGGTGGAGGGGGACCAAGAACAAGTTGCGGACAGCTGATACGTTACAATTGCGGAGGGCCAGGGAATTATGCCCACAATTTTACGAATCAAACGAGACCATCATGCTTTTATTGTACATTTTTTAACCATGAGACGGAGGATTGTCCCACACTGATAGTGAGGTTGAGCGATAAAGGTGCTCCATGATAGCATCTGCTTCATCCTTCAGTGTCGGAAGTGCCTGCGTGGTCAAGGTTTTGCACATGGTCCTATAAGTCCATAAAACTGTTGGTACACGCAGATCCCAGTCCATGCATCTCACATGGTGGACCGTGTTTAGTACTTCGCACACTTTGTCAAAGGCTTCCCCACGGATAATCTTTAGCATTCTTGGTCTTATCATACGTCGTCATTTGCGCCATCGTCTTTCCCACTCCTGCTTGTTGGTCCTGTTTCCTATTGCAAGGACGGTGTGCGCTCGTGCAGGTTGCATACCATACGCCTATGCCCATATGGAGAGGTGGGTGCGCAGGCTATTTTGTCCATCATACTTGTCTTTCATCTGCATCTGAGACTTTCCAAACTGCATGAGCATCATCTTTTTTCATTCATGCCAGTCCTCAAAACTTCTTTGATGTGTACCCCACCACCTTGCGGGTGTAGCACGCAATACCCATTTCATAGCAACGAACCGCTGTTGTTCCCACACCTCTCTTTCAAATTTGTTTAGAAAATCATCCACATTGATCAACCCGTCATACATAGGCACATCTCTTACCTCTGTTTTCACGCAATGCAATGAACTTATCATCATGTTGTAGTTAAGCGTGGTTACCTTGTGTAACCGGTTCTGCCATCGTTCTATTTCGTCGTCCAAATCTGAGGTGCAAGAGCTTTCGCGCTCCCATGAAATCCTGCCATCCACTGTTGGATTCACCTAGTCTTTCTCTTGCATGGTTATCTTGTAGATATAGTCTAGATCATCATCGTTGTCGTAGTTGCGCACCGGCTCTGTGTAGCGCGATCCTTCCACAGGGTATAAAGGTACCACTACGCGTAGTGACCTTTTCTCGAAAATCATCTTGCGCTTCTTTAAATTTATCACTCCATTCATGTCAGTGGCCTAATTTATTCCGAGTAGCATGGTATAGGGATTGCTTTCATCAAGAATCTCTATCATTTCGAAATCTACAAGTGCACTTGCACCTTCGACATCCACCACTATTCCTTGCAATATGCCCATCGGCAGGATATTTTGCTAGTTCACCATTCGCAATTGAATAGGAGACCATTGCAACTTGGGCCTGCCTATGCGCTCCCATGTCTGCTTTGGCAGGACATTCGCATCTGATCCTAGATCTAAAATCACTTGATCCATCTCATATTCCTTGATTTGCACAGTCAATCTCATCTCCCTTCCTATTCGCATTGTGTGCTTCACAAGCTTCTAGACAACGCGTGGTTCTCCTGGTCTAGCACATCTAGTGATGAGTTCTTGCAGTCCCTTCACCACTCTGCTATCGCGCAGCAGCTTCATGTATGTCTTCGGAAAGGTAGTGAGCATTGATGGGTCCATCTCTGGTTCTAGTTTGTCTTTACTACCTAAAGTGGAGGCCTCCATGAAGCTCTTCTTAGCTTCCATGAACATCTCCTTCATGCGCTCCAAATCAAATTCTAGTTCTTTTGTTGGAGCCTTGCGAACCCAGGCACTCTCTTCAAGCTGCTTTCCTTTGTCATCTCCAATCGTAACACCACTTCGGAGCACGATGTTTACATTCGGGTCCTCTTCGTGCGACTCAGACCTCATCATTTTCAGGTACTGAGTCGGGGGAGGTTGGTGTGTTCCTTTATCACACAACCTCACTATCAGCGTGGGACAGTCCTCCATCTCATGATCAAACTGGGTACAATATAAACATGATGCTCTCATCGTATTTGTACAATCGTAGGCATAATTCCCTGGCCCTTCGCAATTATAACAAATCAGTTGTCTGTGTCCCCTTCCTAGTCCCTGTTGGTTGATAAAAGGTGTCTTTAAAACTCCTAATTACCCCACATTAATCATTAACTTGGGCAAGTCCTTTTATTCCAAGAGTGTACACAATATGTGCATGCTATGAATCCAGAGAGTAATGTTTCTTAAAATGAAGTATAAACCTTTGATACAAGAGTAAACGGATGCATCTATAAAACTCAAATTGCAATTATTAAAGTAAATATGACATCTAAGCTTCAAGACTCAATCCTCTACTGAAATCGTAATCAAATCTCACACAAAAAATTCAATTAATAATAACATCAGCTGAGAGCATAGTAGCAATAAATAATCTCTTCTTAGCTGATTCAATCTAAATCATGCTCAATCTCTACGAAGAAATCCAAATGATATCAATATGAGAGTTCAATAGCAATAGCCAAACTCTTACAGCTGATTAAATCAATATGATTCACTATCTAAATAATTTAATCTGCAATGAGTGTAAATCAAATCAAATGACAATGTTGTAAAATATGTAAAGAAAATGTACTACTTCAATACAGGAAAGAAACAAATAGCGAATAGGATAAACTCATAGAAAATGGGAAAATTATCAAACCAATCAAACTTGTGAGAATCAAAAATATATAACACAAGGAATCAGTTTAATCCACCAGAGGTTGGGCCCTTAGCCACCAGCGAACACTGTTGAGCTACTTCAGAGAATACGAATGAATAGCAATGTCAAGTATATTTTAATAATTGAACTTAAATAGCATTACAATACGGTCGTGTTCTCCAACAACACGAGTCTATATATTAAAATTACAATTTGAAATAACAGAGATTGATCCCCTTTCTTCCTACAATCTTTTGCTTTTATAGTTGGAAAGAGGTAAAAGATAAATGTGATCCCTCAGGATCTCCTGATCCTGAGGGATTCGCAACTGAATGCTATCTTCAAACATTCTTCATATTTAGTGTTAATCCTCCTGATTCATCCTCCGATCTATCCGCAACCGACGCACTCCTATTCTTCCTTTGTTGGTTTATGTTGTTCCGTCGCTAGGGAACAACAACTATTCCATTTGTCTTTTTTCTACATAAAGAGGAGTAAAAGTTAGTTACGATGGCTAAATCTTAACTGAGAACAGCTCACCCATTTCTTATAATAATCCATCAATATGTTAGTGTATTAAGATATGAAAGAGATAAGAAAAGAGGAAAAAGGTGATGGAATTAAGAGTAAATACATACCCATTTCATAACTCAACAGTCCCATTCAACCTCGATCGCGTCCGGCCCCTGAAATCTAGTGTGCGCCATCCCTGCATTTTGATCGAGGGCTCGTGTTTTGGTCTGAACTATGTAGGTAGGAGTCTGATCCATCATCAGTTCATAACTTCTACAGGTGCACCCATCATGGCCTACTGATCTGCAGAAATTACAAAACAACTTTTGGGACGTCTGTGTATACTTATGTAATAGATGGAAGTTGTCTGTAGCATGCTTCCCTCCTATCTGAAAAATCACGCATCATAATGTAGGTACCCTGCTCGGTCCTACTTGTGGCTCTAGTCTCAATGGCATTGTCCCCCCTCTAGCTAGGTAGTTCGCGAAGACTGGACAATGGTCCTTGTCATGTCCCTGGCCTTTGCACTTTATGCACCATACTTCCTCACGCACTTCTGGGCGAGTTGTCCTGTCTTGCTTCAAACTCTGCATCTCAAGACACAAGTTTTTCAACTACACATGGATCTGTTGGACTCCCATGTTAGGATCTTGTATCGGGGTCTCGTGAAGTCTCATTGCGATCTCCAAGGCCTCGGCCTGAGTGGATAGCATCTGATGAGTCAACGTGGTCCTTAGATGTGGTGTTAACGATGCTATAAACCATGTGCGGTGTTGCCCATCTGTCAAGGTCATGTTGGCTTCACGAATCATACCCTTCAGTCTCTGATCTAGCCCCTAGGGGGTCTTGGCTGGAAGCATCGCGATTTCCTTAAACCCGATAATCGACTATGTCTCTAATTTTTCCTGCTAAATTCCCTGTTTAGCGCAACTTGGATATCCATGATCCCTGCGTTTGGATTTTCATTGGAATGCTTAATGTACCACATTAGTGCGTGATCCTGCAAGGTGATGACTGGCATTGCCTTCTTTATATTTTCTTCCATGACTCCTTGTGCTTCCCATACAACCTTTACCACGAACCAAAATTGGTCTGGATCTTCATTCCCTTCTCCTTTGAACATTGGCAACTTTATTGCACTCGCCATACTGAACTGTGGTGGTGGCGGAGGTGGTGTGGGTGAAGATAGGGGTGAGGATGGTGAAACTGGTGGTGGTGTAGGTGCAAGTGGTATGCGTAGAATTTGCTGCCTTATCAAACTGATCACACTTCTTGGTGAAACTTTCACAAGCTCTTCCAAGCTTTCTGGTGGAGGTGAAATCAAGGGGCTATTTTCTATCTCTACACTACCTTCATTTCTATAGATCCTCCCACTTCGCATAGCCCCAAACATCAATTTATTCACATAACCCACTTTTCACACATAGCATTTTAATCCAAGTGTTCAAAGATTTAACGTACTTACCTTGTGGTCCTTTAGGGAAGCATCGTTTCGCCTTGCTATAGCTGACTGAAGTATCTACCATGAACTTGGTGATAAACCCTCCTATAATCTAATCAAGCCAATTGTCCACAGCGCACGCGATCTTATCTTCCGATGCTTCCAGTCTGCGCACCAACTCTAGAGTCCACACAATAGGTTTGTCAAGCCTACACCTTCCTTGACTGTCTTCTAGCTTCGCGATCCACTTGTACAACTCAAAGGGGAAGGATGCAAAGAAAATTTCATGGATTTCCGTATATAAGTAGTGCTCTAACCACTCTTCCTTCGATACTCGCGGATTCCTATTTTCCTGTGCCGCGAACTCGTGAATCTTTCTGTCCAGAGACTCTTCAATTTCTTTCTTTATCATATTCTAGTGACACAACATCAGACATCTCTTATGCAGATCCCGGTCCCGACAATGGAACCATTTGTTGGCTTGTTAGGGCCTGACCTAGTTTTAGAGTTGATTTAGCCAAACAAATCCTAGTACTACTAGCCCTTTCAGCAATAGTCTGCGGAGCGCAGATTGAGGTCTCCCCCAAAGTAGTATGGGAGGGTGCTAGAACTAGGTTTCCACACCCTTGGAGATGTCTGATGAGTTCAAGTGTTTCATGGTTCGAACCTACGCGCACATTTCTACGCGCACTTTCCCGTACCTCGCAGCTTGAGATGTTGCCTTCGCATAGCCCTACTCGAGGGCCAAATGTTGTTATTACCCAAGTCCTTACTAGTATTCCACCATTAGTTGATTAACTTAGCCTACTTGCATGCTTTAAGTTATACTTAGTAATATAAATCATTCATATAGGTGCGCGTAGTAAATAAACAATATATTCACAAATTATCTCAAACATGCAATAACCCAAGAACAGATACATAGAATTATGATAAAACTTATCTTTATTAATTTATTCCTCGGTTATAGACTCGACTCCATCCTGCGCACTTAGCTACAGGGGTCCACACACTCAGCTACGGACTACTAGGCCTCTACGCACTCAGCTGCAGAGCCTTCTCCTACTCTATGACCCAAGACACACTTAGTCACTTAGACTCTTTCTTTTCTCTACTACTTCACTGTTATCTTTTACACTTAGAGCCTTGCTCTATTTATACAATCCCATGGTTCATGGACCATGGGTAGGCTGACATTACATTACAAGACTATGGCGGACAACCCTATGACTCTATCATACATTTCGTGCTCTGCACCCGCAATTCACGGAGTCTTTACAATAATATCGGGTCAAAACTTGGGCTTTGAGCCCCAAAACATGCCTTGGGTGGATTCCATGCCCAACAGAAGTTGAATTCGAGATGATTTCAACATAGCTAAGCTCAACAAGGCTTAATGGCATAACATCACCCCAGGAATCTACCTGATTGAGGGGAGGAATCACCCAAGGATCAGGTTTAACATAGATCATATTGACGGAGGCGACATTAGGAGGTGGGAGCCCAAAAATGCCCATGAGGGTAGGAGCTTTAAAGAGCCCGACACCCACACTCTCATAAGGAATACTGGTATGCTCTACATATGCAACAGTGCCTTCCGAGGAAGAGGAAGCAAAGAAGGACAATTGATTGACCGTAACAATTTTCCCTTCATGAGGAAAATGGAGTAGGTGAAACAGTGAAGAAGCAACGACATGCATAGCATATGTCCAACTTCGACCCAGTAGAAGGTTGTAAGTCAAATTGGCATCGACAACCTCTACTTCGACATTGACCATCTTGCCTTCCAAGGTGATAGGCAAGCTCGGGAGAATACCAAACAGATGAGAATCTCTTCCATCAAATGCCTCTAGGGTATTTGGAGATTGACTCAAAGATGGAGAACCAATGGCTTTCCAACAAGAAACAGACATGATGCAAGTCGAGGCTCCTTCATCAATAATAGTATGATGAATAGTCTTTGAGTTAATAACAACCTAGATGAGAAAAACGATCTAGTGAGGCAAACGTGGCACATGATTTTCAAGATTGAAAGTAATCAACTTAGAATCAGCTGGATCAATTCCACCGATGGCGAATAGTAATGACTTCCGTTGGGGACGAAAACTTTGTAGAACCTCCAATGCAGACATAGCCGAAGGAGCTTGGGCTAGATCTTTGATAATACTATAGTGCTATGCAACACAAGCATTGGGATTATAGGAGGATTTCCGAAGAACTCCATTAGCAGGTGGTCGAATGATGGACTCATTACCAGACCTTTCAATATGAAGAGGGCCAGAATTGGATAGGGGAACACTAGAAGGAACTTTAGGTTCTTTCCCATCCGAAGGAGCATAATCTTGTTCCCATATGAGGAAGAGGATTGAGGCTGGTCCACCATTTGAGTTTGCTGGGAAGGAAAAGGTTCTTTAAGCACAACAACAATCCCTGAAGTCCCCTTAAGAAGATGACTTACTTCGGATAGTCGAGGAAAGTCCTTATTGAAGTGATCCTCATCACAGATAAGACAAGGATACTTAGGCTTGCGTTTAGAACCATCATCAGTAAGAGTCTTAGGAGGTTCTTGCTTTGGTGTGTCAGATTTATTTTTACCTTTCCCTTTCTTCTTACCCTTTGAAATTTTCTTTGCCATGGTGGACTGGACGACGTTAACTTCTGAGGTTTTCCCAGGATTGGATGGAGACTGAGAAGCAGTTTCAGTAGGAGCAGTGGATTTCTGCTTCGCAGGAGTCATGGAAGACTTTCGAGAATACTGAGTGATGGAACCAATAACACCATCGACAGAACGTGTCGGCAGAGCTTTAGAAGTTGTGGGTCGTGGAGCATTGGGCATAAAGCGTGCCAGATTGGGAATATACCAAATCAAGATATTGAGCACACGTGATGGCTTGCTCTTCAATAACCCAGGTGCCCATAGCAATATCTCTAGCTATTGGATCGACTAAAGAGGTAGTGAACCAATCAATCAATAGTTGATCAGGAATCCAAAACTTGATCAAACAGTGACGCCTTCTCCATTCATGAATATGATCAGAGATGTGAGTAGTTGTGTCTTGTTTCAGAGAAGTAAGAAGATGCATTCCCGTTTCGTAGAGAATCAGTAACCGAAAATGTGTGAGTAATTCCATCGCAAGAGAGTTAAAATCTTGGAAAGTCCCACGAGCAAGTTCAATGTACCACTTTGCAGCAGCACCAGTAAGAGTCCTTTGGAAAAGATGGAGACGAATAGAATCGTCAAGCCAGGAATTGGATGAAAACCAAAGGTGATAAGTCATAACATGTTCCTGGGGTCTTCTCCGTACTTGCCTTAAAACTTATAATTATCACCAGGGATCTTGGTTGGAACAGGTGGCCAATATGGATTATGAAGTATAGGATCATTTGTCAACTTCGACACATCGAGCACTTCCAAAGTCGCAATAAAAGGTAACTGAGGATTGAAAGACATCATGGGTCTTTGGTAAGGGCCAGAGTTAGGATTCCAACTAGGGCCTTGTTTCCCCCATGGATTTTGTCCCAGAGGATTTTGTCCATAAGGGTTAAATTTTGGTGGATTGAAACCATACCCTAGTTGTTGACCTGGATTTTGAACCCCAACAAACAATTGATTACCAACTTGACCAACAGGGGCAGCATATGGCTGTTGAAAATTATGATAAGGATTACCCTGAGGTTGCCCTTGGGGTTGCTGAGGTACCTGAGGACCAAACTGAAACTGAGGCCCAAACTATGCCTGGGGCCCAAGTTGTACCTGATGAACAGGTTGAGCTTGGAATCCAAACTGAGCTTGGGGACCAGGTTGAGCTTGGGGACCAGCTTGAGCTTGAGGTCCAGGTTGCATTTGAGCACCAGGTTGACTAATAGCTGGATTGACCTGACGAAAAGGTTGTCCTTGCTGAGCAGCAAGTTCGCCTTGTTGGAACTGAGGCTAACCTAACTAACCAGAAGGTTGTCCTTGAGATAAAGGACGTTTTCCTAGATAAACAAAGGATGAACCTGGTTGTCCTGGATAAAGAAATGATGAACATGTTTGGGCTAAAGGTTGTCCCTAAAAGGGATGTCCTTGCAAGCCCAAAGGTTGCCCCTGCTGACCATAAGACTATCCTACTGAGACAAAAGTTTGTCCCTGAAAGGGTTGTCCTTGTGAGCCTCGGTAAGAAGTTTGATTCTAGGAAACCGAAGGTGGAACTTGACTGTCGATTGGAGCCGTCTGAGGAAGAGGTCCAACATGATAAATATGGGATCCATGATGATTTTAATAGTGCGGAGGGTTGTTTGGAACATACATCTGTTGAGAACCTAGAGGGTTATAAGTCAGATTTCAAAGAGAAAATAGATATTGATCATATGAAAATCCCCTCATAATGGGGTTCGAGGGGATAGGTGCATTGCCTGTAGGCTGAATGACTCTGGACACAAGAGGTGAAGGACTACTACCAACAGGTCTAGAAGGCATCCCAGAAATAGCAGTGACCATCGAGGATGCGGTAACCGCACTAACAAGAGGAGCAGAAGACGCCACACAAACAGTGGGCATTGATGGAACAGATGTACCCTGCATCTAAGGAATGGAAGTTGTGGTAGACTGAGTAGACATGAATGGCCCTAAAGTCGGAACCATTGTACCAGACCATACAAAGCTTTGGTATAGAGATGTAGCACCAACTATTTCAGCCAGAGTGCGATATCCAAGTGATAATGAAACATCTTGAGAGGTCTGGAAAGGGAAACCTTCCAGAGGAAACTAATATTTATGAGTCGACACAAGGCTCTCTTGACTGCTAACGGGACTTGACTCATCCATGTTATAAGAGGCCATATGAACCAAAGCACCAGGGGGAGTAGAAGGAGGATCTTCGTCTAAAAATCCCCAAACGTTGGGAGGAGTCCAATTGATATCAAAACGTTCCTCACTCGAAGCTCGAGAGGCAAGAGGCTGAACACTTGGAATGATAGCAAGAGCGCCACTAAAAGATGATACATCAGAAGAGATGGGGGAAGAAGGCTCTTTGCTACTTGGTACAAACGACCGAACAAATGAGTCTGCCACGATGGCTTAAACTCAAAAGACCATGAGAGAAGATTAATTAAGAGGGCTATAAATTCTTTTCAAGGATATTACTCATGATGTGGCCAAAATTAACAAGTAGGATGTTATTGTGGGCAAATAAATTTTATGACATTGAAACAAAACTTTTCCTTTTCATGTTTATAGAGTCGAGAAAAAGGGAAAAATATGACTCTAGACTCCTTCGAAGTTTAATGAGCCTGAAAGGATAGGTGCTCAGATGATCCTTTTACTTTTAGAGAGTAAAAAAGGAACGAAAGTGACTTCCTTGGAACTCTAGGCAAAAGGTTTACTAGACAAATCATAAAACTGCATATACACCTTGGTAGTAAAATGAAAGATAAATGACTTGTAGGTTTTAACCTCATACAAAAATTACCTGCATACCAATTCTAAAACACAGAAAATAAAAAATGTGAGAGCATAACACATAAAACACATATACATAGAGATTTTCCCCTGGATCCCAAAACTGGGACTACCAGCTTGATTTTTCATTATGTTCCTTTCAATGTTACAATACATATTTATACATGCCAAAGCATCCAATACCATGGATCGAAAACCATCGCATCCAAAACCATGGACCAAAAACCATCGCGTCCAAATCCATGTGTGAAAATCATGTAGAAAACCATAGGTAGGTCCGCCCAACCTAATATAGGGTCCAAAAAAAATTTCCCGGGGCGTTGCCCAGGACCCCATAGACGGGGGTTACCTGCCCCCGTCAAACCACCTGTGATCCCCCCTGCTGCACAATTGATGCAACGAAGGGGGTGCTCCGCCCCCCCTCTAACCCCTCAGTTCACTATGTGGGCTAGTCATGGAAAGAATAACACAACCCAACATTCTCCCACTTGTTGTTTTCTTTCCACAGGGGGCCACAAGAGAGCTTAGTAATTTATCGAGCCCTGCAGTGCCCATTGTTTCTCTACACTAAGAGAACTTCTCAGAGCTCACAGATTTTGTCAATGCATTTGTAGTATTCTTCAAAGTGTCCACCTTTACCAGCAACACCTTTTTGTCTTCTATCATATCCCTCACAAAGTGATACTGAACATCAATGTGATTTGTCTTTGAATGATAAGCAGGGTTATTTGCCAAGAAAGTTGCAGTTTGGTTGTCACAGTCTATCCTTATAGCTCCCTGTACTAAGCCCATACTTGAACACAATCTCTGCAACCAAATTGCTTCCTTGCTTGCATGAGTGGCTACCATGTATTCTGCCTCTGTAGTTGATAGTGCCACTACAGATTGTTTCTAACTCATCCAACTGACTGCACCTCCAAATAGGTTAAACACATACCCACTTGTAGATCTTCTCTGATCCAAATCTCCAGCCCAGTCCACATCAACAAAGCCATGTACATAAAAAACTCTGTCCAATCCTGGTCTTCGTTGGTGGCAAAAACCATAATCACTAGTGCCACGCAAATACCTGAAAACCCGCTTCACTATTGTCCAATGCTCCTTCCTTGGTTTTGACATAAACCTGCTCAATACTCCCCTGCATGTGCAATTTCTGGTCTAGTACAAACCATCACATACATCTGGCTACTGACTGCACTTGCATATGGAACATGGGACATGTCCTCTTCCTCTTCTTGTGTCTTGGAACACTGTTCAATAGATAACTTTACACCTACAGGAATATGAACCTTCACCGGTTTACTATCTTGCATATTAAACCTCTGCAATATTGTCTCAATATACTTCCTCTAGTTTAACCATAGCTTCCTCTTTGCCTGATCTCTTTTAATTTCCATGCCCAAAATATAGTTTCAAGATCTTTCATGCCGAATTTGGAGGACAATTGGGTCTTCAAATCTTGGATAATTTCTTTGTCATTTCCAACCAGCAACATATCATCCACATACAAGACCAAATAAATAACACAGTCACCAATTATTTTAAAATACACACAGTGATCTTCTTTGCTTCTAGTGAAACCAAGTCCCCACATAAATGTATCAAATTTCTGATACCACATCCTTGGTGACTGTTTTAACCCATACAAATACTTATTTAACTTGCATACCAGTTCTTTCTTACCCTTCACCGCAAAGCCTTCAGGTTTCTACATGTAGATCTCCTCTTCCAGATCCCCATGAAGAAATGTTGTCTTCACATCCATTTGTTCTACCTCAAAATCAAAAGTAGTAGCAACAAATAAAAGTAATCTAATAGAAGCTACCTTGGCAACAGGAGAAAAAATATCACCAAAATCAATTCCCGACAGCTGGGAATAACCTTTTGCTACCAACCAAGCTTTGTATTTCTGCACCTTTCCTTCTGCATTTGTCTTCTTCTTGAACACCCATTTGCTACCAATGGGTTTCCTTCTAGCCAGAAACTCCACCAGATCCCAAGCCTCATTTTTGTGCAAAGATGCCATTTCATCAACCATGGCCTCTTTCCAGAGTTTTCCATCCTCTGAATCTACTGCTTCCTTCACAGTTCTGGGATCATCATCAGTAATAGATAAAGCAAAATTTGAACAGAAAGTAGATGGACTATACCTTTATGGTTGCCTTCTTTCTCGAACCGATATTCTCACACCCAAACTTTGTGGCTCTTCATCTTCTGATTCCTCCTCTGTTGTAGAGTCTAATTCTTCCTCCTTTAGCTCAAACTCTATCTTCTCAAGTTCCTTTGGTTGGACTACATGTTTAATAACATCTTTCACCTCTCTGAACACCACATCTTAGTTGTACACAACCTTCCTTGTTACTGGGTTACAAAGCTTATAACCCTTTAAACCATTCTTATACCCAATAAAGATGCACTTTTCAGATTTACTATCCAACTTGGTTCGTTTCTCCTTTGTAACATGTACATATGCATCACATCCAAATACCCTCAGATGTGAAAGAGAGGGTTTCTTACCTTTCCATACCTCTTGTGGAGTCTTATCCTCCAATGCTGATGAAGGTGATCTATTGACCAGGCAACATGTTGTCTCCACCGCCTCTGCCCAGAATTCCTGTCCTAACCTGACACCACTGAGCATGCTTCTTGCCCTTTCCATCAACATCTTTTTCATTCTTTCTGCAACTCCATTTTGCTGAGGTGTATATGGAGTATTCTTATACCGTGCTATACCACACTTCTTACAGAATTCTTCAAATTCCTTACTGCAAAACTCTCCACCGTTATCTGTCGTCAGCACCTTTATCTTCTTCTTTGTCTGGTTTTCCACCAGAGCCTTAAATTCTTTAAACCTATCAAAGACTTTATATTTCTTCTTAAGGAAATATATCCATGTATTCCTTGAGAAGTCATCTATAAAGGATACATAGTACATAGACTTACCCAGTGATGGAACCTTCACAGGTCCAAACACATCACTGTGCACAAGCTCTAATGTTTGTTTCACCCTCTTACTACCAGAGGGGAAAATCACCTGATTCTGCTTCCCATATACACAATTTTCACAGAAATAAAAATCTAGAGAGCTATTACTCATGCCTTCTACCATACCTTTACCATGAAGTATTCAAAGGCCCTTCTCTCTAACATGTCTAAGCCTTTGATGTCACAACATGGTCTTCTCTCCAGAGACCACTATATTTTCTGCTCCACTTTCAGGAACCACAGAACTGTTGTACCCATCAACAACAGTGCTACCTTGCAGCTTGTACAGAGTTCCAATCCAAACTCCCTGCATCAATACTAGTGCTCTCCGAACCATCTTGCAGGTATACTTCTCAAACACTGTTTTTACACCTACATCATCTAGCTTGCTTACAGAAATAAGATTTCTGGCCAATGCAGGAATATGTAGAACGCCCAGAAGTGTTCTAACCCTTCCACCTTGCAACTTCAACTTTACTTTTCCATGACCATTGATTCTAGCCTTCCTAACATCCCCTAAGAAGACATCACCACCATCGTATTTCTCATACTCGCAGAACCACTCTCTATGGGGAGTGAAGTGAAAGGATGCACCTGAGTCAATCAACCATGCCTCTTGATCTACATGTGTACTTGAAGAAGCCAAGTACACATCCCCACCTTCATCTGAGGTGGTTTTCACCTCTGCAGAAGGAGAATCATCAAATCCCTTTCCTTTATCAGGAGCTTTAGATTTATAGTCCCTTTTGTAGTGCCCTTCCTTTCCGCATTTCCAGCACACCACCTTTACAGGTTTTCCTGGAGATTTAGATCTCCCTCTAGATTTAGATCTCCCACTCGATGACTTATTTTTGTTTCTGTTCTAGGACTGTCCTCATACAAACAAGGCATCACCATTCTAGCTCTCCATATTTTTCTGTCTCATCTCCTCCGTCAGCAAGGATGAGACTATTTCATCAAACTACAAGGCAGTTGCATTGCTACCTATTGCAATAACCAGACTATCCCACGAATCTGGTAGAGAAAACAACAAACTAATGTACTTATCTTCATCTGAAATTTTGTTATTAATAGACGATAACTGACTTACCACAGTATTAAATGTATTCAGATGCTCTGTCACTGAGTCTCCATCTTTCATCCTCAGGTTATAGAGCTTTTTCCATAGGAACAATTTATTCACCAGAGACTTAGATTGATACAAAGTACCTAACTTGTCACACAAAGCCTTCATTGTATCTTCCCGTGATACATTCAACAATACTGAATCTGAGACACACAATCATATTGTGCTCTTTTTCTTCTGATACAACTTCTTGCATTCTTCATCAAACACTCTCGTTGGTTTAGTACCTAGATCTACCGTGATCCACAGATCTTTATCCACCAACAGATCCTCCATCTTGAGTTTCCACAACTCAAAACTCTGACCATTAAATTTCTCGATCTCTATCTTTCCACTGCTCGCCATCTTCTTTCACCACCATAATTGATCCCATAGATCTCCCACTAAATGGGGTCTAACACATGCCCGAGCGAAACCCCTCAGCAACAAAGGTGTCGCCTTGATGCCAAAACAACTCTGATACCAAATGTAGGTTTTAACCCCATACAGAAATTACCTGAATACAAATTCTAAAACACATAAAATAAACAATGTGAGAGCATAAGACATAAAACACATATACACGAAGATTTTCCCCTGGATCACAAAACCGGGACTACTAGCTTGATTTTTCATTATGTTCCTTTCAATGTTACAATACATATTTATACATGCCGAAGCATCCAATACCATGGACCAAAAACCATCGCATCCAATACCATGGACTGAAAATGATCGCATCCAAAACCATGTGCGAAAATCATGCAGAAAACCATAGGTAGGTCCACCCAACCTAATATAGGGTCCAAAAAAAATTTCCCCGTGGTGCTTCCGTAGACCCCGTAGAGGGGGGCTACTCGCCCCCCCTGTGATGCCCCCGCTACGTAATTGGCGAAATGAAGGGGGGGCTCTGCCCCCCTATAACCCCCTCGGTTCACTACGTGGGCTAGTCGTGGAAAGAATAGCACCACCCAACATGACCAAGGACTTCCCGTACGGAAACTAATCTTCCCAAATGTTGTTTTCAGTGCATTGCGATTCGCAAGGCGGAAGACTCGGCTTCCTATGGAGAACAGGATTGCAACCTAGTGGTGTCTCACATCATATATGTGACAGTACAGGGAGCAAAAGTCTATACTAGCACTTATCAAATCACAAAAGGAGGAATCACCCAACATTAGTGAAAATAATATTTGCTAGGTTTAAAGACGCCGGAACACGTCTCCAGCCTATACCTCTAGATATATGAGTGTTAAGTTCCAATGCACAGTCCTTTTCAAATGAAATCATTTAATAATTAAAGAGAAACATTCCACTCAGAAATTAATCAAAGACTTAAAACACAGAATATGTTTCTTTTTGAAAAAACTTGAAACCTTTCTAACTAACCGGGAAGTAGTGTGATCTATGCCAAAGCGATGGAAGGAAACCAAACAAACAAGACTTGAAAGTTTTGGTAACCAAACGTCACATACCAATCAGGAAGATGAAAGAACGGTCAATAAGGAAAAGCCTCAAACAAACCAAGGGATCGTTTCAAATGCAGCTTAAAGGTCCAAACGAACAACCAACCCAAGAAAAAACTAATACTTCAGGAAACCCTAAGGTGAACAGGTCACATAGTTCAAAAGGATAAGTCTCAAGGGAATGAAACCAAGAGTCAAATATTCTAGAAAACAACAATTTGACACACAACAAATAGGCAGAAGACAAGATCAGAAGGATAGGACACACCGACCAATTAGAAAAAAGAGCTTCAAAATTGAAACATACAGGAATCTTTGCTAGCATCAAACTGACAACATGCACTGACAATAAAATGTCACACCCCCTAACTAGAAACTTTGCGACGTCGTCGTAGAATTACACCAGAAAATAGTGTCGAACCTATTTTAGAACCCTTCATGACTGTGAGGCAATGTAATCGCGCCAAATAGTAGAGGGCGGAACTAATTAGATAGAGCAGATGCGACCATCATCGCGACTATCATAAAATAAAAGGCGACGACCCAAAATTAAAGGAAAAATTTAGAAATTCAGCTGAGGAAAGGCCAAACCTATCACTTATGATCGAGGGAAGACTATCAGGAGTACTCAAACAACCTACAATATGGAGAATTCAACCCAAAAAGTAAAGGAGACAATAAACAAGCAAAGAAAAATCAAATCAATAGACAAAAGACAAAGGCTCCCTTGTATGGTCGCCAACTTGTGATGCAGGCAAGTTCCCTCTACGGATAGAGGCAACCCCTCTAGCCATAGAGTGGGTCTAGTCACAGCAAAAACAATATCAAAGCAAATTCCCTTAGATAGTTAATGTCATGAAGGCCTGCCTTGAAATCCTCGTTTGATGAAGTTTTCGTTATGTTTCTCCAGCTCTCGTTCTAATCACTTTTGTACTTGAAACAACATACAGAGAACAACAACGAACATAATAGAATACAACAAAAATGATCTACTTAAAGGGTCAAGGAACTTCAAGCTATCAATATGCATTTCGACATAAGATATAGGAAATAAACCGTTGATTTGTATTAATATGATCTGAAGTAAAACTTACAACAATGCCTTGACGTTGTAGGTCTCCTTGAAGCGTCTTATTAGCATGTCTCTACAAGCATTCACTCATGAAGTATCTCCCAAGAGGGTGAATAACTCTCTCTCCTACCCAAAAGGCAAAATTATGATGCTAGAACACTCATAAAATCAAGCCAAATCCACACAAAACCATCCCAGGCTAAGTTACATAAGAGGCTACTTCCAAACTCTACTCTCTCTAACTTCAACTAGTAGATCTCAGCCATGAAGGAGATATTTATAAGAGGAGGAGCCTCCATAAGAGATGGGAGAAAGAGCTTATCCATTTGGGAGGTTGCGCAGAAAGTGGAACAACCATCCCAAGGGAGAGAGCTGAGCTCATCTGATCCAACAACCAACCCTAGGACCACTCATAAACAATTTGTTAAAACAAACTTGCCAAAAGTAGCTCATCGTGAGTGAAACACAGGGATAGAGTGATGATGTCGCTAGGCTTAGTTCAATCTTGGCCAACTTCACGGGTGGAATAACTGATGACCTGCAATGACCCAAAAACATAGGTTAAAAAGGGTCTGCTCCAGGAGTAATGAACTGAGGTATTCTTCCTCACCTGACAAGGAATACACTAACACATATTTTGCAACATGACACAATGCAGATGTCAATAACGTGGACCGACAGTTTCCAGGATCAGGGAATGTGGGGTCGATGACAAAATATTGTGTAACACCTAGGGACACAAACCATCCAAAAACTCAAAAGATAAATTAAGGCAAACTCAAACCAATCAAGAAAACAAATAAAGCTAATGAAACTTTCTAGCCAAGGAGAATACTGACAAACAAGACAACAGACAGAGCTTATGAGGGCAGGACACACTGGCAATGATTAAGGAGAAAGCCTGATCTTAGCCTACAAGAATCAGCGCGAGTTCTTAACTGAAAACAAGTGCCACAAGGGTTACGACTCGACTGATAAGAGTAAATGTTGGGTGCGGGATCCCCCAAGGGAAGTTTTGGGGCTTAGAGCCCAGATTTTGGTCAACTTTTTAATTCCAACGTAAAGACTTCGCATTTTTTAGGCGCGAAGCATGTAGTTTGTTAAAGAGTCATAGGGTTGTCTGCCCTTAATTTTGATAATGTAATGTCAGTTGTAGAAGATCTACCCATGGTCCATGAACCATGGATATGTATAAATAGAGAAAGGCTCTAAGTAATCAAGGGATCACGATATGAAAAGGATATGATGTATGTGATATAGATCTGTGAAGTGTAAAGTCTAGTTTTGGGTAGTAGCATAGGAAGAGGCTCTGCAGCTGAGTGCGAAAAGGCCTAGTAGTCCGTAGCTGAGTGCGCGGACCCTTGCAGTTGACTGCGTAGGGCGAGTAGAGTCTATAATTATCTGGAAGTATTAATAAAGAGAAGTTTCTATCAATTCTGCATATTTATTTCCTGTTTTATGCATCTATTACATTGGGTATGAATTGCACTTCTGTTGTTTATATGATGCGCGAATGTGTATAACTGTATTTGTTAAGTGAACGCAAGGAAGAATATTTGTTTTTGCAAAGATAATTAAGACTTGTCACTAAGATAAGTAATATACATTGTCTAGATTGGGAAATAAATCAGATCGCTGCCCTAGCAGCGCGAAAGCATCTTAGCCCCCAGTTAGGGCTGCGTGAAAGCCGATTGTAACAAATCATGAAGGTACTAAGGTTAGAACAGAGCGTGAACCGAGCTGCACGAAGGTAGGTCTAGTTGGAATAAACTGATATCACAGACATCTCAAGGGTGTGGAAACTTGGTTCTAGCATCCCCCCATACTGTTTCGGGTGAGACTTCAGTTCGCGCTCCCTGGGTTGATGCCAAAAGGTCCAGTAGTGTAGGGATTTGTTTGGCTAAATAACTCTGAACTTGGGTCAGGCCCCCCTAAGCCAAAAAATGGTTCTGTTGCTAGGACCAGAATCTGCATGAGAGATGTGGGACATCATATCACTAGAATCCAACTAAGAAATAAAATGAAGGTTGGTTGAACAGAAGAATTCACGAGTTCGGCGCGCAGGAGAATAGAAACCCGTGAATATCAAAAGAAGAGTGGCTAGACAGCTACCTGGATATAGAGATCCACGAAATCTATTTTGTGTCCTTCCCTACTGAGCTATACGAGTGGATCGTGAAGCTAGCAGATAGCCAAGGAAGGTGGAAACTTGAGGGTCCTATTTTGTGGACCCTAGAGCTAGTGCGGAGATTGGAAGCATCAGGGGATAATATTGTACGCGCCATCGATCATTGGCTCAATCATATTATAGGAGGATTCGTTACTGAGTTCGCAGTTGACACCTCAGTTAGCTACAACAAGGCAGAGCGACACTTTCTCAAAGGACCACGAGGTAAGTACGTAAATTCTTTGAATACTTGGATTAAAATGCTGTTGTGCGAAAAGCAGGTTATGCAGTTACCTTGATGTTCGGGTCTACGCAAAGTGGAAAGATTTACAGGAATGAAGGAAATAAGGGTCCAAAAAATAGCCCCTTGATTTCACCTCCATGAGGAGATGAGGAAGAGCTCGCGAAGGTCTTTTCGTGAAGTGCTATTCAGCTAATAAGACAAAGAATTCCGCAAATACCACCTCCACCCACACCTCCACCAGCTTCACCTCCATCACCTCCATCTTCGCCCGTACCAAATCCACCACCACTGCGATTCAGTATGGCAAGCATAGTGAAGTTTCCTATGTTCAAAGATTTGGGAAACAAAGATCCAGACCAATTCTGGCTCATTGCAAGGGTTGTATGGGAAGCGCAAGGTGTTATAGATGACCATATAAAGAAAGCAATGCTGATTAGTACCCTGTAGGATCACGTGCTGACTTGGTATATTAAGTAATCCAACGATAACCCAAATTCGAGAGTCACCGATATCAAAACAGTGTTAAATAGAGAATTTGGCAGGCCTAAATATGAAGCGTAGTAGATCGTGTGATTTAAAGAGATCACGATGCTACCAAGCGAGACTCCTTGGGAACTAGATTAGAGGCTGAAATGTACGATTCATGAAGCTAATACGAATATGAAATATGGACAACATCGTGAGTGGTTTGTAGCTTTGCTACTACCACATTTAAGGAGTGCGCTATTGCAGTAGAAGATAAAGACTTAGGCAAAGACCTTAGAGATTGCTATGAGGTTACATGAGACCTCGATGCAGGATCCTAACCTAGGAGTTCAGCAGATCCATGTGCAGCTGAAGAATTTGTGCTTTGAAATGCAGAGTTTGAAATAGGATAGGACAGTTCGACCAGAAGTGTGCGAAGAAGTGTGGTGCTTGATATGCAAGAGTCAGGGTCATGACAAAGACCACTGCCCAGTTTTTACAAATTACCTCACAGGAGGAGGACTGATGCCTTTAAGGTCATAAGCTCAAGCAGAACCTAGCACGGTGCTAACTTTGTGGTGCGCAATCTATCAAATAGCTGGAAAACATGCCACGGACAATTGGCACTTGTTGCAGAATTATATGCAAAATTTGCAACAGTTGTTCTGCAACTTTTGTAGATCAATGGGACATGACGAGCACACGTGTAGAAGTCATGAATTGATGATGGATAGAACGCCCACCTATAGAGTTCAGGCTAAAACATGGCCCCTTGACCAGAATGCAAGAATGGCGCGAACATGATTTTAGGGGGCAGAAGAGATGGAGGAGGAGGGGGACCTGGTAGAGGTCGCGAACAGTTGATTTGCTACAATTGTGAAGGGCCAGGACACTATGCCCGCGATTGCATGAATCCAATGAGCCCATCGTGCAAGTATTGCATAATGTTTAATCATGAGACAGAGGATTTTCCTACGCTGATAGCTAGGATACACAACAAAGGAGCACTACCACCTCCCCCGACTCAGAACTTGCAAATGATGAGGTTTGAGCTGTGCGAGGAAGACTCGAACGTAAAGATTGTGCTCCAAAGTGGAATCGCAGCTCGGGATGACAAAGGAAAACAGCCAGAAGATAGTACTTGGGTTCGCAAAGCCCCGGCGAAAGAAGCTAAGTTTGATTTGGAATGTGCTCGGGAAACCTTCAGGAAGTTAAGAAGAGCTTCATTGAGGCCTCCACGTTAGGGAGCAAATATCAACCTGAGTTGGAAATGGATCCCCCCATGCTAACAACTTTCTTGGAAACCTATATGAAGTTACTGCGCGATAGTAAAGCTATGAAAGGATTATAGGAGCTCATCAATAGATGCACTTGGACCACACCAAGAGAACCACGCATAGCCCAAAAGATTGGAAAGCATAAGACAAGGACAGGCCGTGAAATAAGACTAACCACGTAGATTGGGGAATACGAGATGGACCAAGTCATTCTAGATTCGGGATCAGACGTGAATGTTTTACCGAAACAGACATGGGAGCAAATGGGGCGACTTGCACTGTAATGGTATTTGATTTAGATAATAATGGCGAATCAACAGAAAATAATACCCATGGGGCGATTGCAGGGAATAACTGTGGATATTGAGGGAGTGAGCACGCTGGCAGATTTCAAAGGGATAGAGATTGTTGATGATAGAAATTCCTACCCCGTCCTCCTAGGAATTGACTAGGCCACTGACATGAACGAGGGAATTAATCTGAAGAAGTGAAAAATGATCTTTGAAAAGAAGCCACTGCACGTAATTATACCCCTGGACCCTGCTGAAGGATCGCGCTATATGGAGGCTTTCCGCGACTATGAAAGTGATGATGATATGGAATACATCTACAAGATAACAGTGCCAGACCAAGACTGGGTGAATCCCACCACGGATGGATGGATTACATGGGAGCGTGAGAGTTCCTGCACTTCAGATTCCGACGAAGAAGTAGAATGATGGCAGAATCAGTTATACGAAGTAACTATGCTGAATTGCAATATGTTGACAAGGTCGTTGTGCTGCGTGTCGATAGAAGTAAGAGATATATGTACTTTTGATGGTCTACATGAGGTGGATACCTTCTTAGATGCCCTTTAAAGGGAGGTGCCGGAAAAGCAATGCTTCCAGGCCTTGGACTGGGTACTGTGCGCTACGTCCGCGAGATGGTGGGGTACGCAAAAAGGAAGCTTTGATGATTTCCACGAATGTAGGAGAATGATGCGCACATGATTTGGGAAGCCTAAGATGTGACCGACAGACAAGTATGATGGGCAGGATGATCTGTGTACCCACCTCGCCAAGTGGACATAGGCATATGGAGAAGAGGAACAATTTTCGCAGATGCACATGTACTCCACGCTAAAAAACATGGTCAATAAGCATGTGTTGGGGGGGGTGACCTTGCAGATGGCTCTTCATGTTAGGAAGACATTATGCAGGAAGAGAAATCATGTAGAAGATAATAGGCACAGAGGCATTCAACAAAGTACTCGAAACTGCGCTGACTAAGGTATGAAATGTGTAGCGAAGTGATTGGGACCTACGCATACCTGTAGTGTCATGGTCTTATCGGACGACATGCAAGAAACTGATGGGACAAACACCTTATAGGCTTGTCTATGGAGTGGAAGCCATAATGCCTATGGAATACATTGTGCCTAGTCTATGCATAGCAGCGCTGGTAGGTATGACAGATCACGGAGCCCTGGAGGAGAGACTCACGCAGCTGGAAGACCTCGAAGAAGAACGATTTTTAGCTAGATTCACCGGCAAGTCCAAAAGCAGTTCGAAAAGGCATGGCATGACTAACACATCAAGCTACGCACATTCAAGGTAAATGATTTGGTGTTTTTGTATGATAGTAAGTTTGATAAATTCCCAGGGAAATTCAAAATGCATTGGTTAGGGCCGTATGTTATTAAGGAGATTATTGACGGTGGCGCGATACAATTGGTAAATTTAAATGGAGAAACCTTCCCAGGAAAAGTGAATGGAAGTTGTTTGAAGCCATACAGAGGTGGCCTGACCACCTGAATAGCTTACCAAAGCACATTCATAGTGCTCTAGGCAGGTGAAAGGAGGTGCAGGACTATAAATTACTCTGCCCGGGGATTGCACAATGGTAGGATTGCACGCAGTAGCGAAGTGTCATAGGGTCTGCGACAATGCAAGGGTAGTTGCGCTGACACACGAGTCAACTGGAAAGTGATTGTTAAAGTCACCTTTACAATGTGATTCTTGGTTTGAGACCAAATGGAGTGGGCAGCATGCATTTAAGGCGAACTTTATGGGCTAGATTCTTGAAAATATGCCGCCAATCTAGCATTAATGGACTGAATGTGGGAGGATGATCAAATTCAAATTCAAAAGGTGATATGAATTACAAAAGGATGTACAGTAAACAACACTTGGAAATTTGAGAACTGAGTTGTTGCGCGCTTAGATATTCATGAACTGAGACTTGTTCGATATTTTTAAGGCGAATTCATTACATAAGAAATTACCAGAGATGCTGAGAGAACTATGGAATCACACTATGGCAGCACCTGAAGAAGTCATGGATACTAGAGGAATGACAACTGAGGAAGCTGCATAGGCAATTATGGAAGTGGAAGCCCCAGAGAGCACTCGAAAAGTCACTGAGATCCCTAAATCACCACACACGCCGAGACCTAAGAAGGATAAGCAGGCCATGATACCCGTGCATGTCTCTCCTAGAAATCTACTGAGGACCAAGCTCACATGGAGGACAATGGGAAGGCCATTAATTTGGAGGCCAATGAGGAGGAAGAGTTTGAAGAGATCTTGGTGGAGGAGGAGGATGTAGAGATGGAAGTCAAAACCCAGGGTGCGGACCTATCACCAGGCTGCCATAATATGTTCCTCTGTGAAAATGTAAAGCTAAGGTTCCAAAGGATATAGATGACAGAAAGAGCTCTCTATAAACTCCGCTACTCCCAAATGATATTGTGTTTGAAGGTGCGCACTTGGGATGTGTTCCCATACTAAAATTTGAAGATTAGGACCTTGTATACCACGAGAAGTTCCTGCATTTAACGACCACGCAGCTAATGCGCCATAAGAAAGACGTGCCAGTTGGAATAATAGAGTTGGAGCTGCGAAAATGGCTCAAAGTTGTTGAGAATGCAGGGTTTCTAAACCTATTCTGGGTGCTGCATTACCATCGCACCCCAGTAACTATTTTCGTCATTAGGCAGCTACTCTTCTTGGTGCATGATGAGAGCTTGTGGTTGGAAGAGCCTATCCCCATCATACACCATTTGATTCATAGGATTACATAGCTCCATTGTGCAGGGGAGGACCCATCGAACATTTCAGAAGGAAAGGGTGACAATTTGGCCATCGCGGAGGCCATGAAAAAGAAATTTAAGTTGGAGAAGAAGAAGCAAGGGTACACTATCTCTAGTATCAACAACCCTACAGTCAAGCTCATGACACAGATATTGGCAAGGAAGGTGATGCAGAAGTGCCACACGGATGAGGTGCCCATGCCGGTGGTTGCACTAGCAGCACAATGCACAGAAGGGGTTGAGTTCAACAGGGAAAATTATCTATGCAGAGAGTTCCTTGAGAACTATCGCGAGGCATAGGAATAGGGAAAAACATTCCATTATGCATGGCTCCTATTGTCGATAGTATTGGTGGCATGTGATTTGCCTAAAGATAGCCACTTCCCGTTGATCGCGCAGGACCTTCCAAAGACAGCGAAGTACGCTTCGTTGTGGGTAACTAGGGACGCATAGAGGATCAGAGAGAGCAAGATATTTTGGGTGCTCATGGAGATGAACATCAGAATGGAGATTGGTCGCAAGTCACGGTTATTGCCCACAGTAATTCAAGGTAGACTTCCACCATGTCTTCATTAGGTCGCGGAAGGACCCTATGAAGATGTGGCATGATTTATCATACTTAACGACCGATGATGTAATTTTTGCGGTCCGTGAGTCTTGGTCGCGAGAGTGGTGCACTCCAGCTGATTCTATGGTGGAAGTAGAGAATTCTGTCATGTAGTGGAAGAGGGAAGAGACAAAACTATGGATGGCGTAGCTGGCAAAAAAGCACAGGAAAGAAGAAGCAGTGGCTAAGGCCTAGGTAGTGCACGATGCTATGAAGTTGGCTGTTGTGTAGCAGAAGACAACAGAGGAAGAGTGCGAAGGATAGAAGTCACCTTCATCTGAGCCAGAGACCAATACAGAACAATGTGGCGTGGACGCGTAGACAACATCCACACAGCTAAAGAATCAGCGACCACGAGAGCAGGTTCGGCCGCGAAAGAAGACAAAGGCCTCAAAAACATATTTTGACCCTATCACCCTTACTGAAGGAGACTTGCATGATATTGGTGAAACGGTGAGGGATGTCACCACGGAGGCCCTTCAACAGTTTGAGGATAAACACCAGATTGTATTGGGGGCTCTCCGAATGTAGATACAAGAGTTGCAGGTGCGCACTCCATAGGCTAGCACAATGTCAACTAGCCTCACAGTCGGCACTTCCACGACTGAGGAAATGTTGTGCACCAGGATGACCAACACAATAGTGTTGCCATATGAAGCACTCGTTACAGAAAATGAGGCCAACCGTGCTATGGTCAGTAGTTTGAAAGGGATTGGGTTAAACATGGTTGTGGTCCCTCGGGAGACACTCTATATTTTGCAGGATGAAGTCACTGTAGAACTACGGGCCAAGGAGAGTCATACGCTACAAGTAATGAGTGAACATCGCATCAACATTGAGAATTTGAGCCTACGGCACAACGAGGCAATGGCGCAGAACAAACAGATAGTGTAGGTGGTGGAGGAATCCTACCAGATGGTCCTGGAGTTGGCCATCCAAGTAGAGGAACTGGTGGAGGTGCGCGTATGTACGTTAGCAGTAGGGGCGTGCAATGTCAGAGCAGAAATGGTCAGGGTTTAGCTAGAGCTGAACCTTTAGATGCCAAACTGCAGTTGAAGGCGTAGCCCTCAACTGCGCGAAAGGTTAAGGAACAACGCACCAACACGATCACAACAGTAATGGCGATGGTTAACAGTGCAGTGACAGACTGCATGAAGCTGTTCGAACAGTTGATAGAGGTCCTCACCACCCTGCAGGAGGACCAAACATAGAGCGCCTAGAGACAGAGGCACGTGAGCTACAGCAGAAGTACGATGAGGTCAAAGGGACCACGCAGATGGTTTCCCTCACACAGTAGCTCGCAAGGATGTAGCACGAAAAGGCCTCAAGGAGCAGGTCGATGCTGCTCAGAATAAGGAAGTAGTTTTGAAGGCATGCCTACAACCGTGGATTGATGAGGCTTATACCATTACTGCCTCCATTGAAGCAAAGCTCACGTAGCTACAAGAAACTCCGAAAAGGATTCAGGGCAGCAGTTCAATGATAGTAGTCACTGAACAGCACATAGAGGAAGTTCAACAGGCAACCGTTGAGTGCACTGCTAAACTTGCAGCGGTCAAGTCAGATTTGGGAGGTCTTCGCGCAAAGATCTCCGCAATGACAAAATGACTCGAGGGCAAGTCACAATGTTTGTGTTTGGGGCCTATTGGCTGTAGGATCCCCCAACGGAAGTTTTGGGGCTTAGAGCCCAGATTTTGGTCAATTTTGTAATTCCAATGTAAAGACTCCACATTTTTTGGGCGCGGAGTGCGTAGTTTGTTAAAGAGTCATAGGGTTGTCCGCACTTAATTTTGATAATGTAGTGTTGGCTATAGAAGATCTACCCATGGTCTGCGAACCATGGAAATGTATAAATAGATCGAGGCTCTATGTAATCAAGGGATCACGATATGAAAAAGATATGATGTATGTGAGATAGATCTATGAAGTGTAAAATCTAGTTTTGGGTAGTGGCGTAGGAAGAGGCTCTACAGCTGAGTGTGTAGAGGCCTATTAGTCTGTAGCTAAGTGCGCGGACCCCTACAGCTGAGTGGGTAGGGCGAGCCGAGTTTGTAATTATCTGGAAGTATTAATAAAGAGAAGTTTATATCAATTATGCGTATTTATTTCCTGTTTTATGCATTTGTTACATTTGGTATAAATTGCACTTCTATTGTTTATATGATGTGCAAATGTGTATAACTGTATTTATTAAGTGAATGCAAGGAAGAATAGTTGTTTTTACGAAGATAATTAGGACCTGTCACTAAGATAATTAAGATACTTAGTCTAGAATGGGAAATAACTCAAATCGCTACCCTAGCAGTGTGAAAGCATCTCAACCCCTAGTTAGGTTTATGCGAAAGATGATTGTAATAGATCGCAAAGGTACTAAGGTTAGAATAGAGTGCGAAGCGACCTGCATGAAGGAAGGTCTAGTTGGAATAAACCAACATCACAGACATCTCAAGGGTGCGGAAACTTGGTTCCAGCATCCCCCCATACTGCTTCAGGTAATACTTTAGTCCACGCTCCGCGAGCTGATGCTGAAAGGGCCAGTAGTGTAGGGATTTGTTTGGCTAAATAACTCCAACCCTGGGTCAGGCCCCCATAAGCCAACACTAAATCCCGTTGATTGGCTTGACTGTCAAAAAATAAATAGCGTTGATTGAGGATTTCAAGGAAAAAATAAAAATTTTCAGAGATCAAAACCAAACCTGTCACTCTAAATTCAGGACTCTAGGCAATAGACAATGTAAAGCACAAAAAACCAAAAGGAAAGAGTGATACAACAAAATTCAACACAAATCATGAAATGAAAACAATCCAAGGAGAGGAATGGTTCCCCAACGAGTCGCAAATTTGTGGAGTAGGTAAATCTCCTCTGTGGACATAGGTGATCCCTGTTTCTGGGAAAACTAGTGTCTTTTCGATCGACTAGCCCTCTAGGTTTTGTAACTACCCTAGAAACAACAGTTTAAAGCAATTCGTGGTTTCTTCTATGTATAATAGATAAGAGAAAGACAAAGTAACCAACCTGGATCTTTCGTTTAACTCCTTGCTTGCTCTCTCTCCCCCTTGACAGTACTTGCAACTCCTCTCCGTACTTATCCCTCTTGGAGAGTACCTGTAGAACCACAGTAACAAAGAACTGTCAAAGCATCTTGATCTATTATATCATAATCATTACAGAATCAGAAATATAATGAACATACAATGGCATTCACAAATAATAACATTCACAATTGCACAGTTATATGGAAGAAAACTCGAAGAACTTTATTAAATAGAAGGGAGAATTACAACCCAATTTTCTGATCCAGCATCATCCTCCCAGCATCAAAGCCCTCTTCACCTCATGAAATAGCAAGATCACCCAACAATACAATGCTCTTTCTCCAATACAAACTATCAGCACTTCCTTGTAATTAACAATATTCCAGCCTCTAGATCTCTTGTATGAGGGATCCCTTTATAGATGTGAGCAAGGGTGTGAGTCATATTTGGGGTTTTTGATTAGTGTCATTCCACTTGTTGTTTTTGGTTCCACTTGGAGATTTCTTGGATCTCTTACTCATCCCTGGGCGAATTCAGAGAGGCAAGTGTCACAGGAGAAGTTTCTAGAAGATTCCATGAGCTTCCACTTAGCGAACTGTGATGCAGGAAAGTGTTCCCTCTACGGACAGAGGCAACCCCTCTAGCCCTAGAGTGGGTCTAGTCACAAACAAGGACAAATCAACAATAGCTCTCCTTAAACATTCATAGTTGGAGGCCTACCTCAACCGGTGGTTGATGGAGTTCTGTTGCACTGCTCTAGCTTCCGCTTCCTTCTCCTAATGAGTAATCATCATGAAACAATGCAAAGGAAATACAACAAAGCACGTAACCAGAAAAACGATGATCTATTTACTCACAAAGTCAAGAAGTCATGAGCTATCGAGTACATTACATACAAGACATAAGGAAACATCATTGATTGCATTAATAATGAAATAAGAGTAAGCTTACAACCAAAGTCTTAACGTCACAAGCCTTCTCAGAGGGATCCACCCAGCATGTACCTCAAGCATTCACTCTTTGAAGATGGATCCCCCAACATACAAGTCTCTCTCACTCACACATTTTACACAAGATTAAGGGCACTTCACAACCTTCCACAAGCTATCAACAATCCCGCACTTGTCACACTCACGCCAGCTATCTAGCAAACTCATAAACACTAACAACACTACTCCACTAGCCAACTATCAGCAACTATCCCAAAAACTAGCAACACATAGTAATGGTGAGAGTTTAAATAGGAGAAGGAGTCTCCATGAAAGATGGAAGAGTGAGCTTATCTCCAAGGAAGGTAGCACAAATGACGGAATAGCCATGCCAGAGAAAGGAGGGCGATACAAACTATGCCAACGACCAGGTCTAGAGTCATCTAGAAGGATGACTGTTGGAACAAATTTGCCCAATTTGGATCATCGTGGGTACATAGCTGATCATCTGCGCTGACATTGCTATTGAATAACGTAGCTAGTCAAGTCATCGCTAAAGATTACAAGCAACCTCGCACTAGCACATAAAATCAGACCATCGCGGGAATCAGGTATACTTCAGTGATGGCAACGCTTCTGGACTATTTAAGAGTGCCCTTCATTGCGTTTATTTAGCCAATAAACGCAATGAGGCAGATAACCTAGGAAAAGTGGGTCATTTGGAAACATCAGAGAGCATTTGTCTAATATGAGCATGTTTGACTTGGACACATGACACAGTAGGAAGTCTGGAATGAAGACAGTGACAAATTACTATGTAACAGATGCCCCCTAAAGTATGAAGCCCGAGAGAGTGGGAGGGGTGAAATGCTTTATGAAACTGGCTGAGCTATAACAACATCTAGAAGAACCTACACGCAAGTACAACTGATATCTCTGATGATGAAGTACATGTAGTCTAGGCATGGGCGCAGCCATCCAAAAGACATACGAAATAGGTCTGTGGTATGGACGCAGCCATCCAGCTAAGGAGACCATGATGATGATAAAGGTATGGTCGCAGCGATCCATAAGTGAGTCATGTAATCATAAACCAATCCACGCAGCCCGAACATATGTAATCTGAGTTCAGGGTCTTGAACCCATCCGATCATAGTACAAATCCTAACAAGCGAATAGATGTGCTGAGGTCGAGCATGATAGAAAGTTGCTTGATTACCGGTCAATGATGAAAACCGTTAACAAGCGTGAGAGAAACCACCAATAAATGATAATGGTCCTCAAGGTACTGTCTAACACAATCCACGAAGTGTGAAAAAGGAGCTGGAGTCGAACACTCATGGAATCACCCAATCGACGACCAATGATGAAAGTTGACCGTTAGGTGCGAAGAACTTGCCATTGAGGCATGCAAGCTCTAAGGTACCAAAGGGGATCTCTAGATTAATCTCTTGGATAATGAGCTGATGTCGACAGGAGACGACCCATCGCAGGAGGGCCATAATGTTTCCCCCGTCAACGACACGAGATAAGGAACAAGTGGTAGATGGCGAAACAGAGTATCAGAGGAGAAGACAAGGGTGTAAATTGCAGAAGGATTATACTCTTGAACATGTCGGCGACACGACTCCGGAGGGTGGCAGCATTCAGATACCAAGGGATCAGAGGCTCGATGGAGACGGCATGAATCAGATGGAATGAGGCTAAATGACAACCCAAACCCACGGAAGGCCAAATGACGATGTATGGATGTCCCAACCTGACAAAAAGCAAAGTGTCGATGTTCAAGAGTGACTAGATGCCATAGACAATCAATGATAAACTTGTTGTTGAGTCCAATCCAGTAATAATTTAACAAGCCCTAGGAAGGAGAAGCTCGAGTCTCGTCATGGTGACGAGTCCAATGTCGTCAGGGTTTAACGAGTCCGACATAGGTGAAACTCGGAGTCTTTTTCATGTTTAGAGAGTTTGAAAAAGACACGGAAAAGAAAACTCCAGGGGGGTCCTTTTTCGTAAATTTGTGTCTCTCGAGCCCGAAAAAGTATAAAACAATACTCGAAAGAACTGCCCGACCATTACGATCGAGGAGTACTTTTCATAACTAGTGACTTTGACACGAAAAAGTAGAAAAGCGGTCGGAATCACGTCATTTCGTAACCGATGACGAGCTTGAAATGACAAAGGCCCGACAATCTTTTCATTTTTACACGGTCAGAAAAGAGCTTAAAGGCGACTGCCTCTTACTTCTTTTAACGAGCCAAGAGGAACAACTCGGCTATCTTTTCATTTTTCAAGTCGGAAAAGAGCTTAAAGATGACTTGTTCGGATCAAGTGCTCACGAAGCTGACATAATTCCACTACCTGTAGCTTTGCACAAAGCACGTCAAACGTAAACCCATTCGATGTAAAATGAACAATAAGCATAGAAACATAGTTAAAAACCATATTTTTACTAACCATGTGACAAAAAATGAGAAAAACCCACATTTATAAAATATAATTTTTTAATTTCCAAAAATTAATATAAAAAGGGGTTAGTCCAACCATTTTTACCATTGTTACTGTTCATCTCACTGTGGAGCACCAAATTTGGCGAGCTAATTTCAGCCTTGTCCGTCCATCATTCACTTCGAAACTTATTCTTGGTAATTATTCCTTGTCTTACGCTTCAATTCCATACCTTTTTCATGCATTTTGAACGTTAAATGTGTTAGCTAAGGCCGGTTTTTGGACCGAGCTCTGTCGCTCGGTCATTGCTGGTATAGCCTTCAGATCCGCGATGACCGAAAAAATTGACACATAACGCGCCCCGATCATTGCGGAAAAGTGATGTACTTCCGCGATGACCGCGAAAAAATACAACTAGCGACCTCGCGTCATTGTTGACGCGAACTTATTTTTTATGCAAATTACGCATTGAATTTGGTGAACGAAGTGCTAATTCGATTTTTTTTGTCATGCAGGTGATAATGGCATTTCTCTGGCAAGAACGGACACATGATGATAACGACATAGAAGCTTTCGTCGACATGGGGTGCCGAAATGCATTACGAGCGTGTGGATTTCTCATATTCTTCCTAACTCTACATCTCCGATCACAACCTGATTTACTAGAGCTACTGATCTAGGCCTGGAATCCCACAGATGGGAAATTCATCATCTGAGGCCGGGATATCGAGTTTGATGCTACAAACATATATTTTTTGACCGGGTTGTCCCGTCGAGGTGAGAGACCCATTCTGGAGGGGCAGCGACCCGGGGGTGATTCCTTAGAGATGCTAATGGCTCAAGTGTTCCCATGGGCACGCAAGACGAGGAGTGGGAAGGTGGCAATCCCAACAGTGGATGACGTGGTCCTTCATGCTATGCTTTTCATGGTGACACAGGCAGCGGGCTCCCAAGCCCAACATGAGGCTTCGAAGACCCATCTCCGGCTAGCTCTCGAATGTCTCAATCCAACCATGTTTAACCGGGCAGAAATGGTGACGAAAAACATGAAGAGGCAACTTACCAACTGCCTTTGAGGGGAGACAAAGTAGTTTGGTTATGGATCCATCTTAGTCCCTCTCATGCTAGAGAGGGTGTCGGCATTGCAGTTACAGGACATGGATTTAGATTTTCCCAGACCACGTGAGACTAGGGCCACACAGTGGGCACACATCATGCCACGAGGAGGTGGCAGATGACCAGTGGCGTGGGGGACACTGTTCCGAGAGTGGCTGGAGCACTAGACGATCTTTGTGGAGGATTGGCCATATGTTGGCATGGACTTCTGCGGAGATCCTGACATGCAGCTGCCCGCTGGAGAGCATTGGGATGATGGTGGTAAGACACTTGATCACATTTTTTGCATTATTATTTTTTATGATGTTTTTTTATTTTTCATGTATATGTCCTAATGGTATGCAGATGTAGGACCAGTGAGACCTGTCGGGCTGGCTCCAGAGGCACGGAGGGATGCGCAGGGAATTTCAGCACTAGCCTTGGCTCCTCCAGCTGATGATACGGTGGAGACAGTGGCCCAGAACCTTGAGGGCCTAACAGCAGGGATTCTAGATTACATGGGGATCGAGGAGGTCCCCATAGCATTCCAGATCCACACAGTAGGAGTGGAACCTAGGGTGCACCGCTTGTTGAGGCGGGTGGCATGGGCAGTGGTATGCTATAGGGAGCATAACCCACCGCAGTAGACACCTAGGTTTTTATTTCCTGCTGGTGACTTTTTGAGAGACATGTGTCTCAGATGTATGGAGAACACAGACTCTATTGGACATGTACACTTATTTTTTGAGCGCCTCGGTGCGCCACACGATATATATATATATATATATATATATATATATATAGAGAGAGAGAGAGAGAGATACATATTCTATGGTTTATTATTGTGTTTGACATGCTTCTTGTATGCTGTTTTGATTACATGTTACGCAAATGTCTATCTAATACATGATTAGCCAATGCATCAGTTAGCATGTTTAATTGTCATGGAATATGCTGATATGTAATGAAATCAAAATTCCTTTCTAACAATTTAACACGTAAATACAACCTTAAAACCCGATGGTCTCTGACGGAATATCGCCCATTGAGCTGGTGGATGACAAGCTGAGAGTCCAGGTTCACAACCAATGTACGAATACCAAGATTAATCGCCTCGGCCAGTAACTCAATAACAGCACTATATTTAGTGACATTGTTCATGGTACAACCTAAACAAACACCTTGAAGGTCTATCAACTCACCATGAGGATCGTAGATCACCCATGCCGCAGAAGACAAGTTGCGGGTACTACGGCAGGCACCATCAGCGCAACGTAAGGTGCACCAGACATCTGCACAAGAAGCAAAAGACACAATAAGCAGCAATCACAAGGTGTAGATCAGGTATGCGTTCATTTTTTACACAAGCTTGACCCATGGAGAATTTTGCTTGGATTCGGTTTCATGTTTACACAAGCTTGAAATGAAAAACTAAGCTTGTTGTAAGTTCGCATGCCCCCAGCATAATGACGCAAATCGAGGTACATGCCCCCCAAGCTTCATTGCATTCAATGAGGTGGATGGAATGAAGGTTCACTTGCGAGATCTTGGAAAAACTCGACTTGGATTTTACGAGATCTTAATCAAAGACTTGATTTGTAAAGGGAGTTGTTTCAATTTTTAATGAGGTTTACACAGTAAAAAAGAACTATCCTCATAACCCTTGTTTCATTTTTTAACGAGGTTGACATAAGATCAAGAACTTTCCTCAAGACTCCTTGTTTCATTTTTAAACGAGGTTGACATAGGAACAAACTATCCTCGTGACACCTTGTTTCATTTTTTAACGAGGTTGACACAAGATCAAAACTATCCTCGAACTCTTGTTCATGGGCCACACGAGAACATGGCTCCCAAGAGGTCTTCGCTGGAAGGAAGAGACACACTCTAGGAGGAATACATGTCATGATGCACCAATGATAAATCGGGCTCCAATGCCCCCAATACATGATGTACGAGACCATCTGCATGATCATCAGCAGAGGCGGAGATGGAACGGGTAGCCACATAATTGACCTGTGGCAAAGAAGGGACTGCTTGCGAGCAAGAACCGATAAGGGACTGCTACGTAGGAGGCACCGGGGGACTAAAGAATGATAATTGATCGATGGTCACCATTCTTCCATCGTGTGGAAAACAGGCCACACGGAAAAGTGAAGAAACGAGGGCCCCCATGGCATAAACATAGTCACGGCCAAGGAGAAGACTGAAATCCGCATCTTGGACAACCATGATGTCTATATAGACAGTTTTTCCCCCCAAAGTAATAGGAATCTTTGGGAGGATCCCTACAGGTTGACAAGGTTCTTCGTCGAAGGCCAACAGATTCTGTGTGACCGGCACAAGCTGTGGGGAGCCCAAAGCTTTCCAAGTAGTGGAAGGCATAACACTCATAGACGCACCCTCATCCAAGACAGTGCCAGGTACTGCCTTATCGTAGGCGTGTACTGTAATCTGGAAAGGCACATAGGATGGAAGGCGGAAAGCAGTCAAGTGACTCCAGTCGAAGGAAACGACCAAGCTACTCGGTGGGGGAATCGTATGATTGCCCCCATGCTCTACAGGAACTGAAGAAGGACTCTCGTAACCAGCAGGGATAGGAGGGTCGTTCTCGGACTCAGGAGAATCTTATGAGATAAGAAGAACATGAGCATGACGCTCTTCCAAAATAGAGTGATCAACAGGTGGTGAACCCAATTCGACACTTTCTCCAACCAATGGTTGGTCTGGCACAGGCTTAGCACAGCCAGGCTTGGGAGGAGGAGGACTGACAAGAGAAGAATCTAAGTCAATCTCTTTGTCAATGGAGGGAGGGTCTGAAGAGAGCCTCTGATAACCAACGGGAAGTTGGGGCGAAGAAGTTGTGAGACTTGCCAAAACGGCGGAAGATTTATCCATGAGTGGACAAAGGTGAAGGGAATGGTTTCCTTCACACAGTCTATAGGGGAATCGAATCTTCCCTTCCTTCTTACTATTGCCAGTTGATAGGATAGCATCGCCTTGAGCTTCAGAGGGCGATGAGGGACAAGCCGGATCGTGAGACCATGATTCTAGGATCCTAGGAATGCCAGGACAATCGCGAAGAAGATGGTCACCCTTGCACAATTTACAAGGAAACTTAACCTTCCGCGGAGGAGCAGAAGGTGGTTCGACCTGAGATGTACTTGAAGCAGTAACTGCACAGGTGGCCTTGCATTTATTGGACTTCTTCTTCTTCTTCGTAGTCTCCTGGTTACTAGATGTGAAACTTTCACCAGGTGGAGGAGCAGAAGAGGAGGAAGAAACAGGAGAAGAAGGCGTAGGCTCAACCTTGAAATCATCGTGTCGTGGTTCAGACGAAGGAGACGGTGGAACAGGAGTCACTACACTCAGGACCACCGAGGTTGAAAATAACCATATGGGCAAACCGATGGTTAACCCAGGCAAAGACAGTGTTGCCATATACGGAGCACCGGCATTTCCAAATGAGGGAAACAGACCAAGATTTCCATCTGGGGGAAAACCTTGGCCGGTAGACTCGGGGAATGCTACCATCGAGAACGAGAAAGATCCCCACTGAAGCTAACGCGAACAAGATCTAATAGGGTAAATGTGAATCGTGGCCAAATAAATTTTAAGACACAGGAACAGAACTTGACCTTTTCATCTTTAAAGAGTCGAGAAAAAGACAAAAAGATGACTCTAGTTGCCTTCGAATATTTAATGAGCCTGAAGTGACAAGTGCTCAGATGGACCTTTTAGTTTAGGGAGTCCAAAAAGGAACGAAAGTGACTACTCTAGAGAACTAGGCAAAAGGTTTACCAGACAAATCCGTAAAACTGCATATACACCTCGGTAATCATATGACAACCAAGGACTTTCCGTACGGCAGTCAATATTCCCGAATGTTGTGTTCGGTGCATTATGGCTTGTAAGGTGGCAGACACAGCTTCCTATGGATAAAGGATGATAACCTAGTGGGGTCTCTCAGCATATACTCGACAGTACATGGGAGCACAATTCCATGCTAGACCACTATTGAGTCACAGAAGGAGGAATCACCCAACCTTGAGTGGAAACAAAAGCGACTAGGTTTAACGATGCCGAAGCGTGTCTCTAGCCTAGACCTCTAAATAGTGTGCGTTATGTTCCAATGCATTGTTAGATTTATTCAGTTCATTTTAGAGTTGATCTTGGATTATGTTTCAGTTTTCAGGCCTTATCGTATGTATATAACAAATCCTAGGATGCATCTAGAATGAATCAAAAAATATATTCTCTTCAATGAACACCTACCTACAAGAGGGTAGAGAGATCATTCCCAAACCAATAAAACCAAGAAAACAAAAGTAGTCAATCAATGCAAGCAAACATCAATTCCTAAAGTGCATGGATACTACTAATGAGAGATTTAAACATTTGCTTTCCAATATGTAAACTTTGAAATGCAAATTCGCTTTCACTTTCGTATACTAAATGAATGCAATTTTTTTGATCTTGATGTCTCTAATTCTAGAAGAAGCAAATAAGCAAAAAGCAAGTGTGGAAAAACGGTTTATCCAAACAATTGTGATCTATGTTTGGGTAGTGAAGAGAAATCGAATGAATGCCAGAGATCAGTTCAATAATAGTCACTAAACAATCAACCAAAAACAAGCAAAGGGGAAGGCTCAATCAAACCAACAACAAGCTACAAACGAATCTTTGAGAAAACAAGAAACCAAGTGAAACTGATCCAAGAGACTTGAAATAATGAAACTAGGTCACAGAAGCAAGAAAACAAGATTCATTCAACAAAGCTCACAAGAGAGTGCCTCAACCTATAAGCAGTGAAAAACAAGTCATCAAACAAGTGAGAATAGCAAGGGACCAGCAGGATTGATGGACTCAGGAGGTAGAATTGAGAGACTCAATTCTACAGCAATCAGCGCGGGTAATACACAAGCAACAAGCGCTGATAAAGAACACGTTGCAGCAACAGAGCGATGTCAGCACGGAAGTACACGACTTTTACGCGATGGTCCGATTTTCAGAACCGTCGCGAATGTTAGGCATAATCATGTGATGAACATGATATTACAAAAGGGTGGACGCGATGAAAGTGCGACTGTTAAATTTATAGCCTCGATGATGCTCAAAACAATAACAGGCGAAGCAAAACTCCCAAATCAAAAATAGTCAAATCTTCAATCAAGTAAGGGCATTTCCCAGATCAGGCTAGGAAACTCAAAAGACCGGTAACTAATCCCCAAAACATCAAAAGAGACCAAAACAAAAAATCAAGGCAAGAGTAAACAAGAAAAGAACAAAGTCCAAATCTCCCCAGTGGAGTCACCAATTTGTGATGCAGGAAAGTGTTCCCTCTGCGTACAGAGGCAACCCCTCTAGCCCTAGAGTGGGTCTAGTCGCAAACAAGGACAAATCAACAATAGCTTTCCTTAAACATTCATAGTTGGAGGCCTACCTCAACCAGTGGTTGATGGAGTTCCGTTGCGCTGCTCCAGCTTCCGCTTCCTTCTCCTAATGAGTAATCATCCTAAAACAATGCAAAGGAAATACAACAAAGCACATAACCGGAACAACGATGATCTATTTACTCACAAAGTCAAGAAGTCATGAGCTATCAAGTACATTACATACAAGACAGAGGAAAACATCATTGATTGCATTAATAATGAAATAAGAGTAAGCTTACAACCAAAGTCTTGACATCACAAGCCTTCTCAGAGGGATCCAGCTAGCATGTTCCTCAAGCATTCACTCTTTGAAGATGGATCTCCCAACATACAAGTCTCTCTCACTCACAAGTTTTACACAAGATTAAGGGAACTTCACAACCTTCCACAAGCTATCAACAATCCCACACTTGTCACACTCACACCAGCTATCTAGCAAACCCACAAACACTAACAGCACTGCTCCACTAGCCAACTATCAGCAACTATCCCAAAAACTAGCAGCACATAGCAATGGTGAGAGTTTAAATAGGAGAAGGAGTCTCCATGAAAGGTGGAAGAGTGAGCTTATCTCCAAGGAAGGTAGCACAAATGACGGAATAGACATGCCAGAGAAAGGAGGTCGATACAAACTATGCCAACAACCAGGTCTGGAGTCATCTGGAAGGCCAACTATTGGAACAAATTCGCCCAATCTGGATCATCGCAGGTACATAACTGATCATCTGTGCTGACATCGCTATTGAATAACGTAGCTAGTCAGGTCATCGCTAAAGATTACAAGCAACCTCATGCTGGCACATAAAATCGGACTATCACAGGAATAAGGTATACTTCCATGATGGCAGCGCTTCTGGACTGTTTAAGAGCGCCCTTCAGCGCATTTATTTAGCCAACAGACATGATGAGGTAGATAACCTAGGAAAAGTGGGTCATTTGGAAACATTAGAGAGAATTTGTCTAATATGACCATGTTTGACTTGGACACATGACACAGTAGGAAGACTGGAATGAAGGCAGTCACAAATTACTGTGTAACAGATCACCCATGCCGCAGAAGACAAGTTGTCGAAGAAAAACTCCCAAATCAAAAACAGTCAAATCTTCAATCAAATAAGGGCATTTTCCATATCAGGCCAGGAAAGTCAGAATACCGGTAACTAATCCCCAAAACTTCAAAAGAGACCAAAACAAAAAATCAAGACAAGAGTAAACAAGAAAAGAACAAAGGCCAAATCTCCCCAATGGAGTCACCAAATTGTGATGCAGGAAAGTGTTCCCTCTACGAACAGAGGCAACCCCTCTAGCCCTAGAGTGGGTCTAGTCACAAACAAGGACAGATCAACAATAGCTTTCCTTAAACAGTCATAGTTGGAGGCCTACCTCAACCGGTGGTCGATGGAGGGAGGGTCTGAAGAGAGTCTCTGATAACCAACGGGAAGTTGGGGCGAAGAAGTTGTGAGACTTGCCAAAACGGCGGAAGCTTTATCCATGAGCGAAAAAAGGTGAAGGGAATGGCTGCCTTCACACAGTCTATAGGGGAATCGAATCTTCCCTTCCTTCTTCCTGTTTCCAGTTGATAGGATAGCATCGCCTTGAGCTTCAGAGGGTGATGAGGGATGACCCAGACCGTGAGACCATGCTTCTAGGATCCTAGGAATGTCAGGACAATAACGAAGAAGATGGTCACCCTTGCACAATTTACAAGGAAACTTAACCTTCCGCGGAGGAGCAAAAGGTGGTTCGACCTAAGATGTACTCGGAGCAGTAACTGCACAAGTGGCCTTTTGTTTATCAGACTTCATCTTCTTCTTCGTCTTCTTCTTCTTCTTCGTAGTCTCCTCGTTACTAGATGTGAAGCTTTCACCAGGCGGAGGAGGAGAAGAGGAGGAAGAAACAGGAGAAGAAGGCGTAGGCTCAACCTTGGAATCATCCTGTCGTGGTTCGGACGAAGGAGACGGTGGAACAGGAGTCACTACACTCGGGACCACCGAGGTTGAAAATAACCATACGAGCAAACCGATGGTTAACCCAGGAAAAGACAGTGTTGCCATATACGGAACACCGGCATTTCCAAATGAGGGAAATGGACCAGGATTTTCATCTGGGGGAAAACCTTGGCCAGTAGACTCGGGGAATGCTGCCATCGAGAATGAGAAAGAACCCTACTCAAGCTAACGCGAACAAGATCTAACAGGGTAAATGTGAATCGTGACCAAATAAATTTTAATACACGGGAATATAACTTGACCTTTTCATCTTTAAAGAGTCGAGAAAAGGACAAAAATATGACTCTAGTCACCTTCGAATATTTAATGAGCCTGAAGTGACAAGTGCTCAGATGGACCCTTTCTTTTAGGGAGTCCAAAAAGGAATGAAAGTGACTACTCTGGAGAACTAGGTAAAAGGTATACCAGACAAATCCGTAAAACTGCATATACACCTCAGCAGTCATATGAAAACCAAGGACTTTCTGTACGGCAGTCAATCTTCCCGAATGTTGTGTTCGGTGCGTTACGGCTTGTAAGGCAGCAAACACAGCTTCCTATGGATAAAGGATGATAACCTAGTGGGGTCTCCCAGCATATACTCGACGGTACATGGGAGCACAATTCTGTGCTAGACCACTATTGAGTCATAGAAGGAGGAATCTCCCAACCTTGAGTGGAAACAAAAGTTACTAGGTTTAACGACGCCAGAGCACGTCTCTAGCCTAGACCTCTAAATAGTGTGTGTTATGTTCCAATGCATTGTTAGATTTATTCAGTTCATTTTAGAGTTGATCTTGGATTATGTTTCAGTTTTCAAGCCTTACCGTATGTATATAACAAATCCTAGGATGCAGCTAGAATGAATCAAAAAATATCTTTTCTTCGATGAACACCTACCTACAGGAGGGTAGAGAGATCATTCCCAAACCAAGAAAACCAAGACAACAAAAGCAGTCACTCAATGCATGCAGACATCAATTCCTAAAGTGCACAGATACTACTAATGAGAGATTTAAACATTCGCTTTCCAATATGTAAACTTTGAAATGCAAATTCACTTTCACTTTCACATACTAAATGAATGCAATTCTTTTGATCTTGATGTCTCTAATTCTAGAAGAAGCAAATAAGCAACAAGCAAGTGTGGAAAAATGGTTGATCCAAACAATTGTGATCTATGTTCGGGTAGTGAAGAGAAATCAAATCAATGCTAGAGATCGGTTCAATAACAGTCACTAAACAATCAACCAAAAACAAGTAAAGGGGAAGGCTCAATCAAACCAACAGCAAGCTGCAAACGAATCTTTGAGCAAACAAGCAACCAAGCGAAACTGATCCAAGAGACTTGAAACAATGAAACTAGGTCACAGAAGCAAGAAAACAAGATTCATTCAACAAAGCTCACAAGAGAGTGCCTCAACCTATAAGCAGTGAAAAACAAGTCATCAAACAAGTGAGAACAGCAAGGGACTAGTAGGAATAATGGACTCAGGAGGCAGAATTGAGAGAATCAATTATACAGCAATCAGCACGGGTAATACACAAGCAACAAGCGCAGATAAAGAACATGCCGCAGCAACAGAGCGATGTCAGCGCGGAAGTACACGACTTTTCCGCGATGGTCTGATTTTCAGAACCGTCGTGACTATTAGGCGTAGTCACGCGATGAACAGGATATTACAAAAGGGTGGACGCGATGATAGTGCGACTATTAAATTTAAAGCCTTGATGACGTTCAAAACAATAACAGGCGAAGAAAAACTCCCAAATCAAAAATAGTCAAATCTTCAATAAAATGAGGGCATTTCCCAGATCAGGCTAGGAAACTCAGAAGACCAGTAACTAATCCCCAAAACTTCAAAAGAGACCAAAACAAAAATTCAAGACAAGAGTAAACAAGAAAATAACAAAGGCCAAATCTCCCCAGTGGAGTCGCCAATTTGTGATGTAGGAAAGTGTTCCCTTTGCGGACAGAGGCAACCCCTCTAGCCCTAGAGTGGGTCTAGTCACAAACAAGGACAAATCAACGATAGCTTTCCTTAAACAGTCATAGTTGGAGGCCTACCTCAACCGGTGGTCGATGGAGTTTCGTTGCGCTACTCCAGCTTCCGCTTCCTTCTCCTAATGAATAATCATCCTGAAACAATGCAAAGGAAATACAACAAAGCACGTAACTGGAACAATGATGATCTATTTACTCACAAAGTCAAGAAGTCATGAGCTATCAAGTACATTACATACAAGACATAGGAAAACATCATTGATTGCATTAATAATGAAATAAGAGTAAGCTTACAACCAAAGTCTTGACGTCACAAGCCTTCTCAGAGGGATCCAGCCAGCATGTTCCTCAAGCATTCACTCTTTGAAGATGGATCTCCCAACATACAAGTCTCTCTCACTCACAAGTTTTACACAAGATTAAGGGCACTTCACAACCTTCCACAAGCTATCAACAATCCCACACTTGTCACACTCACACCAGCTATCTAGCAAACTCACAAACACTAACAGCACTGCTCCACTAGCCAACTATCAGCAACTATCCCAAAAACTAGCAGCACATAGCAATGGTGAGAGTTTAAATAGGAGAAGGAGTCTCCATGAAAGGTGGAAGAGTGAGCTTATCTCCAAAGAAGGTAGCACAAATGACGGAACAGCCATGCCAGAGAAAGGAGGGCGATACAAACTATGCCAACAACCAGGTCTAGAGTCATCTGGAAGGCCGACTGTTGGAACAAATTCACCCAATCTAGATCATTGCGGGTACATAACTGACCATCTGTGCTGACATCGCTATTGAATAACGTAGCTAGTCAGGTCATCGCTTAATATTACAAGCAACCTCGCACTGGCACATAAAATCGGACCATCGCGGGAATCAGGTATACTTCCACGATGGCAGTGCTTCTGGACTATTTAAGAGTGCCCTTCAGTGCGTTTATTTAGCCAACAGACGCGATGAGGTAGATAACCTAGGAAAAGTGGGTCATTTGGCAACATTAGAGAGCATTTGTCTAATATGACCATGTTTGACTTGGACACATGACACAGTAGGAAGACTGGAATGAAGACAGTGACAAATTAATGTGTAACACAAACTATCTCAGACATTTGTCCATTCTCACTCATCGCACCCCATAGAAAGCCTCATCAGCATGCATCACACCTGGCTAGTGTACAAGTCACTATGCATTGCACCCTGACAGTGGAGCAGTCAGTATGGTCCAGTTTTGGCCAATTCTGGATGGTTTTTCAGGTGGAATTTTTGGGGAATGATTTAATCAGTTGACCATGATCCTTTAGGGTCTGAAAAAACTCTTTTAGGGGTTATAGGAGCCCTAGTTTATCGACATATAAGATTGGCGTTGCAGTGCCGAAATATTTCTATAACAGTTGCCCCCTAAAGCATGAAGTCATAAATCTTTGATGTCATGTGAAATTCTTTATCATGAGGATCGGAGGTTTCGAACTGGAAGGTGACCTGTATAAGATACGATACAATACATCATCACAATATAATTTTTTCATGATCTAATTGAGGCGAGCATTCCCATGCTCAGCTTTATAAATTCATTTCATGTACATAGAACAAATAGTCGTCTACAGTTGCAGACTGGTGATTATTCATGTGTAGAGTCATCATCCTTGGGTTGGATGACTGTCTGTGCAGCTTCCGTGTACATTTGATGTCTTTATATTCCCAAATATATCGTAGCCTGGATGGATGAAAATAGATCTGAGGTCTTCAAACTCGTTCAATCTTCGCTCGATGTACAAGTCGATCCATGTGAAAAAATGTTCTGAAGTCGAACATGGAAAGACATCGCCTGATTACCAACCAATGATGTAAGCTGTTAACAGATGTGAGAGGAATCACCAATAATGATAATGACGCTCAACATACTACAGTACAATTCACGTGGTGTGAATATATGATCCGATGTCGAAAACCACGCAAAATATTTCGGTCGAAGGCCATTGATGTCAACCTATCGCCAGAAGTGAGAAACTTGCCATTAAGGCGTGCAAGCTTCAAATTACTGAAAGGGTTGTTTCTAAGTCAACTTCTTGGATAATGAGCTGATGTCTACAAGAAGTTACTCGTCGTAGGAGGGCCTTGATGTATCCCACATCTATGACACGAAATGAAGCAAATGATTTTCTGCAGGTGAAAACGATCTGTCGACACAAGGTTCAGGAATGGCAGTCATGAAAAATGGAGGTTGAAGGTATTACAATGGATGAGGCATTAACTGGATGGTGAATTCTCAACTGAATGACTTCTGTTGAACATATCGGTGACATTGAGATGGATTGGTAGCGTTAACCCCAAAATTGGATGGTGTGGAGGACCAATGGTGAAGTGACCAGTGAACAGAATAACCCAACCCGACTCAATCATGGTGATGGAGTGAAATCATGTTTAAGAGCGACTTGCTGCGATAAAGTTTTAAAGTTTTCTTCCCTTTTTCCCCGGTCATTACTGATCAGTACCTCTTTATTTTTGTCAATCTTGAGGAGGATAACCTATGCTTGTTCTATAATTTGCCCTTCGGGCAAACCTGTTGCTATGTTTTAGCGAGTCTAGCGACAGTGAAACTCATTCTTGTCTGCGTGGACAAGTTTGTCACTATTATTTTAACGAGTTTAACGACAAGGATAACTCGGTATTTTTCATGTTTAAAGAGTTTGAAAAAGGACAGAAAGGAAACTTTGTCTCATCCAGGACGAGTTTGTCGCTATTGTTTTAACGAGTTTAATGACAAGGATAACTCGGTCCTTTTCATGTTTAGAGAGTTTGAAAAGGGACGAAAAGAAAACTCCAGAGGTTATTTTTCGTAGAGTAATCCCTTAGGTCTGAAAAAGATTAAAATAATACAAAAGGGATGACTTTTCGATCACTTTAACGAGCCGAAAAAGACAAGCGCTCGAACTTTTTCATGGGATAATCCCTCAAGTCCGAAAAAGATTAAAATATATAGGAGGGATGGCAATCCAAATCACTTTAACGAACTGGAAAGGCCAATTTGCTCGACAATATTTTCATATTTAATGAGTCTGAAAAGGGTTTAAAGAAGGCTTGTTTTTGAGGAATGAGTGGTGTCTAGGGTAGTAACTGGTTCCGGGTAAGTTTGGAACTTCTCAAAACATGGTGATGTGAAGAGGTTGGCTAATAAAACCACTCATCACAGATGTTCCTCAAAAGGGTAAATAGCTAAGTGGAAGCATATGATCGGCCAAAAGGATGGAGGTGATGGGCGGTACACAACCAAGGCTCAAAAGGTTGATAGCATGGCAATCACAGAGGTTATTTACTAGAGGCGGGTTCATTTTTTAACGAGCTTGAACCTTGCAGAAAATATGCTCGGTGTGGGTTTCATTGTTTTACAAGCTTGAAATGAACAAACATATGCTTGGTTTTTAGATTTTCTTTTAGTGCGAACTAGAAATGACAAAACTAAAAAGACAAAACTAAAAATCTACAAAAACTAAAAAGCTAATGAACTACTAAGGTTAGGAAGGATGGTTTTTTGTCAGCAGTTAGACAAAACACTTCCTTTGCTTCATCTGTGGCACGGACGAAGGTGAATGGTGGTTGAACCAATCACCTAACCTAAGAAGCTAAACAGCTAAACAAATAAAAAGCTAAAAATCTAAAAAGATAAAAAAAAAAACTAGAGAATGAAATTGAAAAAGGTTTGCATGCCCCCAACATGATGAAAAGGAGAATCTCCAGTAACCATATGGAAATCACTGTGGTTAAGCAGGATGGTTTTTGTCAGCGGTTAGACAAAACACTTCCTTGGCTTTGTCCACAGAGCAAACAAAGGTGAATGGTGTGTCGGACCAATCACTTAACTTACAAGGAAATTTATATGGTAGGATGGTTTCGTCAGTGGTTAGACAAAAAACTTCCTGGGCTTCGTCCACGGTGCAGAAAAAAGTGAATGGTGTCTTAGACCAATCACATAACCTACAGGGAAACCTATCTTTTTAGCTGGGTTCATCTGCCAAATAGAAAAGGGTGCATGCCCCCTAAGCTTCGTTACATTCACCGGACTATTCCCGGAAATCAGGTGGATGGAATGAAGGTTGAAGGGATATTGCTAAAGTAGAAGGACTATTTAGGGATGATGTTTGACTTGGAGCTGTGCTTGAACTGGGAAATGAAATCTGGTCAACAGTGACAATTTTGCCTTCATGCGGGAAACACATCACTCGAAATAGTGTTGAAACAATAGCCTCCATGTTATAAACATAGTCACATCCAAGGAGTAGATTGTAATCTAAAGGTCCTGGGACTACCATCACGTTCAGGTGAATGGTTTTCTTTCCCAGAGTTATCAGTAACTTAGGAAGGATCCCTAATGGTTGGCTGCTTCCTTTGTTAAAGCCTGACAAATTCTATGTAACAGGCATAAGTGATGGCGAACCAAGTGCTTTCCAAGAAGTTGAGGAAATGATACTCATTGATGCCCCTTCATCTATGATAGTGCCAGACACGATCATTTTGTAAACTTGTACTATGATCCAGAAAGGCACATAAGATGGAAGGCGGGATCTTGCTAGTCGATTCCGATCAATGGAAGTGACTAGACTGCTTGGAGGGGGTACTGAATAAATGGTTGAATTAACCCCTTGAGTAGCGGGAACTGGGGGATTTTCCTCCTATTGTGAAGGAAAGGGCAGATTGCCCTAAGTTCATCTAACTCTGAAGTAACAAAAAGAATTTGAACGGTATCGTTCTTACTCTCTTCGGGAAGGGTATGATCTTCTGAAGGTAACACTGGGTCAACTGTCACCTCGACCTATTGACTTTGGTCTAATATAGACTCAGAAGATTCACTTTCAGTGATAGGTGTTTCGACCAACAGTTCAGTTAAGTCAGTCGGTTTTTTAACTAGTAAAGGACTCGGGGAGAGTTTCTTGTATCTAGATGGGAGTCGCTGCAGTGAAGCAGGATAGCTATCCAAGAATATTTTGGCTTCATCCAAAAAAGGACAACGGGGAAGGGTATGATCCCCTTCACATAATGTACATGAAATTTTGATCCTTCTTTTCTGTCCACTATTACTAGTTGATGGTGTGTTGTCAACATGATCACCAGTGGTCGATGACACCGGTTGCTGCGAACGGGGGGACCATTCTCTCAAGATCCGAGGAATGCACGAACATTCTCAATGAAAATGGTCTCCTCTACAAATTATGCATGGAGATCTGGGTTTGGAAAGCTTAGTGTACGGATTTTCACCAGATGCTGCATGGTTTCCCCCTTGCTCAATTGGCTTCTTCCTCTTCTTCTCCTTTCCTTTATTCTTCTTCTCATCCACTTGGTTACTAGCATCGCTATTTTCACCAAGTGAAGAGGAAGAAGGGGAGGGAAAAACAAATGAAGAGGAAGGCGAAGGGTCAACTTCAGTATCAACTGGTTGCTGATTCGATCACTAAGGAATTACGGTATTTTGAATGACAGAGGTTGAGAATAGCCATACTGGCAAGCCAATTGTAAGTCCCGGAAGGGACAATATGGCCATATACGGAGCACCAATATTTCCCCAAGAAGAAAATGGAGTAGGATTCCCCTCAAAAGGGTTTCCATGATTGGTGGACTTCATTATCTCAACCTAAGATCAATGAAGGAACATGGATGTTATTCCGAATTAATAAATTTTAATGACGCTTTGACACAACTTTGCTTTTTCAATTTTTAAGAATTGAGAAAAAGCTAAAGATGACTCTAGTCCCCTTCGATTTTTAATGAGCCTGAAGTGAGAAGTGCTCAGATGGACCTTTTCTTTTAAAGAGTTGAAAAGGAATGAAAGTGACTACTCTAGAAATCTAGACAGAGGGATTACCAAACCAATCGCAAAACTACGAAATACACCTTGGTGATAAATTAAATAGAAATTACCAAGGACTTATGTACGGCAGTCAATCTTCTTGAATGTTGTGTTCAGTGCATTGCGATCGATAGGGCGGCAGACTCGGCTTCCTATGGATAAAGGATATAAGCCTATTGTGGTCTCCCACTATATACACGATGGTATGGGGAGCACAAGTCCGTGCTAGCACTTGTCATATCAAAGAGGAAAAATCACCCAACCTTCAATGAAAATTATAGTTACTAGATTTTACGACGCCAGAACATGTCTCTTGCCTAGACCTCTAGATATGTTGCATTAAGTTCCAAAGTGTTGTTAAGTTCATTGAAATTTATTTTAGAGTTGATCTTGTTTAAAAGTTTTACTTTCAATGGTTCACTGCGTGATGTTGATTTGAAATTCCCTAAAATGCAATCTACAATGATAAACAATCGTTGTTTATTTTGAGCAATGAAAATCCTAACTACTAGGGAAAGAAGATTCAATTCTCTCAATCAAAGAGCAAAGAGCACACACTAGTGCATTTTCCTAAATCATTTTTCACACAAAAACTAAATGCAAATGAAAATGCATTTATTTGTTTTTCGTTATCCTTAATGTGAAAATGCCAAAAAGGAAAATAAAATGCAGCAAAGATCTGAAATATTTCTTTCAAAATGACATTTTCAACAATTTCTTCTTCAAAAGAGAAAGGAAGACTTAATGACACTTTTCAATTTTGAAGAAAAATGCTTTCGACATTTCGAATAAAAAACAAATCAAATCAAATACACGACGAAAAGTTCAATCAACTGTCAAAGGAAGGAAGAATCCATGACACTTCTCTTTTTGACACAAAATTACAGTTACGACACTTTTTGTACCAAAACGACAGATCGATTTAAGAAACTTTTCGACAAAGGATTGTAAATGATGCAAGCAGGCTTCAGTAAGGAGGTACTATTCATAAGCAACAAAACAACCAAACAAAACTGAAAACAGGGTCAAAACCCTCAATTTCTAGACTGGAAAAAGAGTTCACTTAGTCATCGCACCTGGGCTTCACATAAATTGAGATGCATCAAACTTATTGCACTCGGGAGGTGCTATGCATACTGAGTCACAGTGGGAGACAGTGCGATGGTCCAGGGAGCGCAACTGAGATGGGTTTTGGCTCAAATTTGCAGCTGTTTTCAATGAGTTAAGGTAGGTTTTGATGGAAAATAAAGAGCAAAGTACGAAGGAATGTCTTGAGAGGTTACTGAGGTACCAAAAGTGCATCTAGATGTGCTTGCAAATCAAATGTTCAATTCATAAACTAAACCAAAGATTGACTGAAGCAGCATTCATCTACTATGCCATTGCAAAGCAAGAGAAATTCGAAGGCTATCTGGCTGACTTGAGGCTCTGTCTATAGCTTATCAAATTGAACATAAAACAAACAATAACAACAAACAAACATCTATTCGTTCCCCAGCGGAGTCGCCAATTTGTTTCTGGGAAAACTAGTGTCTTTTCGATCGACTAGCCCTCTAGGTTTGGAAGCTACCCTAGAAACAACAATTTAAAGCAATTTGTGATTTCTTCTATGTATAATAGATAAGAGAAAGACAAAGGAACCAACCTGGATCTTCCGCTTAACTCCTTGCTTGATCTCTCTCCCCCTTGACAGAACTTGTAACTCCTCTTTGTACTTATCCCGCTTGGAGAGTACCTGTAGAACCATAGTAACAAAGAACCATCAAAGCATCTTGATCTATTATATCATAATCATTACAGAATCAAAAATATAATGAACGTACAATGGCATTCACAAATAATAACATTCACAATTGCACAGTTATATGGAAGAAAACTCGAAGAACTTTATTAAATAGAAGGGAGAATTACAACCCAATTGTCTGATCCAGCATCATCCTCCTAGCATCAAAGCCCTCTTCACCTCATGAAATAGCAAGATCACCCAATAGTACAATGCTCTTTCTCCAATACAAAATATCATCACTTCCTTGCAATTCACAATATTCCAGCCTCTGGATCTCTTGTATGAGGGGTTCCTTTATAGATGTGTGCAAGGGTGTGAGTCATCTCTGGGGTTTTGCATTAGTGTCATTCCACTTGTGTTTGGTTCCACTTGGAGATTTCTTGGATCTCTTACTCATCCCTGGGCAAATTCAGAGAGGCAAGTGTCACAGGAGAAGTTTCTAGAAGATTCCATGAGCATCCACTTAGCAAACTGTCTCGGACATTTCTCCATTCTCACTCATCGCACCCCACAGAAGGCCTCATCAGTATGCATCGCACCTGGCTAGTGTAGAAGTCAGTATGCATCGCACCTTGATAGTGGAGCAGTCAGTATGGTCCAGTTTTGGCCAATTTTGGATGGTTTTTCAGGTGGAACTTTTGGGGAATGATGTAATCAGTTGACCATGATCCTTTAGGGTATGAAACAACTCTTTTAGGGGTTAGAAGAGCCCTAGTTTATCGACATATAAGATTGGGGTTGTAGTGCCCAAATATGTCTATAAAAATCCCTCTAGCCCAAGAGTGGGTCTAGCCACAAACAGAACAATCTAATGTAAACTTCCTTATATTAGAATCGAATAAGAGGGCCTACCTCTTATAGCACTAATCCACTTGATGTTGATCTTGCCTCCTTGCTCCAGCTTCCTTTTTCTCCTTTCATTCAAATACCTGAAACAAACATGCAAGAGACAACAATAAACATGATAGCATAAAATCAAATTCAATCTACTTAAAAAGTCAAGGAGTCTTAAGCTATCACATGTAACATTACACATGATATAGGAAATAAACCATTAGCTGTATTAATAAAACTTCAAAGAGAAATACAACCGGAGCCTTGATGTTGGAGGTTCCCTTTGGCATGTCCGGGTTCGAGCACCACTAGAAGCATTTCATGATTTTCTCTCAACACAATGGAAGTTGAAGGCATCTTTCCTTATGCTCCAAACCAAACACAACAAGATTATTCTCCCTTCACACACAAACTAGAAGGCTAAGGTTCTCAATATGGCTCTCAAGATTTGCAGATTATTTCATCCCTTTCATTAGCTAGCTGAGGGTGTGAAATGGGGAGTTTATATAGCTTTGATGGAGGGGAAATAGATCTTCATATGGTGCAAGTGACCTTATCCGTTTTTGTTTTTTCAATCTTAATAGGGGAAAGGATCCCAAACAGACTCTCTCAGCTCTATCTTGCTCAACCATTTACTAGACTTCTGTTCATGAAACTTCTAGAGCTAGAAGCTTCGACTCCATTTTTAAAAACTTGCCAAAACAGGGTCGATGCGAGTGATGAAAGGCTCACTTGCACTGTTTGGTTCTAGTCTTGGATTTAAACTCTGCAAATCAACGCAGGGGAAGAACTGAGAACTAGCACCGGTCTTGAAAAATGAGCTTGAAGGAAGGTTCTTGGGAAATGATAAAGGAGGGAAATGTTCTACATATGAAGAGGGATGTAGGGACATGTTCTTCATGGTAGAGAAACATATGAGGGTCACTATAGAGGTCCTCCAGGATCGAGGAATGGGGAGTACAGGGACAGTGACAAAATGTTGTGTAACAGGAAGAGAACAAACTTTCATTTCATTTTTACAAGATCCATTTCCCTAGTTCAAAAAACTTTATTTTAGGAAAAGTAATTTTCAAATTTCAGAAATAAGGTTCAGAGGTTGTAAAGTGTGTAAATAATTGAGTGGTGTGTCTAACATTTAATACCTGGATCCAAAAAGAGTTCACACTAGATCTCATCCTAATCCAGACCCCCCCAAGATCTTAGATGACCTTGAAAAATTGATAAGGAAAAGAAGTTTAGCTGAAAGTAAAGGAAGTAATAGTCCCCTATCTAGGGCAAATTCTCTTCCAGAAAAGTGTGTCACTATATAGGATATTAAGTTTGACTTACCATTTGAACATAGTCTATTTAGGACTAAGTCTGAAAGTTTTTTAGATGAAACAGTAATTGATCAATCCTTACTACAACCCTATATATCTCTAGGTCAAACTGTTGAACTAGATTTTGATCAACAAACCCTCCAAAACTTTGATAAGTTACAAGACTTCGTATGAGTACTTGATCAAGCTATACATGAAGCCTATATTCAATAATCTGTTGAAATTTATGCCCTGACTATTGCAACATCTTCTATTTCCTCTCAATCTGTTCGTCCTACATCAATCAGTCCCATCCCTTCTATAATCTCCACTACTTCTCCAATAATATCACCTTACAATGACCAAACCTATTCTAATAACTCATACATCTATACCTCCCATAATATCACATATTATTCAACCCAACACGGCTGCTCATTATGCCCCCTTGGTCTTATCTGGGTAATTGCATCCTATGCCCCAATATTATAAAATGAGAATTCCTCAATTTGATGCCACTAGTTCCATCACTACACAACAACATGTAGATAAAATGAATTATTTTTTTTATCTTCAGGAGGTGGTTTAAAATGATGTAAAGATGAGACTTTTAACCAAAGTTTGGGTGGAGAGGTAATAAAATGGTTAAAAAATTTAACAGTAGCTAGTTTAGCCAATCTTGATGACTTTCATCAATCTTTATTAAATAGGTGGGAAACCAAAAAGAATCCTCTTCAAGTTCTGAATGAATATAAAAACTTAAAAAGAGGACCTAATGAAACTATGGAAGAATATTGCGATGGGTTGAGTAAAGTTTATAATGCAATTCCACCTGCTACTAAACCTTCTCCGGGCCTGACCCTTATTCATTTCCCTGAAGGATTTGATGTGGATATGGCATATTAGCTCAGAGACAAAGACCCAACTAGATTAGAGGAAATTCAATCTAATGCCCTTAAATTCGAGGCTAATTTATTAGCCGAAAAAGAAAAAGAAAAAACCGAAAGAAGGGTTTCTATGAAGGAGGAACCTTCCTCCTCCTCTCCATCTGATATTAGATAATCTACTTAGAACCATGGAGAGGATTATTGATAGGATAGGTAAAACTGATAGGGCACCTCCTATAGAAAACCAACTTGATCCCCAAATCTAAAATCCTAATTTTAGGAGAAATCCACCCCAGATCAAACAAAGGGAACAAAAAGGTTCATATCAGCAGGTCAGATCTCCATTTCAAGAGAACTATATAGATGAGGAGGGAGAACTAACTGAAGACCTAAATGATACTCAGATCAATTTAATGGTAGAAAATGACAATGATTCTACATTTCTTACTCAAGAGGAACAATACCTTCTCCTACTGTCACAAGATGAAGTAGATCCTGAGGAATCAAAAGATTATAAGAAAGGTTTTGAAAATGAAATTATGGAAGCCCATAGGAAATATAATCTAAGGAGTAGGAAAATAGTCGATAACCCTATTAAAAAGAATGTTGATACTCCTAATAAAAAGACAATTGATATCCCTACTAAGAAAAATATTGACATTCTTGCTAAAAAGAATGCAGATTCTCCAACCCAAAAAAACATTTGATACTGTATTCAAAGCAACTCAAATTGATAGTCCCTCTACTAGCGGGAAAAGAGATATTTCCAAAAAGGATTTGGTTGAGAAACAAGATTCCTTCAATTTAAGAAAAACTTAGACATCATTCAATATAGAACATGCATTGTAAAAACTTAAAATATCCATTCCTCTAACAAAACTTATGAATAAAACTGCATACATATCACAAGTGATGAAAGCCTTAAATATAGGGGAAGATACAAATAAAGTCAATGTATGTGATAATCAACTAGAAATATTGTTTGGGCTTGAAGTTGATGGAAAACTCCAAGATGGAGATGTACCTCCATTTTACATCAGTTTAAACATTCATGATAAAATTTCACACAACACAATGCTTAACTCAGGGGCCTCTCACAATCTTAGGCCTAAGGTTGTCATGGAAAAATTGGGACTAGATATCACTAGAAGATACAAGGATATGTATTCTTTTGTTTCAAGTAAAGTAAAATGCTTAGGTATCATTAAGGATTTATATGTCAATTTAGTACAAATACCATCCAAGACCTTGGTAATGGGCATAGTTGTTGCTGACATACCTCCTAAATATGAGATGTTATTGTCTCGCTCATGGGGAGCTAAAAAACAATGGATCCTTCAAATGGATATCCTATGCTACCATTATAGTGTTTGGTCAACAGAGAAGACTCTATAGGGAAAATCTAATGAAATTTATGGTTACTAGTCAAGACAAACCCCATAATTATCCCTTATATTCAGTCCATTCTGACCTTGATTCTTTTATTTTGTACAATGATGGAAACATACATGAAAAAATTGCCAATGAAGAAACTGATTTGTGTGAGATTGAGGAATGAAAAATAGATATGATGGAACATGATAAACAAAATGAACCTTTATGGAATTTAGGTTTTGATGGGGCTATTAGTAAACAAGAAGCGGGGGTAGGCATATGGATTTCAAATTCACAAAGTCGTCACTTAGAACACCATTCATATACACTAAACTTTCAGTGTACTAACAACATAGATTAATATGAAGCCTTAATTTTAGGGTTATATCTTTTAAAGAAGCTATGTGCTAAGAGAATTTCAATTCATGGAGATTCAGAACTAATAATAAAATAAATTAAAGGGGAATACTCTGCCAAATACCCAAGGTTGAGGGCCTATAGGAATAATGTTTTGTATTTTCTTAAATCTTTCTTTGAGTATAGCTTGTATGTGGTCCCCAGAGGACAAAACATCTTAGTTGATGGTCTGGCTACTTTAGCTACTACCTATAAAATGTCGTATCATCCTAGTCACCAATATACTGTTGAAGTAAAAAAATACCAACTGTACTAGACAATATCAGATACTGGAAAGTATTTGGAAATGATGAACATATTGAGAGTCTTTTATAATCAAAATATGAGTTTGAGTGTACTAATATAGACGTAGAGGTTGACATAGAAGATAATGTACATAACATTGTCACTAAATTAGAGTTGAAAGAAACAGATCAAGAAAAAAGAAGAATCAAAAATCTTACAATTGAAAGACAATGTTTTTCCTAGAGGATTAGTCCCCTTAGAGGATATGTTTGATTTTAATGACATTGCCAAAAATCAAACCTACTAGAGCTGAAGTTGAATAATGTAACATTGGAACTCAACAAGAACCCAATATGATTAAATTATCCAAATCCATACCCCCAGCGAAAAAGCAAAAGTACATAAATTTGTTCAAAGAATTCATAGATGTGTTTGCATGGAGTTATGAAGATTTGGAATCTTACGACACCAACATTATACAACATAAGATTCCATTAAAAGAAGACTAAAAGCCTTTTAAATAGAAACATAGGAGGATCAACCCAATGATGATGCCTCTAATTGAAAAGGAGGTCAAAAGAATGTATGATGCCAATATCATTGTACCATTGAGATATTCTAATTGGGTATCAAACTTAGTTCCAACTAGGAAATAGACTAGAGAAATTAGACTTTGTATTGATTTATGAAGTCTTAATAAAGCCTCCCTGAAATATAACTACCCTTTGCCTAAGATGTATCAAATTTTGCAAAAGTTGGTTGGATCTAGTAGAATTTCTTTGTTAGATGGTTTTTCTGGTTACAATCAAGTCCTAGTACATCCTGAAGACCAAGAAAAGTGTTGGCTTATTTGGGCTTGACCCAGGTTCAAAGGTGAGTCAGCTAAACAAATCCCGAAACTACCGACCCTTTTGGCAACAGTCTGTGGAGCGCGGACTGAGGTCTCACCCGAGGTAGTATGGGAGGGTGCTGGAACCTTGGGATGTCTTTGTTAGGACCTCATATTGTCCCTTTTTGACCATATATTTTGCTATGATATCATCCTTTTCAACCTATGTTTAAAAGTCCTTGTTAGTGTTTTAACCCAATTATCCAAAAGGTATGTAATGATTCTTCTCATTACTATACATTTAATTATTTAGCATATAATCATGATATCTTCATAGTTAATCTTTAAATTGTTAAGTTGCTGAACAATTAAAAAATGATGTGCAATCCACGTTGCTGAAACTGCCTGGAGTTTGCAAGACTATTTTTGCAGTTGCTAAAACAGTGAGAACGACACGCAAATCTCGAAGCTGAAACAGTTGCGATTTTCATTCTAAATTTGACAGCGACAAAGGAACTAGATTGATCACCGAGGAAGCTATTACACTAGATGTAACGCCTATAATCTAAAGACAGTATTACTGTAACAGCATTTTGGTTGACGGGAAACTGATTTCCATATTTTTGTATAATGGGGTAAAATAGAATTTATGATGTAAATCTTTTGTAATAGATGTCTCCTCTTTATAAAGAGGAGACATCTACATTAGAGGGGGATGAACAGACTGCGAGGAAGGCTCAGTTGAAGGAACAGGACTAGAATCATTTTTGTAATATGACACATTGATGGATGAATAAAATTCTTGTTCTGAACATCTCTTTCTAGTTCTTGTCTCCTGGGGAATCTTGTGAGAAGGACAGGGCCCACCTTCATCACAAGATTCACCCATTTTATTTCTGCAGTGTGTTGAGTGTGTCTTTTGTTCATGCTTTGTTAACAGAACTGTTTGTTGAATATCATTTTGCTGAAACTCTGTTTTCTTTCCAATTGATTGCTGCAGCATTTATTTTATCAACAGTTAATTCATGTGTGTTGCAATTAAGTTACAGAGCAAGTTGGCAACTTGATAATCAGGAACAGGTGCTGGAGATTCCCACTCCGGTAATAGGGTCTTGTTCTCTGTTACAACATAGCCAGCACTCTCATGTGCAGATTGATTCTTTAGATCACTTCTTTTAAGCATTCTTTGGTAGCTGTCTGCAATAGGTTGTTTTTGTTGTAACTTAGAGTGGAGCTTCGGTTTGCTTAAGGAAAAGTGTGAACAGTATTTACTACAACTTTTGTTGCTTTTAGGATTGAGTAGATATAGTACGTAGTTGCCTTTGAAATAGCAAGACTTCCCTGGGTTGACAATTTATGTAGCACTTTAATAAGCAATTAAAGTGACCAACATTTTGGCGCTGTTGCCGGGGAAGGAAATTATAGATTTTAAAAGCACTAATAATTTTCTTGTAGATATGCAGGATGCATGAGAGGACGCAAGAAAACTAATCTTATAGGTGGAAAGGGTAAAGGGAGAGGAGGTAGAAGAACCTTCATTGATGAGATTATTTCAAAAGTTGAGACTTCTTAGAGGCTAAGCTCTCGAAGGCCACAGACCCAGCATTCTCTCCAAACGGATTACGAAACAGAGGAAGTAGTGGGACCTGAAAGGGTTGTAGAAACAGTAGAACATACCGAGGAACCAGTGGAGGAGATTGAAGAACCAATAGAAGATATTGAAATCGAAGAACCAATAGAGGATATTGAAGTTGAGGAACCAGTTCAGGATATTGAGAGTCCAACAGAAAACACTGAAGACCGGGCAAGTGCATCAGGAAAGCAACCAATGGATGGAAACAATGAAGGAATCTTTGGTGGAGGACATAGAGGCAAAGGAAGAGGCGAGAATTCTCTCTCCACCTTGGAATTCCCTATTGAGGATCTTCCCAAAGGTACAACTCCTATGAAGAATATCCCACTTTCAGCATTACCCAACTTCCATGGTTTATCCTTTGAAGACCCTGATGAGTTTCTTTTCGAGTTTGATATATTGTGTAGAAGTTATGATTATGTTAATAATGCTCAAAAATTGAAGTTGTTTCCAGCAACATTAAAAGGAAATGCACTAAGATGGTTTATGAGCTTGGGAGGTCATGTGATCAAAACATGGGATCAGATGAAGGAGAAATTTCTTGCCAAATACCAAGACTATTGCCGGACGAGAGAAAAAAGGGAGGAATTATTCAAGATGGTTCAGAAGGAGGATGAAAATCTGGAGGACTTTGTGAAAAGACTCCAGTATAATCTGTAGAGATTTGAGCACCCAGATGTAAGTAGAGATATTCTCAAAACAATATTATTGAAAGGGGTAAGGGATGATTGTTTAGATATGTTAAACATGCTTGGTAAAGGGGATATATCTAAAGAATCGTATGATGAAATCATTAACCTCTACAAGAGGTGTTCAAGAGGAGCTGCAAATAAATCAAAGAGCAGGGATAGTACTTATTCCAGGGTCCAGAAATCAGCCAGTGGAGGAGCAACAAGAGCTGAAATAGGTAATTTACTTGAGGAATTCAAAACTGAAATGTTAAGTTCTTTTGCTTCACAGATTGATACCTTGCAGGTTAAAAAGAAGCAGGCAGAGGCAGAAGCTGCTTTGGCCATTTTCTGCCCTAAATGCAGAGAAAAACACCCACTGAGGGAATGCCCACTGGACAAGGTACCAATCTGCACCATTTGTGAGAAGGACCATGAAACTCAACAATGCCCCTCTTTACCAGGGATAAAGGTAGCATTACAACCAACTGAGGAGGAAGCTGAAGCAGTTTATCTGCTGACACAAAGGAGGCAATGGCAACCACGAGGACAAGGTACGAACTCTAGTATTCCATTTAATCGTTGGAATAATTATCCTTCTTTAATCAAGCAAATTACCCGCCCTTCAACCAAATGCAATACCCACCCTTTAATCAAATGAATTTCCCATCCATGCAGCAAACAAACCCTCCCTTTGTAGACCCTGCAATGTGGACTCTTTGGCTTCTACAGCAATCCTATTCTAATCAATGGAACCCAAACTGGAGAGCTCAACAAGCTATGTTCCCAAACCAATTTCCTCAGTTCCAGCAACAACTTTCTCTTCCATCAGGTACTCCACCAAATAATCAGACAATGAAACCCCAGCTGCCTGTACAACCGAACCCTAACCCTAATAATAATAAGGCTGTGCAAGTCATCGACATTCGGAACCTACCTACATCTCCTGTGCAATGTAATGATATTCATTTACGATCCGAGAGAATAGTTGAGCCGATCATTGACAATATTACCTCTTCTGACTCTGATAAGGAAGAAACAGAAAAGAGTAATTTACCTAATAAAGGTGCTGAAACAGTTAAGCCATCCTCTAATAAAATTGCTGAAGCAGTCAATCCATCCTCTGATAAAACTGCTGAAACAGTAGAGCCACCATTTCCTGAACGTCTAGCTCTCGCTAAGACACCTGAGCCGCATGTTTTCAATCTCCTAGGGGAATTGCAGAATCTTTATGTTAAAATTCCGCTTTTACAAGCACTCAGAGATGTGCCAATTTATGCCAGAACCGTCAGACATATTTGCATCAAGAAACCTGGTAGGAAGGCTAAATACCCCCTTACAGTTCATGTGATGGGTGATATAGCTACTTTAATGTCAGGAAAAGTTCCTCCTATAAAATATGGTGATCCTGGTCACCCTACGGTCACAGTGCAGGTCGGAAAAACTATTGTTTCACGAGTTCTGGTAGACCTAGGTGCTGCTATAAACATTATGACCCTTGAAACTGCACAGCGATTACAATTGAAAAATGTAATTAGAGAGACACCAACTATCCTGGAATTAGCTGATCGTTCCACAATCAAACCAGAAGGGGTCATTGAAGACCTGATCATTTCAGTCGAATCTTGGAATTACCCAGCTGACTTTGTTGTATTACAGACTAAAGCAAAGTTGGGGGGGCATCCTCTGATTTTGGGGAGACCCTGGCTGGCTATAGCAGATGCCTTTATCAACTGTAGATCAGGTTCAATGACAATTTCTAATGGATGTGAAACTAAGCAGCTTCCGCTGTACCCTCATGCTACACCTATGATTAACAATGATGATTTTATATGGTTAGACTATGAGGATATTGATACTCAACCCATTTTGACCATTGGACAAGCCTTAACTCTTAAAGACACCACAGAAGATGAAGTAATTAGTAATTTTATTGCTGAACCTTCTTTAGTTACTTCTGAAACATATAATCAGTTAACTGCAATTCTGGATCCTGAAACATAGGAAAAATTTAAGTTTGAAAATTCACCTCAAACATCAATTGCTATCTCCTCTAAAAGCATAACAATAGAAATCGAACCTGGCAAAACATTGAACATAAACCCCAATTTCTCAGATGCTGAAACACAACAGCTAATGAAGTTGCTCCGTGAAAACAAGGAAGCATTCGCATGGGACTACACAGACATGTCGGGGATCTCTCCTGAATTATGTACTCATTGTATCTATATTAAGGAGGGGGCCCAACCAATTTGTCAACCCCAGCGGCGAATGAATCCCAATTTGAGGGAAATTGTTAAGGAAGAACTTCAAAAGTTTCTTGACGCAGGGTTTATATACCCCATATCTGACAGTGAATGGGTTTCTCCATTGATGATAATACCTAAGAAAAATGGGAAATGGAGAGTGTGTGTAGATTATAGAGCTTTAAACAAAGCCACTCAAAAAGATCATTTCCCCTTGCCGTTTATTGATCAGGTATTGGACACTTTGGCAGGAAAGAAATTATTTTCCTTTTTATATGGTTTTAGCGGATATAATCAAATCATAATTGCACCCCCAAGACCAAGACATGACCACTTTTACTAGTCCTTGGGGAACTTTTGCTTATAGAGTTCTCCCATTTGGACTATGTAATTCTCCAGCAACGTTTCAGAGAGCAGTCATAGGAATCTTTTCTGATATGTTTAATGATTCTTTGGAGATATTTATGGATGACTTTACTTCTTATGGTATGACTTTTGAAGATGCATTACAAAACATTGAGAAAGTACTTAAACGATGCATAAAAGCTAATCTTTCCTTGAGTACTAAAAAATGTCATATGATGATGAATGAAGGAATTGTACTGGGACACTTCATTTCATTCCTTGGGATTCAAGTAGATCCATCCAAAGTACATGTAATTCAGACCCTTCCCATTCCTAAAACACAAACTGATGTAAGAAGTTTTTTAGGACATGCTGGATATTACAGAAGATTTATCAATTTTTTTTCTAAAATAGCTTCTCCTTTGTTTGTGTTACTTATGAAAAATGTTGAATTTAAGTGGACTGATGCCTGTCAGAAAGCATTTGATGAACTTAAGCATCAGTTGTCTACAACTCCTATTTTGAGGGGACCTGATTGGGAACTTCTCTTTCATATATCCTCTGATGCTTCGGATACTGCAATTGGCGCTGTCTTGGGACAAAAAGAGAATAATCTTCCTTATGCTATCTATTTCATTAGTAAGAATATGACACCTGCTGAGCTTAATTACACAGTTACTGAGAAAGAATTTTTAGCAGTCATTTATGATATTAATAAATTTCGACATTACATTACTGGTTATCCTACTTTTGTTCATACTGACCACTCGGCTATCAAGTATTTAATGAATAAATCTGTTGCAAATGCTTGAGTTACCAGGTGGTTATTGTTACTATATGAATTTGATATTACAATTGTGGATCGACCAGGTAAAGAAAATGTAGTTGCTGATTTCCTTTCTCGGATAAAAACTGATAATAATACTCCAGTAGATGATTCCTTTCCTGATGAATACTTGTTTGCAGTTTCTGCTCACTCACCATGGTATGCAGACATTGCCAATTATTTGGTTGCAGGGAAGCTACCATCACACCTATCACATCGGGAGAAAAGAAAGATCATTCAACAAAGTGCTCGGTATAGCTGGTAAGTGGGTGACTTTTTCATACAGGATATATATATATATATATATGAAAATTATGTACAGTTCGTACAGTAGTACGGAAATCCGTATAGTCCATACGGAGTCTATATAGTCGTATCCCTACAGTACATATTTTCAGCTTCAAGTGGGCACGAAAATCAAGGCAAAGTGGGCACGGTTTTCAAGGATTTTTAGGCTGAAGAGATAAGTTGTATTTTGTTGTTTTGTTTTGTCTGCAAATGTATTTTTCCTAAACTTGAAAGATAAATAAATTTGAAGAGCTCCTTAACAGGTTTTCCCCAGAGAAGATTGAAGGGGTTTTGCCTGGGTCTAAGTTGACCAAAAATCTATGTATTTTTATGTGTGTTGCTGGTCTGGTTATGTCCATGTTTATTTTAAGCGTGTGTTGACAGTCCCATGTGTTTTAATCTGAAAATTTCATTTCCAGAATTCTATATGTTGAATGTATGTTTATGGGAAAGGGCATTTACTTGAATGAGAGTGATAAAGTGAAATTCAAACCAGGTTGGGATTGCAGGAAACCTTTTTTTAGTCATCAAATTTCAACATCGACTAAAGGTTGAAGCTCAAATTTATACATGTTGTGCTTTTTTGAGTGTATTTTCTCAAATACACTCCAATTGCGCTCACACCCTGAAGAGCTACATGTTTGACTCAGGATTCTTATGGCCAATTTCTGCAAATTTGGTGTCCTTGCACCACAGCTTTGCCACCAAATATCTACAACAAAATAAAGAAATAAAAAAGTCAAAAACTTAAAACATAATTAAAATTTCAAATAAAAGTTACATAATTGAATTTTAAAAATCTAGAATTATAAATAAGTAAATTCTAAATTGAAAATTCTAACGAGTCATGACTTGTCACTTATGTGGCATGAAGAGGGTCATTTCCCTAATAGCATCATCAAAGCCAAATAGGACAACACAATAAATAAAATTGTATCTTGCAATTGATTTTGCTATGAAGCTCAGGATCATGTACCATCCTCTGAATACAGGAATGGAGCCCTTCCATCACCTCGCCATCAAAATCAAAAGTGCATTTGTATGAAAATGTGGGGTTGAAGAAGAGTGTTGCTGCATGAATGGGTCGATGAAGCATCCTTATCCACCAACTATCAATCAAATCCCATAACATCATATGTCTATCAAGCCTAGTAGAACCCTTGTGTGCATAATAAGAACGAATGGCCTCCTTGACCCTATCCATCGCTTCATACAAATAAAACATTGCAAGCTTGTCCCCATCTACTAATCTTAGAACCTTTACTATAGGTTCACTAACTGAGCACACTTCTACTCCCTTCCAAAATGTGTTATTTTACACCCATTTTGCAATGGCTCTCCCGACCTGTTTCTTGTTGTATCTACAATCACGACACTCATCAGAAACAAACATTTGCTTCAACTCAAATTGGCATTGAAGCAAAGACTGAAGAGTAGTAAAGTTGGTGGAAAACTATGTGATTGCAGGATGCCGCAACTCATTGTTTCTAGTGTATCTCTTCATGAGGCTAAGAACAAAAGCATGGTTATATATAAACTTGGGGATGCTCCCAGCCATATCAATCACCTCTTTGATGAAGGAGAGTTTCCCCATATCTTCAAGTATTAAATTGATACAATGTGTTGCACATGGAGTATAGAACAATGTGTGGTACCTCTCCATAAGAATCATGCAGGTAGACACATAATTAGTTTCATATATGTTATGACTTGCACCACATTCTGCACACCAATCTCCCGGATGAACCCATCTAACAACTCACATATCATTGTTGCATCTTTTATATGTGTCGATGCATCCACTAATTTAATAAACATGGTACCTTTAGGAAAATGTACCAAGAAATTTAGAAGGGTCCTACCCTCCCTATATGTCCAACGATCAGACATCATTGTACATACAAACACTTCTCATGTTTGCATCAACTCCGCCAGTCGAGAGTTGATGTCTTGCTTTTCTGCTTGAAGGATTAGCCCCGCAACTCCTCATATGTAGCACTTTTGTACCCTATGCCCACAACAGCGATAACGTCACACATTGGCTTCCAAAATGGATTGGATTTGGTGATGTTGAGAGGTAAGTCGCTCCAGAAAATAAACCTCCCTGTAACTTTATCTGCTTCTTGCTTCTCCCTTTTTTTAACAACTGATTTTATGAAAGGTTGTGCTCCATGTCATGTTTGTGGAACAAAAAATGATGACCTCCCACTCCTAGTAACATTAACACTAACAGTAGCAGGTGACGCTGTGGAGCCCATCCCACTACCCTCAACCTCAAAATCAAAAGAAAATATCCCAAAATATCTACATGCATATTTAGCCTTGAATCTTTCTTCCTCTTCCTTCTTTTTGTCTTTTTCATCAATTGCTTCAAGATATTTGTGTATAAACTCCACACTGGAAACCGTACAAATCCCAACATCATGTCCAGGGAGTCTAGCCAGATGCTATTTCAATCATGTAACCCTTTCTTGTCATCCTGGTCCCACACAATTTGCATGATAGATATGCATAATTTGTCTCACCATCAAGCTCCCCATACTCCCAAAATGGGTCCAATGCTTTTGGCATATTTGTAGTGAACTAATTTAAACCTAGGGCACCAGAAAAAACAAAAAATTGGCATTAAACACCCCTACACAAAAAATAATAAGTAATAACCACCTCATTTAAAAAAAAAAAAAAATTTACTACATTATTTGCAATGTGAATTCAATGAAAAATGGCAATAAGAGGGTGCATCAAAAAATTAACAAAAAAAACAACAACAACAACTTCTTGTCCAAATATGGAGAAAACTCTTGCATTGGCTCATGGGCATGAAAAGCATAGCAAATGGAAAAAATAAAAAAATAAAAAAAAAAATAAAAAATGTTGGTAGGCAAAGAGGCAAGCAAGCATAATCCTAAATCTATGAAAAAAATCATTAACATAGGGTTTTTAAGAACATACTTGTTAATGGAAGAAATGAAGTTTGTCTCACTGTTCTTCAATCTTTGATCCACAAAAAATTCTTAGTTGGTGGTGATAATGATTGTTTTATCTTCAATCTCTCCTTGACAACCACCACAAAGCTCTTCCCTTTCCTTCTCCAAGGCTCAAAAACCAAAATGAGCAAATAAAATGACCAAATTTCCTTTTCTAGCCGCGGCCTAGCGTACCCGGTGATTTTTTCTATCGTCACGCGATATTTTGCCGAGATATTGGCGATATTTCGACTCGCCAAAAATATCGCGACATTTCCAAAAAATCACCAATATCTCGACGATATTATCAACACTGATACAGTCACAATGAATATGAGAGAATGCATCTTCAACAACAACAAAAATTGAGTTGAAACCCTTTTATAAACTCAAAAAATTGAAAAAAAAAAATATTGCGATAATAATAACCATTTCCTTAAATATTGAAAAAATAAATAAATAAATCTCTCGAAAGTCTTAAATAATATTTCCTTGGTTCTGGAAAGTGCGAGTACACAAGCACAAACCCTCATGATGGGCCCTGCATGAGTGATAACAAAAGCTTCACTCAATGTATTACCAAGTATCCACCATACTTCTGATTGCGAGTTCAAAATATTGCAACACAATTCATATACCCACATATACATATTTTTGATGGAAAATGAGAACTCCCAATCTCCAATTGGTAAACAACTCACTCGTCGCACCATTTGGATGGAAAAAGGAGAACTCCCAATCTCCAACTGGTACACGACTCACTCGTAGCACCACGACTCGACAAAAGGTAAGTTAGTACCATGACTCAAAATTATCCGAGACCACAGCACCAAGGCACCAGCTCTGCGCTACCGCACCACGATGCCATGGCACCAGCTCTGCGTTTTGAGGAACAATTATTGGAGGCACTCTTCCACTCCCAGACTAGAGCAAGAGAAGCAGAGAAATCAGTTGCACGAGCTTTTTTTTTATAAAGGGACAGCTCTTACGACTTTTTCTGAAGCCTGAAGCATCACATCTATTTGCTTATGGGCAATGGCTTTGACTTTTATAAACAAAAACTCCATGCGAATTTTACAAACAGAAACTCTATGCCTGCAAATAAAATCAGATGACCAATTTGGCTCACAGGACTAGTCAATTTCAATTCTTTGATCGCATCATGGGCCTTACTTTGGGGAGTGTTTTGGTGCTCGTAATGAATGCGTCCCTCAGGGCATCATTGACAGGTATCTGAAGGCGAGTGTAACCATGGTGTGTGTTTTAATATATTAACTAGATGTGTTATGTTGATTGTGTAACCAAAAATGTATGAGAATAACAAAACATCTGTCAAAGTAGTTGGTGGAGGAGGGATGTTGCAAAATGCCATGAGACACTACCAAAACAAGAAATATCATAAATGTTGTTTAAATCCACAAAATTATGGTGATGTCACATAGTCCCATGAGACACTACCCAAACAATGAATATCATAAATGTTGTTGACACCTACAAAATTATGGTGAATTGAATCAAATTTACATTTGGAATTTAGGGAATAAAATCTTTAAAGGATGTTTGATATTTGAGGTTTTGAAAATGCTGTTTTTATGAGTATAAATTTTGGGATTAATATCCATTTAGGATATGGTAAATGTAAATGCCTTGTATATGTGAATTATTGTAATATTCGATGCATTGATGCAATATAATGTGTAGCATTAGTTATGATACCATAAATGAAATAGGGTGATACATATGTTTAAATTGCAACAAAGAATATCTTACAAAAGAACAATGTGTGAAACCATGTTGTTGAAAGACTTGTGAGAGATGTCACTGCACCACCATTCAATGACCTCCACACTTCTATCATACCTTAGACTATAATATGCACCTTAAGCATTGTTTTCCAAAGGGATTGAGTTTGCATAAAAGGGAATTACCAGAGTTAGTTTTGTGTCTCTGTTGTAGTGGCTACAACCACCCTCCAAAATTTTTCCTTTGCTTCGTTTTGGAGCCTCCTTCCTCGAAATCATCGCAATTATCTTGCATTGATCAGGTACTTGTGCTTATTTGAGTTCATTTTCGTTTCATAGCTTGTGTTCAACTCACATATTTCGTCGGTCAACTACAAGCACACCCAAGACTTGGTCCACATCCAGTCAACCAGCTGTCGGGAAAAACTGCGCAAATCTGGAGAGCAATTTTTCTTCCCCTCCAGAAATGTGTAGAGCAACCCAGCAGCTGCTCTGCACTCAGAAAATGCGCAGAGCAGGCCATCTGGAACTGCTCTGGAAAAGTGTGCAGTTTCAGTCAATTGTCCTATTGTCCAGAACTACGCAGAAACTAACCTAGTTGCACTGCATTCCAGAAATGCGCAGAGTAGCCATGCCAACTGCATTGTTCTCTGGAATTCCGGAGAACTAGCCAGCTACTATACTCTCTAGAAATGTGCAGAGCAACCTAACATCAATGCTCTAGAAAATTGTGCAGAGCTAGCCAATCAGCGAAAGCCCCTTAGTCCAGAAACAGCGCAAAAGTTTTCCCTCACTAACTATCTACCGCATGTGCCTACAGATTGTCCAGTTCCCTCCAGAACTACGCAATTTTTCCTTGCATACCAGACAGCTTTTCCCAAAAAAAATCAAAAAGTGAAAAAGAATCCCTAGATTTTAGGGATCTATTTTTAGCATCCGAAGTTACATGCAAAACCGTTTTTAGAAACTTCTCGCAAAGTGTTGTTTTTTCCTAGAATTGTGGCATGTGTATCATAAACCCTAATTTCATCAAATCTATTTAATCGACACCTCAGAGCTCATTCTTCACATTCGATCTTAGGGCTCTGTCACTCCCAAGGCATCTAGAAACCTTTGGTACAATCGCCGCAACTTTTCCTGGTAAATTTTGTTTTACATGCCTTTTGTCATTTTTTTTGTCGCTTTTTAGTTTTCAGCTTGTATGAGTGTTGTTTCCTTATTTTTAGTGAACGACCACTGGCATTTCAATGTATTTTAACTTGTAGAAGTGTTGTTTCAAGTTTTGCATTACCTTTCCTTAGTATCACACGCATAACATTGTTTCTGCACTCATAGTCGTTTCGGCGACTCGCTTCATGGGCTTCTTGATTTTGTCTTTTCACTCATTTCTTCACTCGCTTGAATTGCATGTATGTTTATTTCACTCATATCTACACCACCCTTACACATGCATTCGGTCCTTAGTGATTTTCAGTTGCCCATCGACGAGTCTAAGCTGCCTTGGCCCAGACCTTGCATTGCCCAGCTTGCACTACGCATTTCTGGGATGGAAGACTCTGCCTTGCTCCCACGAATTTCACAGAACTTGCTTCCCACTGGCTTCCCAGACTATGCTCTGCGCATTTTTTGGAGACAATGCCCCAGTTGGCCCCTGGGATTACACAATATGCACTTTCCCGAGCAACAATCATGTTGACTGAAACTATGCATTGTGCAGCTCCAACCTCAGCAAACCAAGCTAGATTGTTCCCTGCACATTTTTAGCATACAGTTAACTCACTAGAAACATGGATTGTGCTCTATGCAGTTCAAGTTGTCAGTCTCCCAACCTCTCCGAGATAATACTGCGCAATTTTCCCAAGCAGTCAACCAGGTGTGTTGCATGTCAGTCCTAAAGTTTCTTTTGGTTTTCAACTGACATTTGCTTGCCATGAGTGTTGCTCTATCTCCAAGTATCACAGGTGTTCATCAGTCTCTCCGCAGTACAAGTAATATGGCTTCCAAGAAAGCAGGATCAAAAGACATAGTTGAGAGCAGTACTGGGGACGTAGTTGAACAGGGGTCAATGAGCTTTCCCGTGTACACAAACACACACTTGTTCATCGAGAACGATGTCACGATTTCATGGAAAAACATTAACACCATATTTTCAAGCAGCTTTGAGGAGAATCTGGAGAATAGACAGGTCTATGTGAACATCCATAAGTCAGGACAATAAGAGGTTGCATGCAGGTTTCCTATGTTCCTTGACACATATGTGATCCATTGGATTGTCTCACGCACTGATCCCAAGACAATGATAATGAGAAGTGTCAGTGGAACAAGGCTTGCTTCCTTTAGGACGAAGGATTATTAAGAGATATATCATGTCGCCATTCCCATACAGCAGGATGGATGCACCATTTTACACTCCCAACGGCAGCACAAACACAAGAGACATTTTAAAGCATTGGGTAAAGGAGCCAGTGAAGTTCAGGACAGCAACCAACCAGATATACAGGACGAAGACACTTAGGATAGCATATCACTTCTTGGTCTTCTTCGCATGCCACTTGAATGGCCAAGGGAGTACAAAAACCTTGCTACAGAGTTGGGTTGCTATGTTAGATCAGTTGGCAAGTGAAGGAAAACAATGAACCGCTATGACACGTTGGCTCTCAAGTTGAAAGTGCATCTGTCCAATGCTCGGAGTCTGCCCAAGGATAAGCAATCAAATTTCTTCATGTCTACATACTTGCTTGATGCAATATGTGCCCGTCAATAGTTTCCTAGCATGGGTTGGGCATGTACACCTTTAGAAAGTTCTGTGAACATATATTTCCAGTGGCTCTCAGATTGCAGCTACTGAGGAGTAATGGATAGAATATGAGACCATTTCATCGCCCCTCTGTACACGATGATCTTTGAACAAGATTTGCCTTACATGTTCCAGGCAGCGATGGAGGCATTGCTGAACATTGCATATTGGTACGCCTCACCCGAGGGAACCTTCATCATGATGTACAGCGCAGAGAAATCTCTACATGTGTTGTCGAGGTTCGCCACGGACAAGTTGGTCATGTAGTAGGTTGCATACCACATCTTGACAGGGTTGTCAGCTGGATTGCACAAGAAGAAGAAGGCACCATGGCCCACGCTTCCTATGCGAATTGGATTGTACACAGTCGGGAGTTTGAAAGACGCAGGTGCCGAAGTAGAAGACTTCAAGAAGTTTAAGTTTGGCACTAGGTGTTTTAACCCATACAACCTACATGGTTTATGCAGGGACCATTGTGCAAGAGTGTATTATCCTTGGATCCACGGGTTGTGTCATTGGCTAGAGAAAGACCCATGGAGATATTGTTCCACCTCCTCTATGCTCAATCAACCAGTCATCACTGCAGTGGAATGGCTAGCAGCACCATAGGGAGCAGTGACAACAACAACAGCAAGCAGCAAACCTATGCAAGACAAAGGTAAGAGGAAGATTGTCGAAGGCACAAAGATGGAGCAAAGCTACAAGTTTAAGGAAGACCCACTTGTGGAAAATGTAGCTTTGGAGATAGATGCAAAGAGGCGACAACACGACAGGAGGATAGTGCAAAGAAAGAGAGAGAAGCAAAGGTTGGAAGATACTGAGAGGATGTTGCAGGGAGTCTAGCAGAAGCTCAGGGAAGAACAAGAGTTGCGCAAAAGATAGAAGGAATTGCAACATGAACATGAACAGGAATAGGAAGAAGTACAAGGCGCGCAGACAGCGCACGCTGCACCAATACAGGTTGAAGACTCTGAACCAGCAGCAAATGAGGAACAGGGTGAGAAACCTAGGGAACATGAACTTTCTCTACATGATGAACAAACAGCCGAACAAATGGACATGGAGGTGGAGAAGTCAGAATTGGATCAAGATACCGACCTCATGCCAATAGAAATCGAGGTCACTACATAGGGTTCACCAGCTCCAACAGCAGAGCAAGTCCCGAGTGAACAAGGGGATACCATTCTCCTTGAGGACCATCCAGGAACAGAGATGTACAACATAACCTTTAATGAGTCGCAACACATAGTTGTACAAGCACGTAGAGCACACACCCCGGATGAGCATGCATCACTTGTGCACTTGGAGGAATGGGTGATTATGTCAGATGTACAGAGACATCCAGCCGCCTTGGTCAATGCTACAAAGGCTTATGCCGAAGCCACCAACTCAAGTGTTAGGTTCTTGATAGCAGAAAATGAGCGCATGGGTAAGGAGTTTCAAGCAACCAAGCAGAGAGAGGAACAAGTAGCAGGATCCGCTAGAGAAGATATGAAGTTGGCCATACTTGCTAAAGTATTGACTCTGTAGACAGTCACATGACTGTATGACAAGTTTTTCACTGTGCATAAGGTAGTTGTCCACCTACATGGCCATTAGCAGCACTGCACTAAGATAGAGCAAACACTCGCAGACATACACACCACAGTTGATCATGTACATACATGGACAATGAGGTACAAGGGAGCCTCGATTTACTTGCACAAGATGATGAAGCCACAGGTGGAGTCGAACAAGGCACATATCTGGAGTCATATTCATAACTATGAGGAACTCCCATCGCTCATCACTATTATTGACGCTTCGTATGCATGGTTGTATAGGAGTTTGGATGTCGTGGTGAGGAAGTATGGCACCCCGTCGATTTGTACACTCACCAAGGCCAAAGAGAAGAACCAAGTCATACTAGAGCTTGATGTGTACTTTGATCAGTTGATGCTCACAGCCACCAGCACAAATTTGCAAGTCAACGCGGATAACATGCGGATGTACATCATCGGTCTGGCCATGCTCAAGACTAAGTTGTGCATGTTACAGGATGAGTTGGACCGAGGTTCCAAATCAGTATACCCGGAAGCAATGGAGGCAAGAGTTTGTTTCCAAAAGGACTTCATCAAAGAGTACACAGACACCATTGCACATTATCAAGCATGGTATCAGTTTGTCACCGAGGATCATAGAGAGAAGGTTGATGAGCTAGTCTTTCCACAGTAGTCTGAGTCTTAGTGTTGTCTTGTCTCGCTGACTCAAGTCAATTTTGTCCCACATGGGTATATGTGGAAAATGTATCATTTCGTAAACATGATGTAAAGTGAAATTCTAAATGTCACTAGTGGAATACAAACAGTCATATGTAATGTAAAGAGTCGTGAGGATAGTCCAAGAGTCACAAAGGGGAATGTCAAGGGTCACCCCGCCCTTTGTTATAAATAGAACCTCATAACTCATAGAACAGACTTTTGGGAGCCAAGCTTTTGCTAGGCATTGCTTAGAACGGGCTTGGAGAGTATTGTGACGAACCTTGGCTTCTCCATAATGCAGAGCGAGTATGTCTCTTTCGAGAAGTAGGTGGTATTCACTGTAATGTTCCACTGTTGGGGTTAGTGGATGTCATGGTTGTATGTATGGATGGAACTTTCACTTTATATAATATAACAAAGCCAACAACATATGTTATTTTAGTTCGACTATTCTAGTTACTTTAGCAATGTATGTAGTTTTACTTATGCATTGATGTATGGACTATTTTGTATGTGATTTTATCAATCATATTGAAGCATGTTGTTGGTTTAAATCATCACTCTGGATTTTTTACTATTCTTCTTTCTAGTTTGTGATGTCATTCAGCTCGTGTGTTCCTTTCAAGCTGCGTACTATTACAAACATCTAAGGGGCACGCTTTTTCCCCCTCCGAGTTTTAGAACCTCCCCATGCATCTCCCCTGACTTGTTGATTTGGTCACACACTTGCTTATCTTGCTCACCTCTAGGCGCTATTGCAGTCAAAGCATAGCTTTACTACCCACTGTTAAGACTCCTACTCCAAACGGTGTGAGCTCTAGTTGGGACTTCTTACCCGGGAGATCCCTTGACATGTTGGTGGGTCCAACACCGTCAACATTTATGGCACTAGAAGGAGGGCCAGATGACAAGCTGGGTCCTCGAAATCTGTTTTGAATCTTCACACATCTATCATGTCTTATGTTACTCTATGTCCTCCAAGATGTTTGTCTTATGGAGATGATTTTGAAATCCCAGAGAATTTCTGGAATCTCTTGTCATAGAACACATATGAAGGTGAAGACGGAGCATCTTGGGATAGGCATAGTCTTCCTTTTTCCAATCTATGTCAACACATCGAATCCCGTGAGGATTATGTGATCTGCACGTTGTTCGCATTCATGCTTCATGGGCATCCATTGCAATGGCTTAACACACTGCTCAAAGAATCTATTCACCCATTTGGTCACCTTGTTTTAGAGTTATGTCTAGCTTTCCATAACTTTGACCGTCAAACACTTAATAAAACAATTCTCCAATTACGGAAAGTTCCTGATGAATCTGTGGTGCAATTCTGGTATCGCTTTCGTAATCGCACATTCAATTCCTAGAGGATGAAATTGATTGGGATTTCCTTAATGGAAGATTTCAATATCTTCTTCATATATCTGAGAATTTGCACATCTTAGAATCATTTCAACCGACCCTAGCATACCTCGGTGTTAGAGTTGTTGAATCCAAGGCGGACATAGTCGTTGTCACAAGTGACTATCCGTCCTCATCTCATCAAACAGCTATAGCCCCGCAGTGTGAGGCGGGAGAAGGTGCGCATCCATCTGTTGAACTGTCACATCCTCCCACCCCACTTGCTCTTGATCTCTGCGCATATTTGGCTGACAAAGTTGTTGGTTGTCACGTGGATTTATTTCCCCAACCTTCGTCCCTGCGCTCTATTGATCCTCCAGATTGTAAAGTGTTGTGTTCTCCCGTTCCAGACTCCACACTTGTTGTTCATGAGGATCGAGTTGTTGACGTTGAGCAGCCAACCTAAGCTATCATTTATGATGAGTATGTGTGGGAATTTGAAGAAGAACCTGCAATAAAGGATGACCTCCTTCTGTCTGCACCTCATCCACTTTTCCCTGACATCTTTGGTGATTCTGCCATTGTTGATTTTCCGTGTGAGAATACATTCCCAAATGCATCTACTTCCGATCATTCACAAAATACACCGGATGTCAGTCTTTCATTGCATAGCGGAGAGGACACATTTGTGTTTGCAGATTCACTCAACATCTCATCTATCATTTCCGAGGATGCAGAGGATGAACATTTTTGCTTCTCATCAACCCTTCTGTATGATTCATCAGATCATGAGAATGTCGATGAACATCTTGAATTTTCTAATCATGGTTGTCGTGATCTCTTTTCCCCTTCATTTGATCACGATGTTTATTCATTCGTTGTCGATCTTTCTAAGCCACCTGTCTTCGTTTATCTACCTGTTGATGAAGGAGAAACCCCACAAGCTATCGAGGCACTTCAGCCCGAGCTGATGGTTATGTCAGGTCCTAGCTGTCTTGAGGTCGATTCCACTCTAGATCATAAATTTTTCGAAACACCCAAGGCTCCTCATCACTCACTTATTTGCATTGAAGATCAATCCACTTCACAGAATTCACATCCTCCACCTAAATCACATGATCCCATCACTCATGCATTGGAGGAATCATACACAACAAGCACTCTTGCTAAGCGTAAGTTGTCTTTCTTTCTCATGTTTGCTCGTTTATCACGATCAAAAGAGTGTACATGTTTGTCGTTTGTACGCAGTGTGAAGCATGACCATGATACGTCCACAGAATGCTTGTCTTGCGCTTTTATTCTTTTCTTTTCAGTGGATATTTTTAAACTCGGAGCGTGTTAGTATTCATTGTTATATATGTCATGTCTATTGGTTTACACGATTGTCGTTCTCATAAACCATGCCTTCACCATTATGGGTCAACCGATGCGTCGATCACTACATTGGAAATATTACTTCACGTGAGTCGACCCATGTAGTATTTAGCTTAGGAGTAGGAGTAGTGTTTGCTTTCTTGCTTTGCTTAGTTTGCATGCTTTTTTTGTTTACTTTGTTTGTGTTTCTTGTTTTCTTGCATTCTTTTCTTGTTTTGCTTTCATTTAATTTTGTCCTTTGTTTTTTGTGTGTTTGCTTGTTTCTCACTAATAGTGTTAGTTTCGCATGAAACCGTGTGCGGATCTCGAGACAAGCAAGGTTAAGTACAAGAGGACTTGTACTACTATCAACACTTGGTTATTTGGTGTCCTCTCTCTTTATGAAAAAACTTCTTGTCTTCAGTCGATGATACCTTGATGGAAAATACGTTTTGTTCAAGTGGGTCTTGGTGAAAACACAACGCTTGCACTTTAACTAGGACCACCTACTCTAAACTGTTCTTTTGGGTTAACCCTTGTCAGCTCAATCATGTAGAGTAAGGTGAAAAGGAAAACCTTAACAAATAGTGTCAAAGGCATACATAAAATCCTTCTCTGAAGGGACAACCTCTTCTACTCTTAATAAGTCGGGATCCCTCTTCCACCTCTGAAATAAATAAGTGCCTATGCACAATTCTTTGAAAAATGAAAAATGAAAAAATGAATAAGGCGTAAGAAGAGAAATGCTTCCTACGCAAAGAGGTGATGCAAGTAACTCCACTGGGGTACTGACCAGGCTCGCTGGCAGAGGAGTGATGCTTGTGTCCCTGCGTGACTCCGTCGGGGTATTGTCTAAGCCTGCTAGTAGTGGAGAAACATCAGAGATGAAAATAGAACCCTGACATCTTTATTACTTGAGTACCAATATACTCCTCATCCCCAATCGAAACAACTGACTTGACTTGGCTTGGAATGTGTGTTAACCGATCAAGAGAATGGTAAGGGACTATATCTTTAACTCAATCTTAATCTTGAAGCCATGACAATCGAAGAATCAAACAATACTTTCGGAGTTAGACTCACTATTAATGAACAAGGTCCATATAGAGAGCTAGAGTTCGACCAGTGTGTCATCAATGTTGTAGCGGTTACAACCACCCTCCAAAATTTTGTCTTTGCTTCATTTTGGAACCTCCCTCCTTGAAATCATCACAGCTATCTTGCATTGATCAGGTACTTGTGCTTATTTGAGTTCATCTATCGTTTCACAGCTTGTGTTCAACTCACGTGTCCCGTCGGTCAACCATAAGCACACCCAGCACTTGGTCCACATCCAATCCACTGACTGTCGTGCAAAATTGCGTAAATCTAGAGAGCAGCTTGTCCTCCCTCCAAAAATGCGCAAAGCATCCCAATAGCTTCCCTGCACTCAGAAATTGTGCAGAGCAGGCCAGCGGCACTGCTTTGGAAAATTGCACTGTTTTAGCCAATTGCACCACTGTCCAGAATTGCGCAGAAACTGACCCAACGACACTGCCTTCCAGAAATGCGCAGAGCAACCAGGCTAGTTGCACTGTTCTTCGGAATTGTGCGGAGTTGGCTAATTGCTCTGGTCTCCGAAATGCACAGAGCATCCCAGCATCACTACTCTGGAAAATTGGGCAGTAAGCAAAGGCCCCTCAATCCAGAAACAATGCAGAAGTTTTCTCTCACTAACTGTCCGTCGCATGTGCCAGCACGTTGTCCAGTTCCCTCCAGAACTGTGTAATCCTTCCTTGCATGTCAAGCAGCATTTCGCAAAAAAGGAAAAACCAAAAATTGGAAAAGCATCCCTATATTTTAGGGATCTATTTTTAGCAACAGAATTTACATGCAAACCCATTTTTAGAAACTTCCCACCAAGTGTCGTTTTTCCTAGAGTTGTGGCATGCACATCATAAACCCTAATTTTGCCAAATCTATTTAATCAACATCTCAGAGCTCATTCTTCACATTTGATCTTAGAGCTCTTGCATTCCCAAGGCATCTAGAACCTTCAGCACAATCAACGTAGCTTTTATGGCTAAGTTTTGCTTTTCATGCCTTTTTCCGCTTTTTCTGTCGCTCTTTAGTTTTCGGCTTGTATGAGTGTTGTTTCCTTGGTTTTAGTGAATGATTGTTGTTGTTAATGTATTTTAGCTTGTAGAAGTGTTGTTTTAAGTTTTTCATTACCTTTCTTTAGTATCGCACACATAACACTGTTTTTGCACTCACAGTCGTCATTTATGCGACTCGCTTCATGAGCTTCTTGATTTTGTCTTTTAACTGATTTTTGCACTTGTTTGAATCGCATGCATGTTTATTTCACTCAGATCTATACCAACCTTGCACATGCATTCAATCCGTAGTGATTTTCAGTGGCCCGTTGGCAGGCTGCGCTGCGTTGGTCTGGACCTTGCCTTGCCCAGCTTACACTGCACATTTATGGGATGGAAGACTCTGCCTTGCTCCCAGGAATTGCGCAAAACTTGCCTCCCACTAGCTTCCCAGGCTATGCTCTACGTAGTTTTTGGAGACAGTGCCCCAGTTGGCCCCCGGATTGCGCAGTGCACTTTCTTGGGAAGTAGTCATGCTGACTGAAACTGTGCATTACTCAATTCCAGTCCTCAACAGACCAAGTTGGACTGTGCTATGCACAGTTTCAGCAAATAGTCAGCTCACTGGAAGCCTGGACTTTGCTCTGCGCAGTTCCAGTTGTCAGTCCCCCAGCGTCTCCGAGACAAAACTGCGCAATTCTCCCAAGCAGTCAACCAAGTGTGTTGCATGTCAATCCTCAAGTTGCTTTTGGTTTTCAACTGACATTTGCTTGCCATGAGTGTTGCTCTGTCTCCAGGTATCACAGGGGTTCATCAATGTCTCAACGGTACAAGTACAATGGCTTCCAAGAAAGCAAGATCAAAAGACACAGTTGAGAACAGTACTGGGGACGTGGTTGAACAGGGGTCAATGAGTTTGCCCGTGTACATAGACACACACATGTCCATCGAGAAGGATATCAAAATCACATGGAAAGACATCAACACCATCTTTTCAGGCAACCTTGAGGAGAATCTGGAGGATAGACACGTCTATGTGAACATCCATAAGTCAGGACTACACAAGGTTGCATGCAAGTTTCTCGTGGTCCCTTGCGTACATGTGATCCACTTGATTGTCTCACATATAGATCTCGAGACAATGATAATGAGCAGTGTCAGTGGAACAAGGCTTGCTTCCTTTAGGACAGAGGATTATCAGGGGATATATCATTTGCCATTCCCAGCACAAACACAAGAGACATTTTGAAGTGTTGGGGAAAGGAGCCAGCAAAGTTCAGAACGGCACCCAACCAAATATACAGGACGAAGACACTTAGGAAGGCATATCAGTTCTTGGTCATCTTCGCATGCCGCTTGTATGGCCAAGGGAGTACAGAAACCTTCTCGCAGAGTTGGGTTGCTATGTTGGATCAGCTCGCAAGTGAAGGAAAACCATTCAACTGGTCCGACACGTTGGCTCTCCAGTTGAAAATGCATTTGTCCAATGCTCAAAGTCGACCCAAGGATCAACAAGAAAATTTCTTCATGTTTGCATACTTGCTTGATGCAATTTGTGCTCATCAACAGTTTCTTGTCATGGGCTGGGCATGGACACCTTCAGAAAGTTCTGTGAACATATATTGCAAGTTGCTCTCAGATTGCAGCTACTTAGGAGGAAGTGCAAGGCGCGCAAATAGCGCAAGCTTCACCAATACAGGTTGAAGACTTTGAACCAACGGCAGATAAGAAACAGGGTGAGCAGCCACAGGAACAGGGACTTGCTCTACAGGATGAACGGATAGTAGAACAGATGGACATGGAGGTGGAGGAGTCGGAACAGGATCAAGATACCAACCACATGCCAATAGCAATCGAGGTCACTCCACATGCATCACCAGCTCCAATAGAAGAGTAAATCCCAAGTGAAGAAGGGGATATCATTCTCCTTAAGGACCATCCGAGAACAGAGATGTACAACATAACCTTTGATGAGTTGCAACACAGAGTTGTACAAGCAGGTAGAGCACACACCCCGGATGAGCATGCATCACCTGGGCACTTGGAGGAACGGGTGATTGTGTCGAATGTACGAAGACATAGTCGCCTTCGCTGATGCTACAAAGGCTTATGTCGAAGCCACCAGCTCAAGTGTTAGGTTCTTGATAGCAAAAAAAGATCACATGGCTAAGTAGTTGCAAGAAGCCAAGGAGAGAGGAACAATCAATGGGATCCGCTAGAGCAGAGATGAAGATGGCCATATTTGTTGAAGTATTGGCTCTAGAGACAATCACGCAGACACTGTATGACAGGTTTGTCACCGTGCATAAGGCAGTTGTCCACCTACATGGTCATTAGCAGCACCGCACCAAGATTGTGTGAACACTCGCAGACACACACCGCAGTTGATCATGTACAGACATAGACAATGAGGTACAAGGGAGCCCCGCTTCACTTGCACAAGATGATGAAGACACAGGTGGAGTTGGACAAAGCACGTACCTAGAGTCAGATTCAAAACTATGAGGAATTCTCATGGCTCATCACTAGTATTGAGGCTTCGTATGCACAGTTGTACAAGTGTTTGGATGTCGTGGTGAAGTATGGAACCCCATCGATTGGTACGCTCATCGTGGCCAAAGGGAAGAACCGAGTCAGACTGGAGCTCGATGCGTACTTTGATCAGTTGATGCTCACAGCGACCAACGCAAATAACATGCAGATGTACATCGCCAGTCCAACCATGCTCAAGACTAAGTTGTGCATGTTACAGGACGAGTTGGACCGAGGTTCCAAATCGATATACCCAAAAGCAATGGAGGCATGGTGCCAACGTGGCTAGCCCTTTTTCTCTGAGTAATCGGGGCAATTGTAGCATCCTCTTGAATTATGGTTGCCAATCACGATAGTCAACTTCCAAGAGGAATAACTTTCCCTACAACCTCCAACTGAGGAAATTATTGCATCATTAAAAAGGTATCGATGTGCAAATTATGTAATCCACATCCATAGTAAGTCAAGGACCACAAAAAATGGTCATTTAAAGCCTCAAAATGGTTTCAAAGGTTTTTCACCCAATCAGCAAAATGTCCCTACAAGGTTATTCCTCTAGCATTTTTTCCACTTTGAAAGCATCAAAACAGATGGAAAATAATATAATGACCCAATTCAAATCATACCTCCCCATTTTGGAAAATTTTTGGTCCCCAAAAGCTTTTATTGAATGAGGTAGAGGAAATTTTTCCTTTATGTTCTCTCCGGAGTACCATTTACCCCTTGCTTAGAAGTTATCCTTTCAACCCAATCTACCAAAGGTCATGTTGTCCTTGTCTTGTAGTTTTCAACCTCTTCTACAAAAATATATCCTTTGTCTACTTTGCCTTAGCATTTGGTTCTAAATATTCTATCGAAGATAAGACTTGCTCCTCTTCCCGATCCAGCAAAGAAGGCTCATAGAGTATATTATGAAGGGACAATTCAATTAAATTCCAATCCTATTATTATTGATTTAGTTGTTATGCATGCAATATATAAAATGAGGAAAATAGAGAACAATGTCATACAAATGCACACCAATCACAATGATCACCAAGATTAGATCTTGGAAACTCTTTCGAGAAAATCCAGCGTAAAGGTGAGGATACTATGTTTTCTTTTGTTCGGAATAGAAATGGTGCAAATACAAAGGAATAAGCACTACCAATGGAGTTACTTTAGTCATGTGGCCCTTTAACTACAAAAAAACACAAACCCCCTCTATTATGCTTTCTTTGTCTATCCACCCTCAACTATTATGCTATGTTATGAAAAGAAAATGCACTCAAATAAAATGGAACACCCTTTCCTCCTACTGGCTCTATTATAACACAATGTCATAGCCAACCAGGAGTTAAATTTGGCCATTTAAACCCTCAAAAAACTCAACCATTTTAAAGTCATTTTCATAATGCCCACACCTAAGGCCTTTTATATGAGTAATAGAGGTTGATGTGGCATCCTCTATAATCATGGCGGTCAATCACAATAGGTCAACTTCCGAGAGGCATAACTTTATCAAATGAACTCCAATTGAGGCAATTCTTGCGCCATTGGAAAGTATCAATGTGTAGATTATAGAATTTACGTCCATAGTAAGTTCGAGACCACAAAAAATGGTCATTTAAAACCTCAAAATGGATCCTAAAATTTATATCCAAAATTTTCCAAATTGGGACCAACAATAAAAATGACCTTGCAAGATAATTACTTCAGTTTTTCCACTCTTAAAGCATCAAGATGGATGAATAATATAACGATCCAATCCCAATCATTTCCCCTACTTTTCTTAAAAAGGCATATACATGTATACAAGAGGAGACTATATCATGCACATTTTCTTTAAAGCATCAAGATGGATGAATAATATAATGATCCAATCCCGATCATTTCCCCCTACTTTTCTTAAAAAGGCATATACATGTATACAAGAGGAGACTATATCATGCACATTTTCTTTAGAGCTACCCAATTCAATGATTATTCTTTTGTAATCATCCCTCTACCCAGTTGTGGGGTAACTTCTATGAATCCACTATTGCCATGAATGTGATTTGTAAGAGAATCCCATGAATATGAGACCAATTGCCATTAATGTGATTTATAAGAGAATCCCATGAATGAGACCAATGAAAAAGTCGACATACACTAGGAGATGTTAAGAAAGAGAATAAATTGGCTCTAAAGATTCACTGCAACAATGCAACAATTTCCACAATGAATGGACCAAATTGTAAATCAAGCTTGTAATTAGAGGAAGAACCATCGATACTTTTCCTAATTGTCTACGACTCCAAAGTGTTATAGAATTATTACATCAACAAATCAGAGGCTTCATGTTACTACACCAGAGTACTAGTTGCAAAGGATCCCTGAAGAAAGGAAAACATCTACCTCTGAGTTGTGTTCCATTGAGGAAAACAAGATCCACACTGATTGGAAATGAGTGACACTCTTTGATGGTTATGTTAACAAATCTCTGGTTTCGTAACAAATGTTGGGCACTATGAGTTCGGTTGAAAGATATTATACCCCCTGATGTTTTTTTCACCCTAGTGGTACCACAATCTACCTTGGAGGTGAAAACCAAGGTCATTTCTGATGATTGGATGGTGAATCATTTCTCAATAACCAGTTTTTAGTGGATAAACATTTGAAATTTTTTCCATGTGGAATACCTTTATTTGTATTATATTATAAAATTCAATTAGAATATATACGAGTTCTGTAATGGAATTGTTTGATTGAATAAAAATCACATATTAATCATTGTAAGTTGGTTAATTCTTGTTCAGTGAATCTTTATATGGTTGTGCACCACAAACCAATCATTTGTGTGGAATTCAAAAGGAATAATTGCAATTTCAGGTTTGTACAATCCCCCTGGCCTCTGTGAAATAGCAGGCTTGCAACTTCATAGAGTTGGGCTAAGTATGCTACAACCTAATGCTTTGTATGGAATTAGCAGGGAATATCCACTCTGACGTATAATCCCCCTCTGACCTCTGAAATAGGAGGTTTGCAACTTCCAAAATTTTGACAGCATAGAATCTTAATCTTGTTTGAAATGCCCTGACAAAAAAGCTCTGATAGATTGGATTAATAGGCATGGTGACACTTCATGAGGGTGCACTTCACCTTGTATTTATGGTCCAAAGGGATTTTATTGAATATCAAGTTTGCGGATATAGTTGATATAAACAGAATCTCAATAGAGGACCTCTGCTTTGGGGGAGACACAAGGTTGCTAATGCAGCCATTTTTTTTAACTCTAACTTGCAACCTTTGTAATGTTAATCCATGCAACAAATAAGGATGTCAAACTTACCACTGCATCTTGATGTTAATCCATGCAACACAGATAAAGATGTCAAACTTACCGCTGCATTTGCATTTTTTATGATAATCCACTCAACGCAGATAATGGTGTCAAACTTACTATTGCGTTTGTAGGGCAAGGATACATTTGAAAGCATGGGTAACAAAGAATGAGGAAACTTCAATTGAGAAAAGATTAATTTGCACCTGATTTTCTGTAAAAATAGATTTTGAAAGCATCATGTTGAAGTTATGGGTTAATTGAATCATCCAATAATTGAGAAGATTATTTATAAACATGATTTTTTGCACTAACGATGTTGCAACTCGAAACTTGTGGAATTCCAAAATCCCAAAGTCACACACTCCCGTTATACGCAGCTAGCTAGAGGGAAAAAGACTATTGAGGGCAAATGTTATCAAAACTGTCGCAAGCGTAGCAACAAAAGTAGCTAAAGCTCATCTCTAAGGGTGTGCATAAGACTATTGAGGGCAAATGTTATCAAAACTGTCACAAGCGTAGCAACAAAAGTAGCTATAGCTCATCTCTAGGGGTGTGCATATCTGTAATCGGGTAGAATCCGCAGGCTGTAAACCACTAGAAACTAGCTCGCATGAACATGGCAAGGGTAACCCTCCCTTCACTAATGAAACAGATATTTTATTGTAAAAACTTGTCATCTGATTAAAAATGTGTCGCAAAAATGAACATGTAGCTGTAGCTTGCCCAATAATAATCAGCCAAACATTAAGATCTTCCAGCTAACAAATAAGGATTTATATTAGAAGATAACGAGAAAATAAAGGAACCCAGCTTGGGAAATGATTTGAAGTCTCAAAGACTAGATTAAAAGTTGTTTCCAAATTAAGAGAGAAGGGGCAGTAAATGAAATAGGCAGAAAAATCAACCACATGTAAATAGAGTCGTCCAGTTAGTGGATATTATAGGTAAAAATAGTCTCCGATCTAGGCAGGATGATGGACAATTTTAAAAAAGGAGTAAAGGAGGAAGATTGCAGCTTAATAAAAAAACAAAATTTCCAGATGAGAGAAGATATAGGAGATGAATCATGAAACGGGCAGAGAATTCACCCACTCGGTAGTGGAGGACACTAATTTGCAAGAATAAAAGACACAAATAGTATATGCTCCTATAGTTGGTTGGCTAGACATGAGATCTCTCCCCCAAAATTGGGGAGGTCACAGGTTAGACTCTCTTGATCTCCTTGAGGTTAGACTCCATAATCAGTACCAACGACTTATTCCATTACCATCCATGAATCATGTCAAGTGCTAAGAGCATTTTCTGTGAGTTTTTTCCTGGAAAAATATAGTCCGTGCTCCTGCATTTGAAGGGGGGAAGGAATGGAGAAATTGAAGTCAGATGAATAAGAGAAAATGAGGAAGATTGCAGATGGGATTATTTCTCTAGAAGTTGAGGTAAAAGAAGTTGCTCTCTGAAAATAGGAAAGCAAGAAAAGAGGCGGAGAATATCCTGGGCCAAGGTTCTTCACATCCTAGTGAGAAAAAGGGATTTAAAGCAACACTTCCATCCAAAAAGAAGACTTGAGAAAGGATTATAGTTCTGGCAGAAAACAATTATAGTCTTGATAACAGTTTGTCTACTGGAAATGTTGTTTTGAAAATGGACATTACAGAATTTTGTGATTTTCAAAATTCTGTGACAGCCAGTGATACCCATCTAAATTAATATGGTCAGTTTCACCACTTAACATAGAACAACAGAAAGAGAGAGAGAGAAGATCAACCTTGGCAATACATGCAAATAAAGCAACTCCTCAGAAACAAATAAGCCAAAACAATAGAGGCTATCATAAAAGAATACATATATTTTCACAAGTAGTTGAACGGAAAAAGAATCCTCCTTGCAGAAAGAAACTCCTAAAGTCCCGAGGCAAAAAGAAAGAGAGAACAAGGGAATTAGTGACAGGAGAAATCCATCAACATATTTATTCATCATAAAAGCCTAGAAAGTTTCTTTGGATATACCTCATTTTACAACCTTAAAATCAGGTATACTCCAAGAAACCATATCTTAACATTATATAGGATAAAAAGATCTGTCAGTATTAAGACTTCGTTTTCTGCTGAGAACATTGTCAGCCTAAAGCTGCATCTGTATCATTTCAGAATTAATGTGCACCAAAAAAGCATGCTGGTTTTGTTCAAGGCAATATAATTCTACAATGCCCAAAATCTTGCTACTTCATTCCTTGGTAACATAAAAGGTAGCATTTCGCATTCTTTATGCAACAGACTTCATCATTTTTTTTTTCTGTTCCAAACTATGCATGATAACCACAAACTGAAATGGCCATTTAGCAGTAACCACGAGTATAAAGGTATTCCGATGACAATCATACAAAATGGAATTCCTAGAAATCGCTTCAAAGTTAAAGGACAGAAAAATCTCAAATATGCAATTCATTTTACAACCTGCGCAAGTTAGAAAATAACTCAAAACAACATGTAATCACACCAAACATTCTAAATAATCCCTGCCAGAGAAAGCATGTCAAAGGCTAAGGTTGTTAAACAACCTGTGGTCAGAAAAGTGACAGATCAATCATCAAAAGTAGCTCCACTCCTACCGGACCAACTTGGAAAATAATTCAAAACAATATCTAACCACACCAAACATTTGAAATAATCCCTGCCAGAGAACGCATGTCAAAGTCTAAGGTTTTTAAACAAGTTGCAGTCAGAAGAGTGACAGATCAATCATTAAAGTTAGCTCCATTCCTTACTCTTCCCATTTGTAAGAAGAATAAATCATTTTCTGCACTGAAGGTTATCTGCTATAATGCAGGGTATAGCAGCTTTTAACAACATATATTACTTACATTACACTATAGAGTCAGTAATAATGCATTGATGCCAGTCATGGCAGGCAAAGATTTTAAGACCCGCTCACAGCACCATTTGTCAATAAAGTAGACATTGGGGATAGCTGGAATGCATCATATGTCTGAGAAACATTGTCTATGCCCTGAGTCCTGACTAAGAAAGACTGATTAATTGTATTTGTAGTACTCTTAGTGTTTGGTTGTAACAACTGCATAAGTGACCATAAAATATCAACCCTGTGTACATCCCTGCTTGCCTGCATTCATCAGAAAATGGACAGCATAAGCAGAAAAAATACAAAGGGAATTGAACCTAAACATATCGATAGCATCAATTTAAAAATTTGACACAACTTTTCTTATCATGTTCACCCTTTTCTGCAAGCCAAAATGGCTGCTGCTGAATACTCAAAACTAGTAAATCCAGTAAATCAAGCACTCCACAACAAAACTTACCTCCACAATAAAGTGTGCCCAGATCTTGTCATTACGAACCTCCATAATACCCTTTAAGATTGTGAGCCCCAAGCCTCGGATGATGTCAGCTATTTCAAGAAATAGCCCCCGTTCTTCACACAACATCTGCATTTTATTGGACATAAATTTAAGTTTTTAACAATAAACGATGTGTCAATGACTCAATAAGACAAAATAACATCCTAGTCTGTAATATTTGAGTAACCTCTACAAGCATCTGATGGGGCTGATTCAAATTCTCCACAATAAGAGGACACGGTACTGTCGAACCACCCAGTTCAAATGCCCAGGTAGCACCCTCTTCCACGCTATTTGTTGCAAGCATACCACCTTCCTTATCAAGCACCTAAATAATTTTCCAAAAGTAACAAAAATTAGGCTTGTTATCCTGAGAAATCTAGAATCTTCGGAGTTTCCTTGAGCAAAGTTCTCAAAAGAGATGAAATAGGCAAATGTATAGACTCCTGTAAAAGTAAATCCACACACATCTATGTTCTACTATCAACGGTGGCAATATAAGGGCATGCTAATGTGAAACAAAATCTAATATTTCAAGCAACAAGTTCACACCAAACATGTGGCCTGAAGGACAAGTTCTATCTTAGTAGTCTGTGGTCTAAAGAAACAGATAAATAGATAAGTAAACGGTCCAAGGGAGAAACGAAAAAAGACTACAGACATGGAGTGCAAAAAGGCAGTACTGTGCTCTGGTGGCCAAGATAGAATAATCCCGGAAACTCTGACCAATTATCAGCATAGTTTAAGCCCTCTATGATAACATTTTGTTACCATTCAGGGCACCAGATGTAGACACTCTACTATATACTGAGAATCTAGAGACAATTTCCATTAAATCATCTTATCCTCTAGCAACATTTGCATGAAGAGATTTTAGAGACAGTTTTTTGATGGTTCATATAGGCTTCAAGTCTAGCCTTTTACGACAAGTGTTACACACATCTTGCATGTGTTGTTAGAAATTTAAAGGCATCAAATTTTAATTCCGAGCATAGTGTACCATCTTTGTTCTGGCGAAGAGCATCAAGAAGTTTGATTGATAATAGTATCTTTGTTCACAATTGAATGAGCTTAAGCTTAGAGAAAGCTACTTGTTTTCTATGAATCCAAGCCTATGTACAATACTGAGTCTGTATTCTTTCGTAGCAGAGCAGGAACTACATGTGGTTGAGTCGTAATAAACTTTTGGCTAAGCCTGAAAATAAAACTTTGGAAGTACCCAAGAGACTGTTGAAATATCGAGGCTTCTGTATTTGGTTGGAAAGTACATACCAAAGCAAGAAAGGATATACGATAACAAAAATGTATTATACAAAAGTACCAAAGTCTATGGTCAAAGTAGCAACAGAGAGCAGCGTACAGAATCATGTCTAAACATTAAGTCTAAGAATATACAAACAAAAAATGTGGTACATAAGGTCCTGCTAAAGTGTAAGCTAAAAGCTAGTGTTGATAGAAATCGACAATAGATGGTACTCAGCATCATAGGTTCCAGCAATCACCCATAGAGTGTAAACTGAAAAAACTATTTTGTATGGGCTGGATCTGCAACCACATCAAGATATGCACTTCGTAGATAATAAGATATCACCTAATACGTGCTCTAAAATAGTGTTATTTGACACTCAATGATTCAAGACCAAATTTCCTACAACACTCTGATATTGAAGAATCCAGTAGCCTTCATGAGAGAGGGAAAGAAGACATGATTATCAACAACAGCAAGGAGAATCCACAACAGTCAGATTTCAACATCTGACTGGCCGAGCATATCAGGATCATATACCTCTTAGTCTTGCTAAATAAATGGCATCCAACTCAACAGTGCCACATCTGTAATGCATTCATTTAGGCATCAGCTGACGAAAACAGGGTGTTCTATCTTATAAATGACAGACATAGGAAACTCAGGGCAGGGATCATATCTATGATACAGCGTTGTTAGATCCATGACTAACATTGGATGATCTCTGCACATACTAAGTCTAAAAAATGTGAAATACAGCTTATGTTGGACTGACAAATAGGCTTAAACAATTGGAGAACACTTTCGACCAGGACCAATTGATCTCAACTTCAGGTTGACAAACTCTCTAATCGATACCCAAAAGCCAAAAGCTAGAAAGACATGAAATCTGAATGAACGGCATCAATCACAAATGTAAGCAATGCAATACATTTTAATTCTTACAAGCTGGAAATACCATATTAATGAAAATCATTAATGCTTTCACTCCCACTTAAAGCTCCTAAGAATGTGTAGTGAGGAAGACAAGTGGCAAGCCAAATCAACTAGCTGATGGGGGTTACAACTACCAACAGCACTACCAAGGATGATATACTGCAAGGCCTCTACTCACTAACAAAAGGAATTCAGAAGATTATATGGCTCATACGACGGAGGAAGATAGTGATTCCAAGCAGTGTCAATTTGGCCGTAGTTGGAGCCACTACAGTCTAGTTTTGGACTTTGGTATTGGGTAGGTTTAACCAGCATAGATCCATGTTAATGCCAGATATAATAGGCACCCAAAGGACCAAAAGAAATAGAGACTTAATTCTCTTGGTGTTTAAAAGACCTGGGTTAAAATTGATCTATGCTGGTTTATTTTATTAAAGTTTTTTATAGTTATTATGGTCTCTTTTCAACAAAAAAAAATCCCTTTTTAGAGTTTTTTATTTTTATTATTATGGTTGGCTAGTTTTAAATTTTTCATTTTTACGGACTTTTTTTTTCAATATAGTTTATTAACATTACAGACGTGACCAATCTACCCGAGATGTAAATGCACTGAGAGTATCCTTTTAGTTTTTTATTATTTTGCCTATTTTTTCATTTTTATGCACTTCACTTTTGTGTCAATTTAGATTGCAAACATTAGAGACGTGACACATCTACCTGAGCTGCAGATGCACCTCACTACTGCCAGTGCAATGACATAAGAGAGATGGCAAATGCATGCCTGTGAAAGAAGAGCAATGGGGAGACAGGAAGCAGCCTGCGAAGAGAGGTGGAGTGGTAATTGAGAATATTAACTAAGCTTGTAAGGAATATTTCACCAGGAACCTCCTGCTGTGCAAAGAGAATGCCGAAAAGCAAGGAAGAGAGGGGTCATCAAAGTGGACTCTAATTGAGGCGTCCTAAAGCTCCTTCCTGTGACACCGAGGTCACATATGAGGACAGTGAAGTCCCTATAAAGTGGCAATAGAGATGGACCACATGTGCAGCACCCCCTCGTGGTATTGAGGTTTGACAAGCAAAAGGGAAAGAAGCCAGCTTCGGAAATGGGCAAAGATGGTGTACAGTGAGAACCCCCTTGAAAAATTGAAAGGCCATAACAAAGCCAAGTAAATTGATACCCTTCATGTTAGGAAACCGAAATAGTAGCTATAGCTGCTGAAGGATCCCAAACCTTTTTGGGTTTCAGGAAGCTGGAGGGAACCTCTGAGATTCTCTTTTGCTGACAAAGGGATATTTTTGTAGACAACTATCCCTATCGACATTCAAATCATGAGCGTAGACAACTCAACCAAGCCACGTATCGAGACCATTTAGAACAGAAACAACAAACTGATGTTCCAAAGAATATTGATGTAACCTCAATCCAGTCCTATGATGACAATTTGTTACAGAATTCCAGTGATCAGAATATTCCACAGAAGATTAATCTAGGATGGTCACCCTTCTCAGTGCGACAGTTTTGTTTATCACTTAAAAGATCATATCAACTTGTATCAATGAAGATGACAGTGCCGAGAAGAGAAAACATTTGAAACCGAAAAAGAGATCAATCCTTTTGCATCAACAAGCTTTGAGGACAAAGCATTTTTGAGGAAGGCAATGTTACGCATAAAATGTATATAATCATATAAATATAAATAATGAGGATAATTGTAATAATGATTGGTAAATACTAAATAGTAATTAGTACTAAAGAGGCATGTCTAAATGGGACATGACCTTCCATGAAGAGGCACTGCCTAGTATATAAGCAAGCCCCTCACTCTCATTTGTATCATCATCTTATTTCATACATTCTAATATATATTCTTGTATCTCAATGGAGATCTTTATATTCCAAGTCTTCTAGAGTATTTAACCTGAAAAACGAACTTTGTTTGCTTCAATCTTAAGTGCAAACCACAACCATGTAATGCAAGATATTCTTGACCAGATTAAATTTAACTCCTGATCTGATCACTAAGTTCATGCTTATTAGAGGTTATATCAGCAGGAAATCATTTGTAAAAGAAACAAGAAGAGAGCCCTGAGAGTTAGCTCAATCAGTTGAACGATCCACCCTAGGCATGTTGCGGATGGAGAGGCCATAGTATACAAATTTGACTTATTGTGGCTGATGGTGGAGCTACCCTTCCTTTAATAAAAAAATAAAAATAAAAAAAGCCAGAGAGTAAGGAGGCCATCAACTGCAACTTATGAAATTCACTTCATAAATGACAATTGTTATGCACCAAAACTGGTTCTAGCAAAATTCAGAGAACAACGAACAAATGCAAAATAGACACTAAGAAAAAATAATGAAATGGAATTATATTAATACCCATTGATGACCAAAATAGATCAATGGGATTTGGAAGAACATATTACAACCAAATTCAGCAATGGGGGGGAGAACAAAAGTCTTCCACCAAGAGTACAAAGGGAAAATTAAATTAAAACTATTCAAAAAAAAAGAGCTAGAAGAACAAGAAGAAAAAGTTAAAACCTTAGTTATCATAGAGAGCAGGCAATAAATACAATCTGAAAGTAGTAGGGGAATACACTGTAGGTAAAACAAGTGTCAGCCACTATCATACTCACGGCCAATAATGGCAATGACCAAGACTGATGAGCACCTAAGGAGTGACCTGCAATGCCATCCAGATATCCCCACTGGGGGCAGAAGAAACTGGAGCTGAGGTGGAAGCCGAGGCAAAAGCTCTCCCTAGCATTAAGGACAAGAAAGTCCCATTAGTGGAAAAGAAATTAGCAACCTGTCCTTGTGTCAGTACATCGTTGGCATTGCCGTTAGGAAGCTCCAGTCCTAACAACCCCAAATCTGGCCTGAATTGGAGGGCAGGTGGAGCATGCTGAAGATGTAAGGGACAAAAATACAGTAGCAGATGCAGCAGGGAAAACAACCCCCCTCCCCCTCTCAAAAATGTTGAAATTTCATAGCAAGTACAGTAGAATACAATTTTCTGCCTGATAATTACTTCCTAATTATTTTCAAACAGTATTTCTTATGCCACTGCTATCATTGAATAATTATACTCAGAAAATCTCAACAATAGACAAAATTTCACCTGGGAAATCCAATCTTGGGAGAAAACCCAACAATCTTTTCTTGAGGAGAAATTGCCTTTTCAACAAGGTTTACAAATCAGAAATTTGTCTAGAAATCTGTGCCAATATATAAGTCAAAATGCCAGTCAAACCTGGTCAACAGTTGCTGGTCAAACCAATCAAAAATCAGAAGTCAATGCTGGTCAACACCCTGGTCATTTCCCTGTAGTCAAATTTCGAACCTGCTGTGAACTCTCAACCCTAGCCAAAGTCTGTGGTCAAACTGACTGGTCAAACTCTCGCACGTGTGGCCTTCCTGCAGTAAACTCAGTCAACCAGCAGTCAAACTCAGTCAATCAGCAATTTCTTTAGAAATCTGTGCCAATATATAAGTCAAAATACCAGTCAAACTTGGTCAACAACTGCCAGTCAAACCAATCAAAAATTAGATGTCAATGTTGGTCAGCAGCCTGGTCAAACTGCCCTGCAGTCAAACTTTGGCCCTGCTGTCAACTCTCGACCCTGGCAAAAGTCTGTGGTCAAACTGTCACTGGTCAAACCCTCACACGTGCATCCTTCCTGCAGTCAACTCTCGCTCAAGTATCAGTCAATGTCTCACACAAACATCAGTCAAACTCGGTCAACGTCTCACACATGCAGCCTCCAAGAAGCTAGTCAAACTCGGTCAAATAGATTCACATGATGAAGTGATGAAAATGAACCAAGACAACAGATTTCTCCTTTAACTGAAATTCTCCTCCACTAGAAAAAATTCAATGAGCTTGCTATGTTTATGATTTGTCTCTCACATGCTATATATTTATATAAAGCTCTAATGTGAAGTAAAGACCCATCAAAGTGGCTTTTCATCAAAAGAACCCCCTTCACTAATAGAGCCTAAGTTGCAACTCAACATTAGACTAGAATTGTTTACCCCTCTATTGGGTGAAAAACCCCAACCAATAAACAATTCAAGCACGTTCTATAAAAAATAGATCACTCCATCCTAGAGCACAATGTGAGCATCGTGGGCCATTCACCCTAGCCAAATCAACATGACCCCACGGGTGAATGTACCACTCTCCCCTAGTCAAATGAACATGACCCCATGGGAGAAAGTCTATCCCTGTGCCATTCACCCGTAGCCAAATCAGCATGGCCCCATGGGTGAATGTACCATTCCCACACTAGTCAAATCAACATGACCTCATGGGAGAATGTCTAACTGATGCTGCAAAAACATCAACACTCCCTCTCAGCAAGGGGTACATTTTGCATCACGCCAAGCTTGTCTCCAAAGCATATAAACTCCCCCATAGATAGAAGCTTGGTGAGAATGTCCACAATCTACTCGCCTATGGATATGTATTGGAGCTTCATTGCTCCCTTCTGCACCATGTCTTGAATGAAGTGATATTTAATCTTGTCATGATATACTGGATACTCTGAAATCTTGACATAGCTTTGATTAGCACAATATATCAAGGTCATCTCTAGCACCTAATCAAATAGTCCTACAAGCAACTTCGGAAGACACACTGCTTCCTGACTTATGTCACTAGTTGTGATATACTCTGCTTCTGTTGTATTGAGTGCGACAGAAGTCTACTTCCTGCTTAAACCAAATTATCATATGTGATCCCAAGTTGAAGCAGCAACCTGAGGTGCTCTTTCTACCCACTGCGCTCCTAGCTCAATCGAAATCAGCATATCCCAGCGACCTCACTTCACCACCTGAGACATATCTCAAACCATATCCAATTGTACCACATAGGTACCTCAACATGCTTCACCGCAACCCAATGTACATGCCTTGACTCAACAATATATTGGCTCAAGGTGTTCACTGCAAAGCAAATATTTGACCTGGTCTTCACTAGGTACATCAAAGATCAAATCAATTGCTTGTACATCATGGCATCCACCAAATCTAAACCTGAAGTCCAATCACTTGGCTTCTTCAGATTTGTCACCATAGGTGTAGTTATGGACTTGCATTCCATCATACCATATCCCTTCAAGATTTGAACTATGTACTTCCCCTATCCAAGGAGGATCTCATCGAGTCTCTGCCACACCTCCAATCCCAAGAAATAATGCATCAAGCCAAGGCCCTTCATCTCAAACTCCAGAGACAACTTCCACTTGCACCTAACAATGAGCCTCTCTGCTCCAGTAAGGAATAGATCATCAACATACACCACCAAGATCAAAGGATCACCATCAACAACCATGAAGTAAAGGTCAGGATCACATCACTCATGGTGAAAAGCCCAAACTCATCAATTATTCATTAATCGTGGAATATCATGCCCTGGTTGTCTGCTTGAGTACGTACAAATCCTTCTTCAACCTGCAAACATGGGACTCCTCCCCATGTATCACAAATGTCTGAGGTTGCTCTATGTACACTTCCTCCTCAATCACACCACTGGGCAATGCAGTCTTTACATCCATTTGATGTAAACTCCAACCCATAACTGAAGAAATAGAAACTATAGTCCTAATAAAAGTGTACCTGGCAACTAAAGCAAAGGTCTCATCATAATCCTCTCCCTCTTTCTAGGACAAACCTCTCGCCACAAAACCTCGCCTTATACTTCTCGATGTTGTCATTTGTTGCATGCTTGATCCTATAGATCCACTTGGAAATCACTATTGACTTCCCCTCTGGTCTCAGAACCATCTCCACACATCATTCTTCATGATGGATTGATACTCCTCCATCATGGCATCCATCCAAACCTATTGGCCTGCTGCCTCCTCATAACTGGAGGGCTCAAAATCAATGATGTGTCTCATTAATGCCATATAGCTCAAGAACCTTTGTGGTCGTCTACTCTCCCTAAAAGTACCACAAGGAGTTGCATGCCTCTTTGCATCCTGCAAAGTGTCACGAAGCCATGATGGCCTCTTCCTGATCACTGCACCATCTCTAGGCAAGTCCACTAGCTCTACTAGCTCAACTGACTCCTAATAGTCTAAAGGATGAACAATGAGACTAGACGGATTTGTACCCGCATCCTTTAAAGCCTCCTACTCCTCATTATCAATCTTCATAAGAGACTCTCTAGACCTCCTGAAGGCAATCTCCTCATCAAAAGTAACATCCTGACTAACCTCAATTTGACATTGTCCTGGATTGTACGCCTTTGAAGTTTAGTTGTATCCAACAAAAGTACCCTTCTTCCCAAAAGGTTATAACTTCTTCCTCTTCTCCTATCCTTATATGAGTTGCAAGGGCTTTGTAACGACCAAAAGCCGTATACACAGCAAAAATCTTTAAAATACTTCATGTTGGAAACAATGAAATACTGAGAGGGGGGTAAATCAGTATTAAGGCTAATTTTAAACTTTTATGCCTATTTACTCTTATTCAAGCTTGGCACCCATCCATATAATCAGTAGCAATATGTAATATGGCAGCAACATGAAATCAACATACAAGCATACACACCATGAGTATCATACACATGAGACACAAGGTTTTACGTGGAAACCCTTACGCGAAAAACACCACCAAAGCTTGTTGTTGTTATTGATGTAAATAAGAGCACCTACTCTATTACGTCAATCTGTTTTGTGAGCACCCACTCACAAAAAGCACCAACTCCCTTTGGTTGTTTCCTAGCACCGACTAGCAAGAAGCACCAACTCCCTCTTTTTGTAGACACTTGTCCAGCTTACCAGAAGCACCATGCGAGGCACCGATCTCACGGATATTTTGCTAGCACCAACTTGCAGGAGTCACCAACCCCCAAACCTTCTCAAGCACCCACTAGAGATGGAAGCACCAACTTCCTTTATGCAGGCACCAACCCACACTCAAATAGGAACAGGATGTTCTCTATAATATGGCAACCACTCTGCCTGATAACAACTTTATTCTCTGCTCACACTGCTCACTCTGGAGCAGCCCACTAATCTGCTCAACAGCAATCACTCATCACATTCCACGCAGCTCTGTTCTCTGCCCTTCATCAACAGTCACTTAGCTCTCGACCCTTTGCTCTCCACAGTACACACACAACTCTGGCCTTCTTTCTCTGCACAGGCACCTACAACCTTTCTAGCGGCACAGGCACTTTCGGCCTTTCTTACACATCACAAGCGACTTCAGCCTTGCTCACACAACACAGGCAACTATGGCCTTGCTCACAGTAGCGCACATGCAATTTCCGCCTTTACTCATAGCAGTGCAGCTCTCGGAGTCTCTTACCTCTGCATAAGCATTCTTGGCCTCACTCTGCAGAACTGGCTCTCACTCAGCCTTACACAACAATGCACACACTCGAAACTTTTCCACTTAGCTCACTTGCAACTATGTTGCTTTCCCCCACTTTGCTCATCTGAGCTCTTGGGTTTTGTTCCTCTGTTGCCCCCCGATCGATGTTGCCATTTTGTCCTGTATTCACACTGCGCGAGTGTACCTCGACATGGCTCTTCCATTCTATTGTTGTGTCTGCCTTGGTCTCTACCACTACATTAACCATGAGAATGGGCAATTGACAGTTTCTCCATATTGAGAATGAATTCTCAGTCCACTTGCACACACCAACCAGGCACGGTCCTCTCTGTGTGCAACTCTCCTGTCACTGAGGCTCTCTGTGCAAGGTAGACTCTGTTACCTGTCCTCTGGCTTCCCCCCTGTACTCAGGCATGTCTATTACTTGTCACAGTGCGGAAGCAGTGGTCGACCTTGCAATCCTTCATCTCCTCACTGCATGGAGCTCCATGCTGAGAAATTAATTCTCAGATGACCTCAAGGCAGACCCAACACTCCTTCCCGAAGATCGTGGTCCTTGCTGCCTTGACCCAGCGATCTCTGACAATCGCCATTACTCCTGAGACCAACTCCTCTACCTCTACATTCAATCTCACAGTTGCCAACCCATACGCCTTTACCTCTTTGTACTGCGCTATCGGAGAAATTCCACATCGCAACTTCACAGTAGTGCAATGTTCCTGCCGGGGCCAATCTTCCTTTGCTACACTCTACGCGCTTGGCTCTATGGATTTACATGACCAAGAGCCTACCCAATATCGGAAGCTCCCTCCATTTGAACTTTTCAATAACCATCTGTTATAAAGTTATGATATCCTAATCCTCTGATTGTCAAGCTCCTTCTGCTTAACCCTTATTGCGCTTCTCATCATAGAACCGCTGCCTGTGACCTGCCACTTAGCATTAAGGTGCTAAGCCTTCAGACTCTAACGGGAGTCTTTCTCCCTTTGTTAGCAGCTCTCTGCCCTTGGTCCGTTGAGCTCTTTTGACCATGTGCCAACCCATATCGGAAGCTTGCTATATCAGAGTTTTTCAACACTTGATCTGTTATAGAGTTCCGACATCTTCAATCCTTCGATAGCCGACTTTCAATATGACGTCATCACTGCCATGTGGCGACTCCTTAAAGGTGACACATGTCACCCGGCTATGGCCCATTAGACCACCCAATATGGTTGAATATGCCTGCCACGTGTCTTGTCATACTACCACGACATGTTGACATCTGCTGCCACTTGTCCCTTATCAAAGCAAATCAGATCCTACCATGTGTCCTTATCGCAGCCAATCACATGCTTCCATGTGTCCTTATTGGAGCCAATCACATGCTGCCATGTGTCCTGCTAGAGGAGAGAGAGGAGGACCCGACGACCTTGGTTTTACACCAAAATCCTTTGTTAATTTTTCTTTTGACATTCCTCGATGCTTCTAAAAGCTTATCGGCACTTATCAATATCGAAACATTTTAAAGGTCCTCACTTGACAAAGTTCTGATATGTCGATGTTGTCAATCTCTGGGATTTCAATACTCTCCAACATCCGATACAGCCTTCTCCAATGTATCGCACCTCCGTTATTTTGATATCACCGATATGCCGACCTTCGACATTCCAATGCGTCGATACGCCGATATTCGCGGTTCCGATCTCCTGATGCGTCAATACGTTGACCTTCGATCACCGATGCACTGATATGATGCCCTCCGATCGTCGATGTGCCGATATGTTGTGATCGTCGATATGTTGCCCTCCGATCGTTTGTGTTGATATGCTGATGTACCGATATTTGATACCTTGGACCTCCGATATTCCAGCGCTCTTAGGACTTCAAGTCCCTGATCATCGGCAAGTCATAAATTTTGATCCAGGAGTCCATTTTTGGAATTCCGCATATCGTTGGAAAGCTCTTCCAGAGCACTTTCCAATGGAGAGGGTCCAATGTAGGCCCATCTGCTACCTCTAAGATGGCTCCAAACTCTCTGCCACCCGTCTGCTCCTTGACTCTCAGAACAGTTGAACTCACAACCACCAATGTGATCTTCTACATGAAACCTACGTCTACCATGGACTTCCGTCTAGTCCATCACTGTAATCATCATTTGATGGCTTCTCCAATAAGCCTGCTACTATGATGATTTTCTTCATGAAGCTTGCAACTATCATGAGATTCCTCCTGGGCCATCACTACCAACATATGTTGCGACAAGCATCCAAACTAGTCTGGTTGACATCAATGCCAACACTCCTACCAACAATTAGGCAATGCTCTTGCCAACAGTTAGGCGTTGCTCCTCCCAACAGTTAGGTAATGCCAACTGCCCAACACATCTCCCCAGCATGACTGTTGACATCAATACCAACACACTTGCAGATGCCTTCACTAGGCCACTCGCCATCCAAACAATGACAATTGTCCAACACTTCAAAAAAGACGTAAATGTCCATTGGAAGACATGTAACTGTATATTGAATATTGTATAAGAATTGATATGAGATAGGAGATGATTACAAATGAGAATGAGAGCCTGCTTATATACCCTAAGCATGTGCCCTTTCATGAATGGTCATGTCTCTAAGACATGCCTCTTCATTACTAACTAACTAACCATTAGTTAATTAATTATTATTTATTAATATTATATTAATATTTATTATTATTATATTTATATTTATTATTTTTATATGAATTATATTCATAACATTGCCTCTCTCTTCAAGAAGTTTTGTTCTAAACTTTCATCTTCGTTGATACAAGATGATATGATGCTCTGAGTGATAAACAAAATTGTCGTACTGAGAACAGATTGGACCATCCTAGATTAATCTTCTGTGGAATCTTCTGATCTCTGAAAAATTGTGATGAATAGTTATCGTAGGACTGGATTCTGTAAACATCAATGTTCTTGGGAACATCAATTTGTAGTTTATGTTCTGAGTGATACTGGTACGTAGATTGATTGGAAAGTCTTCTCTTGTGATTCGGGTGTCGATATATAGTTCTTCTGGTTGGACTTTCCCTTATCATGTTAGTGGTTGTTTCCTGATTTCCTTCAGGCGTTGTTGTTGAGATGGCTACAGAATCATCATTTTGAATGTCCATCGTTTGAACTGCAACTTTTGCATGTGCCTTCACTTCATTAGGTTTATCCTCTGCTTGAATTACAATTTCGACTGGATCGGTATTTGTTTTTTTCACCTTCAGATTGGACTTTTACGACTAGAGACTTCAATAGTTCTTCTTGAGTAAGTTGTTCTAACTCATCATTTAGTGATTTTTTGTCACTTTTTAGTTTCTTTATTTGCATAGAAAGGGTTTGGTTATGATTCCTTTAGACGTAAAAGTTCATCATTTTCTAAATTGTCAACTTTGCACTAAGTATCCTTTTCTTTATTTTTTCTCTGTTCTAATAACCTTTGGTTCAAAGTTTTTAAATGCAAATTTTCTTCTTCCTTTTTCGATAGACTCTCGTTGAATTTGTCCTTAGAACTTTCATTCTCTTTCTTTAATTTTTGTTTCTTGACCTGCTCAAATAATTTTTTATTAGGGTATGGTCTATGAGGCGCAACATCTCCTCATTACTTTCTGTTGATTTTTCATTAAACTGATCTTCGAGATTTTTATATTTCTTCTCTGATGCTTCGTTCTTTTGTTGAAGTTTTGTGATTTCTTCCTTTAATTGTTTTATTTGTATATGTTCATTATCGTTATTCTCTTCGGTACTAAATGATCTTCCACACCTTGGACATCTTAATATGCATTTTTTTTAATATAAGTATATCCAATTTTTTATTATGGTATGGTCTCTAAGGCGCAACATCTCCTCGTTACTTTCTATTGATTTTTCATGACACTGATCTTCGACATTTTTATATTTCTTCTCTGATGCTTCGTTCTTTTGTTGAAGTTTTGTGATTTCTTCCTTTAATTGTTTTATTTGTATATGTTCATTATCATTATTCTCTTCGGTACTAATTCCACACCTTGGACATCTTAATATGCATTTTTTTTAATACAAGTATATCCAATTTCATCTAAACACAATGGAGATTAGTCCAAAATAGTGATTGTTGTGTGGGAGTCATCTTGACTACTTGCTTCATTATTTTCGAATTAGGCTCCATTTTTCTTGACTTGATAACCTTCCTTGGTAATTTAACTTTTCTAATTATATATATATATATATATTCTCAACAATTCTCTTCTTCTTTTTTTTCTTTTTTTTTAACTTTCTTTTTCTTTTTCTTTTTTAACTTTATTTTGTTTTATTTTATTTATTTTTATAATTTTTTTCTATATATATTTATAATATTTTTTTCTTTTTTGAAAAGTTAAAACCCTAGTGAAACGTTGTTATTCACCTCTTTGAGGTATAATATAAAATATATGTCCACTTATGTGTCTTTGACTTCGTTAATTTTCTCCATGTAAAAGAAAACTTACCATTCACATAAAAAGATTTTGTATTCCTTTTGTTCTTCTTTTACCTTGAAAATACCATGGGTTGCTAAAACCATGAGCTTGTAAACTACTTAATGAAGAATCAAGATAATCTTATCTACTCTTCCTTCTCTTACGTATAGTTTTAAAGATATTTGGAAAGATTCCCTTTTGACTTTATCATTCACTTTTTATCAATAATGTAGAGCCTTTTTATATATACGAATGTTCTCCTTCAAAATTTACATCGAACTATTTTTTTTTACTAGAATAATTGAAATGTCAATGGCCAAAGGTCTTATTTATTTTTATTTAATTTTTTGGGGCCAAAGACCTAAATGGTGATATGGAGAATCTCCAAACTCCGAGTGAAACGCTTCAATTACACAACACAAGGTTGACGGGAGGCTGATGGCCAAAGGCCTAGTGATTAGCGAACATGGATTTGATACCAATGTAACGACCAAATGTCATATACGCAGCAGAAATATTTAAAATACTTCAAAGACATAAATGTCCATTGTAAGACATGTAATTGTATATTAAATATTGTATAAGAATTGATATGAGATAGGAGATGATTACAAATGAGAATAAGGGTCTGTTTACATACCCTAACCAGGTGCCCTTTCATGAATGGTCATGTCTCTAAGACATGACTCTTCATTACTAACTAACTAAAAATTAGTTAATTAATTATTATTTATTATTATTATATTTATATTTATATTTATTATTTTTATATGAATTATATTCATAACAGGGTTCAGTGTCTCCATCCTGAGGTCTCTGCAAGTTGTTCTTGGACAACCATCAAGCCTCCTCTTGGACATAATCAGTGCAAGGTTGATCAAACTTGAGCAGCTCAACTCGTGCACAAACATCCATGAAGAAGGAAATCCATTAAGAGTCATTGTAACAAGTTTGGCATCATTAATAGTATCTCCAACGGCTTTAAGTTGATGTCTCAACTGTGAGATTCCCAAGAGATAAGTGGTAACTAAATCCGATTTGGACATCGTGATACAACAAAATAGACCCCTCAAGGCCAATTTCCTACTAGTGTTCTTGTTGAATTTTGTAGCTATGGTCAGTGTTCATAATTTTCATTCTAGTCATTGATGTATTTTGCAAAGCATGCTCTTCCTGCTTGAATTAAAAGAAAAGAATTTGAACTTTTAAATTTGAAAGTCTGGTTTCAAAATGACCTGGTCGGCCTCCTAAAATGACAAGTCGGCTCTTTCAAATAATCATGTTGGCCCAGCCTTTAGAGGCACCCATTCAGCCTCTCTTTGACTATATATATACATTCCATTTCATCCTCCTTGATGCACATCAATTCAGCCAAGTCTGAAGCAAAATAGGACAAGTTTGAGGCCACAAAAGAGGACGATTTTGAGCAAGCAAAGGAAGAAATTTCAGATATGTGATAGAGAGGAAGGAACAAATTCGTGGATGAAAGTAAGATCAAATTTGTGGAGCCAATACAAGAACGAATTTGTTGTCTTATTTGGAGGGCAGCTGGCCAGGTGTTACCTAGCTATTTGGTTGGTCTATTTGACCTTGAATTTAATTGATGTATCTCTGTTAAACTTGATGATTTCTCTAAGGAAGGGTTGTTGGGTTTTCCCCTAGTTTAGGGTTTTCCAAGGGTAATTTTTTGTCTCTTGTGTTTGGTTGTCTTTTCAATGTTCTTTCTAGCAATATTGTTCTAATGTTGATGATTTGTTTGTATAATTACTTAATGAAAAATGTGGTATAAGATAAATTGAACTAAGAATCCTTAGAAGTAATTATCAATTATGGAAATCTCTGAAAAATCAACATGGTATCAGAGCTATGGTAAGAAGAGCAGCCAAATAATGAGTTCCGGAGTTCAATAAGGTTGGCTTTGTCAAAAGGAGGAGGTTGAGTTTCTCCTTCTAAGTTTGGTCGTGGTATGGTTCCATCTAAATCGTGTTTATTACTAAACTGTGTGAAGGCCAAAGCCCTAACTCTCTGTGGAAGGAGGGACAAAAGGTCAGTAAGGGTGTTCGAAGGAGGACCGAGTTCCCACAAGTCAAAAGGATTTGTAGGTGGAAACCTCTAGAAAATTTTCTAACATAACCTCATCAAGTCAAATTTTTTGAAGAGTTTCTAACCTCTTCCAAGTCTCTATCTGAACCTGTTTCAAATCAGCCTCAATTCTAAATCCTTAAGCCGATCATCTCAGATCTGATAAGGTCTGAATTATCTTCAAAATGAGAAAGACAATACTTTATCTTTGTAGACCAATAATTACTTTAGGGTGTTTGCAATTCTTGTTTGACAAGACATAAACTTGTGACGAAAGCCTTTGTGTCTAGATCTGAAATTTTCATAAATCTCAAATGCTGAAATTCTTCAGATCAAACCTTAGTTAAGGATATCCTAGTAACTTATGAAAGAAGGCTAAGTGACCTCTCAATAAATCCATTGCCAATACAATTTGTGTGTTGTGATTATCGTTTCAAAAGGTTGTGATTATCGTTTCAAAAGGAAGAGTCATTAAGAATGTATAGAAGTCATGAGCATAGAAGATAGCTTTGTCTAAGGTCAAATGATCTTTAAGGTGACTGAGACTTTGCAACTAATGTCAACTAGAAACATTCCTATCTTTAATATTGATTCGAGGTCTCCACCTTGTTATCTCTAGTACAGTCGACCTATTGTTTTCAATCAAATAGAAGGTGCTAATACTCATTACCAAGGAAGGATGCTTCTAGTTCTCTGTTATTTTGGTTTACTACAAGGCTGGAAAAATCTTCAAAGGAAAGGAACTAAGACCATGAATACTAGAAGAAAATTGGTTCATTCAAATTTGACGCAAATGAAGTTTGATTGCATTGGCAAGTATGCGTTATCTCAGGAGTTAAAATTGAAAGTCTCAAGTCTTAGAGAAAATGCATTGAAAGTCTAAAGTCTTTGTGAAAATACTCACTGAAGACTTTGTATGAAAAAAAGGATTGAAAAATTGCCAGCATTCATATTATCCTTAAACGTGTTGACCTTCTCAATATGATTCATGTTTGAATAGGCAGAATATGAGACAAAGTGAACTTGCAAAACCAAGGTCTTTGTACAGATCTACGAAATATCATGTGATCTTTGAAGTTCTTTTTTGAATGGAATTTGCAAAGAAGACATTCTCCTATGTTTCGAATATTCAAAGGTTGATGACGTAAAGGAAGCAAAATTATTTGATAATCTCAAACATTTGTTGTTACAGTGAAGAATAGGTCTAACTACTCTTTAAAATTGAAGTCCAAATTCATCTCAAGGAAGATGTATAATTTGCATAACATGATGTACTTCAAACACTTGGATTGAAAGGCTCGAATGTAATTGCTAATGATTGAAGCAATGTTCAAAGTTCAAACATGATATGGCCTGATTACATACAGCTTTGAAGTGTTGGATAAGGTCAAGAATGAATTAAGTAAGCACTGAAGATGCAAGTCTATATACGTTATGATATGTTGCATAGATAGAAGTGTAAACACATCAAATAAGATGTCAGCTTGAAGATACAAAGGATCTCTTTCTATATATATATATATATATATATATATAGATAGAAGAAGTTGAGCCACTTGGTTTGGGGAAACCACAAACAACTATTAATTTCTTATTGTATTTCATCACATGTGCAAACAAGTCTAGTGTTTTAGATATTTTGGATAGCTAGGGTTTGTAAAACCCTAGTAAGCACAAGGCTTGAAGAAGAAAACCCTAGGGTTTATGGACAAACCCTAGGATTGGACATTTCCATTGAAAGAAGAAACCCTAGATCGTACAAGAGAGGAATGATATCATGATGATGATGTAGTTGCAATTGGATGACAGAAGGCTAAGATCAAGCGAGAGATGACATGTTGTCAAAAGATAAGTATTTTATATCTCTCTTTCTTACTTTTTACTATCATTGTTGTTTCTATTAGTTTATTGTCTTTGTATATCTTGCTTGGTTGTGATTGTTCTTCCATGCCCTTCAAGTAAGGATTGCAGGTACATGATGAATGTTGTCGAGTTGTAGCAAAAGATGAAAAGAATGGAAGAACATGTTGATTTGGGGTAGCATCGGATGTGCTTTAGCCACGAAATTTGGTGGAGAGGTTGGGGCACATGAGATCTCCAATACCTAGAAAGGGTTTGGGCAGATTCTAAACAGATCAGGAGATATTAAAGTCCCTAAGTCTAAACTTATGGAAAATAAAATATTAATGTGTATTAAGATGAATCTGTGTTAGAGTGGTCCAAAAGACATGGATCAAGCCAGAGCTAATCTTAGTCGTTAATTAGGGACTTAATCTCAGCTGTTGAGATGTCAACAGGAAAAGTATAAAAGGAGGCTTGACGGTCACTTGGAGAATACACCAGAATGATCAGTCATTCTATTCTCTATAGCGGAGTTTGCTAAGAGAGATAGAATCAGTGATCAGGAGAGCAACTAAAGGGCATTGAGTACAGAGAAACAGAGAAGCTAGAGATTGTGTCGGGAGAGCAGCGCAGCAGCCAAGGAGAGTGACGCAGAGCCAGCAAGGGCTCACGCAGGGCCACGCAGAGGCAGCCAAATGCTGCGCAGAGCACCAGAGGGGTCAGCGCGTTTGACGCAGAGGTCCAGAAAGTTGACGCAGGGCCTCCTGGGGCTGACGCAGGGCCAGCGTGAGGCAGAGAGGGGCTGACGCAGTCCAAATTGGGTAGACGTGGGGGTTGCAGAGAATTTTTGTGCTGAGGAGCTGCCGAAAGGATTTTCCGAGGTTTCAGCCAAGAGATTTCTCTCAAACTGTGAGGTATAGCTGCTAAGGAAATTCTCTATTGGGTAGGCCAATTTCAGCACCCAAATGGTACTCTGATATTGCTTAATAAGAAAACCCTCAAATAGTTGCACTGATTTTCCCGCATTGGGTTTTTCCGGGACATTGGTCCAAAAATAATGGTGTCATGTGGTGTGTTTGTTCTTGTTTATTTTAGTTGCTAATCTGTAATATGTTGAGCATGCAATGGTGGTTATTTTCAATATTTACTTTGTAAATAACTTGTTAAAGGAAAATAACAAGTCGGTAGGAATAAATCAAAAAAGGTGCATGAAGGGTTTCTAAACTAAGTAAACTTAGAAACTTCAACATGGTATCAGAGCGTGATTGCAGATCACAAGAGGACTAAAAGACATCAGCCAAGCGGAGCAATAGCAGCAGAAAACAATGGTCCCAAGGTGACAGAAGTTGTTTCTAGCAGCACAGAAGCCAAGAAGTGTGACGCAGAGCCAGCCAAAGCCACGCAGAAGAAGCCGGGAGCTGCGCAGAGCCTCAGAGAGGCCAGCGTTGCTGATGCAAAGGGCCAAAGGGCTAACGCAGGGCATCCCAGGGCTGACGTAGACCCATCTGGGGTGACATAGAACCAGTGTGAGGCAGAGAGGGGATGACGCACTTCACAGAGAGGCAGTCGTTGGGGTCTATAAGGCTGCAGAAATATTGCAGAGTGGAGCTGGTGAGGTACTGTAGTCAGAACAGTACCTGACAGAACACGGTCAAAGGAGTTGTTACTGAGGGTTTCTAGTGGAGGAACCTAGATCAGCAGTGCAGTCGCACAAGACGATCAAAGGAGGGGGCATCTCGACAAGCGGCAGAAGGATTTCTAGGAGGGAAATCAGGACTCAGAGGGAAGTAGAGACGAACAGAAAACTTCCAATACGGAAGTAGAGGAGCGTCATGGCACTTCACAGGGTAAGAGACCAGGATAGACTGGACGGAGCATCGAACTTCGCACTCTGGAAGGCCAGAATCTTATCAGTGCTTGACAGGAATCGTGTCAAGAACTTCGCCTTGAAGGTTATAGCTATCCCAGTCGACCCCATGATAACGACAAGTACGAAGAGGCGATGGCGAGGGCCACATGCATTATCCTTGACGGGGTCAAGGATCATGTGGTACCACATATAGCCGAGAAGGAAACGGCAGTTGAGATGTGGGAGGCTCTCAAGAACCTGTACAAACATACTTTTGTGGAGAGAAGAATGTTGCTCGAGAATGAGATGAGGTCGTATCAGATGAAGAAGGGTCAATCGATTGACACCTTCCTTGGAGGACTGAATGAGATCCGAGACCAATTGACTGCTATAGGAGAGACACCGAATCAGGAGCTTATGGTGAGGACAGCCCTGAATATTGTCTCAGAAGATTGGGAAGTGTTTGTCCAGAATATCCTGGGCAAAGGGACTCTCCTACCTTGGGACGAGATGTGGGCAGCTCTTTGCCAGGAAGAGATCAGACGGCAGTCGAAGACAGGTAGCAACAACAAAGGGATCAAAGTTCAACAGGAGGAGGAGGATGTGGCCCTAGCATCTAAGGGAAAGCAGGAGAAACTAAAGAAGAAAGATCTCTCCAAGATCAAGTGCTTCCACTGTGGGGAGATGGGTCATTATGCGACCCAGTGCCCAAGGAAGAAGAGTAAGGGAGAGTCTTCGAGGCTAAGGCAGCGCCAGCAAGGGCAGAGAAGGAAGTTTTGGCAGACGATGACTATGCCATGAGTGCACACGCACCACTTGAGCGGAAGTGGGGAGACATCGAGTTGTAGTCATTGCACACGCACTACTTGAGCAGAAGTGGGGAGACATCGAGCTGTAGTCGGGAGGAATATAGGCGATGAGGGGCAAGATCCTTGAAGTACCCAACCTCTTGGATTAGACCTTGCTACAGGAGCCCCGATGAGGAGTAGCAGGACTCGCTGAGTAGGTAGATACGGATGCGGATGGAGCGGCAGAGAGAGCTACAGTGCAAGAGTCCCAAGACAGCGCAGAGCTAGCAAGCTACAGCAGTGCGAGAGGCACAGTAGTGTTGCACCAGTGCAGGAAGGCACAGCGAGGTGTGCAACGGTGCGAGATGTAGGGAGTTGTTGTAGCAGCGCAGAGGTCAGAGAGAGGGAGCACTTGTCAGCAACAGAGGGAGCTTCAGCGTCAGTGGGTGTTTCTAGCCCAACAGGGAGATCAATTACTTATTTCTCAGTAACTGAGTTGCAGTGCAGTACTGGGCAGCACGATGCAACATGATGAGAGGAGGTGCAGTGTAGATGCAGTGCTGGGAGAAAGGACCAGCAACAACATAGATGCAGAGGGAGTTGTCGTACAGATGCAACAGTGGCAGTGGCAAAACCATGGGCAACAGTACAGGAGGCAGCAATGCAGAGGATGGTGAGCAAGAAGGCCTAGCATCAACACAGGTACCGATGCCGGATGATCAGAGTAATACTTAGTGAGGGGTACTGCTAGAGCATAGTCCTCGCTAAGAGGGAGTGTTGATTTGGGGTAGCATCGGATGTGCTTTAGCCATGAAATTTGGTGGAGAGGTTGGGGCACATGAGATCTCCAATACCCAAAAAGGGTTTGGGCAGATTCTAAACAGATAAGGAGATATTAAAATAATTAATATTTTTAATGGAGTCCCTAAGTCTAAATTTAGGGAAAATAAAATATTAATGTGTATTAATATGAATTTGTGTTAGAGTGGTCCAAAAGACATGGATCAAGCCAGATCTAATCTTAGCCGTTGATTAGAGACTTAATCTCGGCCATTGAGATGTCAACGGGAAAAGTAAAGAGGAGGCTTGAGGGTCACTTGGAGAATACACCAGAGTGATCAGTCATTCTATTAAACTTGATGATTTCTCCAAGGAAGAGTTGCTCTGTTTTTCCCCTGTTGGTGCTTTCCCAGGGTAATTTTGTGTCACTTGGGTTTGGTTATCTCTTCAATGTTCTTACTAGCATTATTATTCTACTGTTGATGATTTTCTTGTATAATTGCTTAATGATAAATGTTAAATTGAAAGAAGAATCATTGGAAATAATTATGAATTTAAGAAATCTCTGAAAAATCAACAGTTCTTGCTCTCAAATAATCCCCCCCCCAAAAGCATCATTCATCTCTTTGTAGGTCTTCAACTCAGAACACGTGGAATCAAGTGGTCCTTAATGGAATCTATCAAGATCCTCTTAGCCTTTGCTTCATTCTTCTTATGCTAGACTTTCTCCCGAGGGACCTGCTGGTTCTACGACATTTTCCTTCACATAATTCTGAATATCATTTTCTTCCGAGACAAGGAGTATCCTGGTCTTCCAATATCTGAAATTAGTAGCACCATCCAACCTGTCTTCTACCCTAAGATTGTGCACCATTTTGATAAGAGAACTGAAACCTATACAAGCAGCATGAATACTGAAATCTGAGGTTGTTAAATGGTTGATCTTTCAACAAAGCTCTAATACCAAGTTGAAATTCTTTGGCAAGTACAATGGAATACAATTTTTTGCCTAATAATTACTTCCTAATGATTTTCAAACAGTATTTCTTATGCCACCACTATCATTGAATAATTATATTCAGAAAATCTCAACAATCAATGCAACGGAAACAAGAAAGATCATATAAAAACACAGCCATGCACAATAGACACAAAAATTTTCAACTAAGAAACCCAACCTTGGGAGAAAACCCAGCAATCTTTTATTGAGGAGAAATTGTCTTTTCAGCGAAGTTTACAAATCAGCAATTTGTCCAGAAATCTATGCCAATATGTAAGTCAAAATACCAATCAAACCTGGTCAAACCAGTCAAAATTCGAAAGTCAATGCTAGTTAACCTAGTCAAATTGCCCGCAGTCAACTCTCAGCCTTGGTCAAAGTCTGTGATCAAACAACAGTTGGTCAAACCCTCACATGTGTGACCTTCCTGCAGTCAACTATCGATCAAATAGCAGTCAAACTCGGTCAACTTGCAGCAACAAAACTTAGTCAACATCTCACATGTGTGGCCTCCAAGAACCTGGTCAAACTCGGTCAAACAGATTCACACGTACGCCCTCAAGAAGAGAGATAGAAATGATGATGAAAAGATGACAATGAACCAAGACAACAGGTTCCTTCTTTAGCTGAAATTCTTCTCCACTAGAAAAGATTCAATGAACTTGCTATGTTTATGATTTGCCTCTCACATGCTGTCTATTTATAACAATAAATACTCTTGATTTCTTAACTCGGTATGCACAACAGAAATAAACAAACAATAAAACAGGCAAATAAAAATATTTGACACAAATTTTGCCCTGGGCACCCCAATATGGCGAAAACTAGCAAACTTGGGCTCTCTATTCAAATTTACAAAATTGATTACAGCAAATATTTTCTTAGAAATATACAGAATAAATTTGCCCAAAAATTTTCAGCCCTTTGACCCAGCGAATTAGTTGTACGGCCCCGTGGGATTTGGCCTGAATGGCCCAGCCAAATCAATCTGTACGGCTCACTAAAAATTGGCCTTGTACGACCCAGTCAAATTGGCCCAGCAACTCGGCCCCCTTCAGCCCAATCGATTTGCCTGACTCAGCCATGTCTAATTGGTCTGTTTCTGCTCCTCTAAATCAACCCGTATGGCTTGGATAATTTAGCCTCCTCAGGCCTACTCACTGCCCCTGAAATTTGCCTCTCTGTTTATCACACTTCGCTGTAGCTTCGACTACCTGCCTCTGCTGAAAGGCCAGCCCTTGTGCCAAATCAAATTAAACTCTCCAACAGCGCATTTCCCTCTTTTATAATTTTCTGACCTAATCTTCAAAGTGATGGAGAGCTGAGATCGCACCTCCACACTTGAGATCAATGGTCTCAATACAATCTTCCGTTGACCTCTTAACTTTATAAAAAAGGTGGCCACTAAAATCAAAAATTAAATTATTGATTCTATGCCTAAGGTCCAAACTTAGGGAATATTTAATTAATTCTGCTGTGAGAGAATTTTGGTGATTCACTGCATGTCATGATACTTGACCAATGCAGAATCACCTTCCAAGCTAAATTTTCAACATGGTAATGGGCATTTTTTAAGAAGGCAAGAGAAATAGTAAATTGAAGATTCAGAACTGGATCAAAGAATTTGTTGTTAATTATATTCAGCATCATAGAAAGGAAGCTAGCTACATCCGCAATAATAGTTCAGATTATGCATTCATAAACACCAGCATAGTTACAATGAAAGCATGTTCTAGACAAACAATAAGTATAAATCTATAACATAACTGACCACACAAACTTAAAGAGATTATTCCAAATTAAATTGAAGTGAATAACTTACTTTCCAAGTAGAAATGCTCATAATAGTTAATAGAGAATCAAAGGAACACTACCTTCGATTCGCCACTTTGTTTTAGCTTATCAGCATACTTGGACACACTCTGTAAGAAAACCATGTGCTTGATGGTGCGTTCAAGTAAAGCATCAATACTGCACTGAGGTATTGATTCGAAAACTTATATTAGTAAGGCAACTAATTTCCAGTGTTCCTCCTTTGAGACCCCATCCACTTTTTGAACTTAAAAAGTTGTACAGTTATGGTCCCAATGAGAAAAAGAAAAATAAACCAAGTAAACCAGACAACAAGAGAATATCAAACAGTTACCTTGGCTCCATTTGGGACAATGTCACGTAGTTCTTTTACACGATCTTGTATCTGCTGCCGATCTTTGGGCCTTGGCCTAGAACTTTCACCAGGCCTAGACCTTTTCCTATTTACTTTGATAGGTTCTTCAAGCTTTTTCCTTTCTGGAAGTCCTCGGTTCTGACACCGAACCTCAGTAACCATTGATTTGAGCTGTGCACTTGTAGAAGATTCATTTGAAGATCTTTTCAGACTTACATCATCATGTACTTCTGAAGAAAAATTTGAGTTCTGATCATTTTCGAAATCTGCATATTTTCTAGGCTGGGAAATGTTCAAAACCTTGCACTCTTTTTGGTCACAGGCACTTAACTGTCCTGCTGAGATAGAGTCCGGCATAACTGAGGCACAATGAAGAGAGTTCGAGTTTGTTATTTTTGAACATATAGTTCTAGAGGATATATTGTCAACTGTGCCTCGGTTAGGCGCTGGGCAAACATTAGCAACAATAGCATCTAAAAGATCTTCAGATTTGGAATCAGGAAAAAACCACCCTTCAGGTGCATTAACTACAGATACATCTGAACTCTGAGACATATCCAACTCAGAATGGTAATCTGACCTATGAGAGATTCCAACATTTTCTGTTCCCAAATTTGAACTGCATACATCTTGTCCATGATATAACATATCATTCCACATACCCTTGTATGTTCTTCTTTTTTTGAAAGGCGACCCTAATGCTTCAAGTAATTCAGCACCTGACGGTACATGCACAAACGCATGTGCGTTGTCATCTTGTTCTTTAGAGGGCCAATTGCTGCAGTTATCAGAGTCGCCATTACCACCAGGCTTATCACTATCTGCAGGAATAGCAGAAATCTTGCCAATGCCAGGCAGGAAACTTTCTGAACATTCTTTGTCAGTGTTCAACCTATGAGCATTGTTAGTCTGAATTAGCCCAGGCAAATCTGATAAGAACTCTTTATGCCAAGGTTGGTAATTTATTCCAATCATGGATCGGTGATTTATTCCAGGTGTGTTAGATGTTGAAAGCACATCATCCCCAAGAGAAGGCATAAAACTCTTACCTAAACCCTGTAGCGGTTTTGTTTCTATATGACCAGCCGTATGACTCCATGATGCATCAGAGGACACTCTAGGATCACAGGCAGATGTTTTGATATTTGCAGAACATGACAAAACATTATAAGAAGCATCCGTCACAGGCACATGCATGGGGATTGTCTCCATTTCTGTTTTCTTGGCATTGCATGTTCCTAAGCTTGAAGGTGATGAACAGTATCCAGAATGACCAGCACAACCTTGAAATATTGGAAAGGGGTGTTGCACATCTATTTGTTTCAAGTCTGTCAACTGTGATTTGCCTGAATTGAACAGGGCAGATTCCAGGAGCCCATCAGCCCCAACTGATACCATGAAACTGTCCTGGCACAAATTTCCAACATTAGAACCTTCATCACTTCCAAATAAAGGGTTCAAGATACACTCTTCTTGGTAATCTGATGCCCTGTTCCCTTGAAACTGCAGTTGCTCCATCAATGTCTTCCCTGAACCATTGAATAATGGCTGCTGATTATCATGTTTGCTTGCAACTGACAAAGACATGTTTGTTTGCAAGTGCCCTTTAAAAGGGTACGCATCCTTGGAAGCTGACTGCAAAATTCTTTTATCACCCATTTTACGAGTTAAAATGTTGTTTAGATACACCCTGTTCTTCATCTCAACTGAAGAGTCAAAATTTCCCGTAGAAGGTGAAGGCAGGGTCTGAGAAGGCAAGCTCGTGTGCTTCTCCACTAGATCTACAGGACTTGCAAATTGATCTAGAACACCCAAGTTTGGGAATTTTGCGGTGACCTGATTAGATTGGTTTTGGAACGAAGTTTCCTTTATCACACCTGATGAGGCTGGATTTCCAGATGAACTTAGTGAGATAGGCATCATTGAAAAAACAGGAGCTTGAATCTTCCCACTCACAGCATCCTGGATACCATCAGGGAGAAATGCTCCTGGAACATTTTGAAGTGTACCAAACAATTTTTTTACACGGTGTACAAACTCCAAATTCTCCATGATCTGCATGTGAACAACAATTGCAAATCAGTCTTCAACCCATTAGCATAAAACATAAAAGCATGTAAGACAGTAGTCTGGAAACAGATTTCATAGGGCTTAAAACAAAAAACGGTGTTCCTTAGCAAGAAACCTTATCTATCCACCTATCATACTAAAACAGTCTTGAGAATTGGTGTAAGACTATCCTGACTTGGACCTTGTCCCTTGTCATGCAAACAAGGCAGTGACCTTGAAATTAAATTATTATTATTTTATACAGGACTAGTTGTAAAATACAATATCAGTCTAAAAGCTTAGCCATGTATAGAATTGCTTTTCCTTAATTGAAACGGAACAAAAAAAAAATTGCCAACACAAACAACTTTTCTATAATGTGAAACTACAGATCATACATCATTGCTGTTGATACTACACAGAGTAACTGAGTTCAGATAAATAATAATGGTGTCTGGCCAGACTTGCTGCGGGTATACAAAGCAGCCATCCAGAAGAAATCATTGGGGGAACACATCAACAAATGAGTCCATAGCTGATCAGATTTATTCCTAAACCTAGTGACCATAGCTCATCACTAGCTAGAGGCCAATCACACTGCTTAAGATCTTCTAAATGATCTTGGCCTAAAGCTTTAGCAATGCATATCAAATACATTTTCCTTAAAACTGTGCAGCCAGAACAGACAAACTTAATCAGAGGACATTTCATATTGGACATCATGACAGCTGTTGTGGGAAGAAATGAAATGGACCTGTTCCCTTGCCCTCAACACCCTATCAATCAAGATAGACTTCAAGAAGGCCTACAACAGGGTTGAGTGGCCCTTTATTTTGGCCATGCCCAAGCCTCTTACATTTCGTCAGTTCTTCCTGAAGGCTCCTGGTCAGTTCTTGCAAAGGCCTCAGCCTCTACAAAGAAGTCCTCCAGAAGCCCTTTTTACGGAAACACATCAACAAAGGACTGATCAGATATATTGATAAGCGTAGTCATCGGAGCTCATCACTAGCTGGATGCCTATCACACTGCTTAAGATCTAAATGATCTTGGCTTAAAGCTTTAGAAATACATATCAAAGATATTTTTCCTAAAATTGTGCAGCCAGAGTTGATGGACTTGATCAGAGGCCTCTTCAATTTGGACATCATGATTTTGTGTAGAAAGAATGAAATGGGCATGTTGCATTGGCTTCAAAGCCCTATTCATCAAGATAGACTTCAAGAAGGTATAGGATAAGGCTATGTTTTAAAAGCCGGGATCGACTGAGGGTCAAACCAGACTCGGATCAAAATCGGCTGATAACTCAGTTTATGAACCCATTTACTAAAAAATACATAATATATGAAAATCTTCATAACATTAATATATATTCTAGTACATCAAAGTAAAACCAATTCATTAAAGACCAAATATGTGAAGTCTACTCACATATACCGCGTAAGGGTGATTATAGCAAAATGGCACTGGCTGCAATACATATCCAAAATAAAGACATAACAGCGAGGCTCTAAAAGGCCTCTTGAGTCATGTTACTGCTCAAACTAGCAGGGGTCCTAGGAGGGGATCCTATAGAGCAACTACTAGGTCAAGGGGCAACAATAGAGAGATAGCCCACTGTCACTTCAGCTAAGGCTCCCTGCTCTTTACAGAATTTCACCAATGGGAGGAGACCCAATATGAGGAATCACGGGAATGAATAGGTCAATAAAAAGATGAAGGGTGATTCCCAAGGCCCATTCACAGGAGAGACTCAGTAATATGGTTTTCTTGCTTGGAAGGCAAGGTGATAGGCTCTCTAGGAAAGGCTACGAGGATTGATAAGGCTAGGGTTTGGGAGTATATCTTATCAATAGGTTTCCTAGACCAAAAAATCCTTGTGGAGAATTGGCCTTTGTGTGATTTTTGTGGAATTAGAGTTGTAAGATTGCGGGACTACACGAGACCAAGTGGACCCAGAATTAGATCAAGGATGTGGAGTTGATCAACCTAGGAGGAGCTTGACCTAATTCTGGAAGAGCAGAGGACGAAAGGACAAATCTTCTTTTGAGAATTTAATAAAATGATCCAAATGAGGACACTAGCCAAGGGAAACCTAGGGCAAGAAACAATCTTTGAGCTAGGGCTTACTATATCTCAAGGTCCATCGGAATTTCTTGAAATTTGGAGGGCCTCTAGAGAAAACCCTAGCTCAGTTAGAGATTGAACTTTTTTAATGGCTACAATGGGCGAAAAGTGATGCCCTAGGTGACCTATGGAGGCTAAGCCTAGAAAAAGAACGAGAGGTGAGAAAAATATTCTTTAAAAGTGATCACCTATGTAAGGATTAGTGCCTTATCCTTTGGGTGAGATGGAGTCAAAGAGAACTTGGTGCTTGGAAAAGATTTACCCAATCAAGAAGGCCTACAAGCAACTTCACGAGGCATTAGGGCATAAGAGCAGCGACTTAAGGTCTTTATCTTTCGATATGCAATAATTGATGACTTATCAAGATATATTTAACAACAATAATCTCTAGAAACATTCACCCATTCATACATGGCCCATGCAATGATGCAACGCTACAAAAGATCAAAATTTCCACAATTTTGCATAGAAAAATAGTAAATTTCAGACTTGTATAGCGAAAATCCCAGCAACATTTCATGTGACAAAGTAAATACAAGAATAAGCATGAAAAGGATCACTTACATGTACAAATGAGTATATCCAATCATCAAATTATGCCAATAATGAAGCTCCAAGACAAGAAAAATAGATCCAAACATCAAAATTCATCCATGCAATCCAAACTCGTCCTCCAAAAGGGAATGTGAAATTCTCAAGTAGCTACAAAACCCAATTCAAGTGATGATGATGAAAATGAATCACCTCACTTCTATTTATACAATCATTAATGAGTTTGATTTGCCTAATTTTGCCTAATTGAGTCCCAAATAATAAAGTAATGTGCAATAATAACATCCTGCGGTGACAAGCCCACCAAGATAGCTCAATAACATAAGAATAAGCCTCTCAAGAGGGTAGAATGATCAATAAAATGAGTCGATGGGCTTTTGAGGAGGCCTAATGAAGTCCAGAGTGTGCCATGATGTGAGAATGGGCCTCAAACATAGTGGGCAAGGGGTTGGGCCCTTGTTTTTCAAGCAAATCCCTGTACTACCCCCAAATGAATGTGAAGGGCACAAGGACATCCTCATGGGTTTCCAAATGGATCAAAAATGACTATAAACCATCCGTAAGGGCCAAGATGATGACATAAGCCCTTTACAGGGAGACACACCCTCATCCAGGCCCTGGAACCTCTACCAAGTGTATGGTGCAAGTGTGGAGCCGGTTGGGCATGGTGAACCAAGTACATCATTCTCATCCGAAAGGTGGAAAACGAGCAATCAATGAGTGGTGTTGGAGATCCATGTAGTACTCTCTAATATGGTGGAGGCTTGTTACCGCTCAAACTAGAAGGGGTCCTAGGAGGGGATCCTAAAGGGGAAACTACTAGGCCAAGGGAAACATTGGAGTAATAGCCCACTGCCACCTCAGCTAAAGCTCCCTGCTCTTTACAGATTTTCACTGATGGGAGGAGAGCCGATATGAAGGGAATCACTAGATGAATAAGTCAATGAAGACATAAAGAGTGATTCCTAAGGGCCTATTCACAAGAGAGACTCAATCTCGTGGCTTGCTTACTTAAGAAGCAAGGTGTAAAGCTCTCTAAGAAGGGCCAAGGGTATTTCAAGGGGTAGGGTTTTGCAAATAGGGTTTGTGAAGGAGGGACATGGTCCAAGAGATCTCGTGAAAACTTGGATTCCAAGTGGTCTTTATGAAATTATCTTCAAAAGGTTGTGGGACTGCACGAGACCCAAGATTAGGTCAAGGGGGGGAGTTGATCAATCAAGGGTATGCTTCACCTAATTGAGGGGAAGAAGAGGATCAAACGAAGAATATTCAACAATCTTAATACAATGATCCCAATGACATCATTAGCTGAGGGAAACAAAGGGAAAGAAACAATCTCAGAGCTAGGGTTTAAGGTATCTTGAGATCCCACCATCGAAATGGCTTCAAATTTGGAGGGCTCCTAGGAGGCAGAACGACACAGTAGAGGCTAAGAGATTGAATTTTTTTGATGGGTAATTTGTGAGAAATGTGATGCCCTAAGTCCCCTATGGAGGTTAGGCCTAGAAGAAAGAGGGAGAGGTGATAAGATTATACTTTTTGGTGATCACTTATGGAGGACCAATGCCTAATCCTTTGGGAGAAATGGAGTCAAGATGATTCCAATGCTTGGAGTGATTTCACTTGGTCAAGGAGGCCTCTAGAACAATTTCGCATGGCAATTAGGGCATGGAGCAATTGCTTCAAGGTATTTATACTTCGATATGCAATATGTGATGACTTATCAAGATAAAATTTTAACAAAATATCTCTAGGAACATTCACTTATTCAAACATGGCCCATGACATCATGCAACACTAATAAAAGACAAATTTCCACAATTTCGGCATATTTCAGCGAATTTCAGCCTAGTATAGTGAAATTCCCCAGCAACATGCATGTGACATAAGAAAAATACAAAATAGCATTAAAAGAGCACATACATGTGAGAACAAGTATATCCAATCATCATCATATGCCAATATAGAAGCTCCAAGACAAAAACGAAGAGATCCAAACATCAAAATTCATTCATCCATCCAATTTCGTCCTCCAAAAAGAATAGCGAAAATCTCACAAGAGAGAATAATCCAATCCAAGTGATGATGAGAGAAATGAATCCCCTCTCATTTATTTATATACTTTCTAATGAGTTTGATTTAGCTAATTAGGCCTAATTTAGCCCCTAAATAAAATAATGTGCATAATAACAAAACTTTTGGTGACAAGCCCACCAAATAGCTCAATAATACATGAATAAGCCTCTCAAGAGGGTCGAATGATCATCAAATTGAGTCATTGGGCCTTTGAGGAGGCCTGATCAAGTTCAAGGGGTGCCATGACGAAGAAAAGGACTCCAAACATAGTGGTGCTCCCAAGTGGGTGTAGGGGCACAAGGACATCCTCATGGGTCTCCAAATGCATCAAAATTTCAAATATGTTTGTAGACCATTTGTAAGGGTTGGAGTGGTGACATAAACCATCCATCTGCAGCGAGAGGCATCCTGGAACATCTGCCAAGTGTGTGGTGCAACTATGGAGCTTGTTGGGCATGCTTGACCAGGTGCATCATCCTCATCCAAAAGGTGGAACACAAGCCATCAATGAACATTGTTGGGGATCCATGAAGTGGTACCTACTATGGTGGAGCTCCATGGCTATCAACGCTCACCCTACAAGTGTGTGGTGCAACTGTGGAGCTTGATGGGCATGGTTGACCAGGTGCATCATCCTCATCCAAAAGGTGGAACACCAGCCATCAATGAGCATTGTTGGGGATCCATGAAGTGGTACCTACTATGGTGGAGGTCCATGGCTATCAACGCTCACCCTACAAGTGCCAATGTGGCCCTCTGGAGGGCTAGGACCTTGTATAGGGAGACCAAGCCCTAAATGGAGACCCACTTGCAATCTTGCATAAGATCCAATGCGTCCCCTTGCCCTCCAGTACAACAAATCATTAGAATAATCAAGTAATTACGATTTATGGGATAAATGGAGCACTTCATGGCGGCATGCCCTTCCATAGTGGGCTTTGGCAAGTACAAATGTCTCCAAACTCAAAGGGGAGGTTAACCAGGGACCCTATTAGGTGGTTTCAACCTCTAAAGGGGGTGGCATGTCCATAGTACATCCTTTAAGAGGTAGTTGACAAATGATATGATGATGGGATGGAGTGGGGATCGAGGGAAACATCCAAACCACATGTTAAAGAACATTGGGTAGCTATAACAAGGGAAGCCCACACCTGGGTATATGAGTGTAGGAGGGAGAAAATCGTGGTACATGAGTTATCTCGGCCTTTGTTTTTCCTCCCTTCTTCATATGCCTTTTTCCTTTGATTAATTTTTTCTTCATAATTGCTCGGGGCTCTAAGGGATGGAGAGCATGATATGTAATATGTAGCAATGGATACCCCCTTGGGGTGGGGAAGTTCAACGCCCACCAAGGGTTGGGACAATCATGGGTTCCTTAATGATGGGGGGACTGCTCGGGGCTCTAAGGGATGGAGAGCATGATATGTAATATGTAGCAATGGATACCCCCTTGGGGTGGGGAAGTTCAACACCCACCAAGGGTTGGGACAATCATGGGTTCCTTAATGATGGGGGGGCTCATCTAAGGCCCTTAGAAACGGGGGTGATGGCCATTAAATAAGGGTTGGGGCTCATGTTCATCTTTTGCCTACGTGTTAAATGTGTATGTCTCGGCAATCTTTTGCATTTTGTGGTACATTTCATGTTGAGAGTGGCCAAATTATGCTTTTTATTTTCTTTTTAGCTGCATCGACCTCTGAGGAATCATTCCAAGCCTAACCCAAGGTGTGGACAAGGGGAGAGGGAGGCTAACCCGATATGGACCTAGTGGACACATGTGGACTTGGACAGCAAAAGAGATGAATGAGGCTCAAATGAGTGGAAAGGGAGTAATATAGGTGGTGTTGGGAAGCAAGACCATGCAACCAAAATCAGGATTTCTCATGTAGTGGCAACCCTAAAGCTAATGGTCAGTAAAGGAGATTCCACGGGACTAGGATTCAAGGGTAACCACAAAATCCCCCCACCAATTCATGCCCAAACCTAACCCACTTTTTCCGCTAAATCCCCCCACCATTTCATGCCCAAAGTTCCCATGACAAGTATGGAAAACTAATCAACTATACCAATGAAATGTTGAGAAATCTAGGGCATTAGCATTAGGGGATTTCTCTTCCATTAGTGACTGCTTGTGAATTCTTTTTACTTCTTTAGATTAGGATCCTCTTCAATTAGATTATTAGGTGTTTCTTCATCAAACAGTAACCAATGCATGAACATAAATAGACAAGCGACAACATGTAGGCATGAGCCAAGGCCAAAACCTCTCACTCTTTGAGAGGAAACCCCTCACAAACTCTTCTTATGGAGATTTTTTAATTGACGAATACCAAGACCGAGACCCTTGACCTATTCGCTGCTTCCAAGATCAAGAAACTAGCTCTCTTGACTGTCTTCTCCTTCCTCCTTTTAGCTCCTCTTACAAACTGAGATCATCTCCTTTTTGAGCATAACACACTTGAGATTGCATTGTACTATATCACTGTTTTGTCACCAAATTGTCTTTACTACAGCTTTAGCAAGACATTGTAATACTTCTCTTAATGGCAACTCTTTCACATTACCAACCGTGGCTTTTATACATCATTTAGTTGTGGAATAGATACCTTCATTCGAACTCCATCTTTCTATTGTAGCAATGAGACCTTCTACCCAGAGATCTGAACTTCATACTGCCCGAGACTACATAGAGACATATCCGAGCTTCTTGTGGAGATAAACCTTCGCTATCTCTTCTCTTTTGCCCAAACTGCACACTGTAATATGACACCCGAAAATGTTCCTTAGCACAGAGATCCGAACTCTGTATTTTCCATCGAAAATATCTGAGATTCGTGACTGCAACTATCACCAAAAATCTCAGAGTTGTCTGAATTCTAAATTGTGTTATGCGAAGTTCCTTGACCTGGTATATATAGTGGTTGGTCCTCCATAAATGAGCCGACATGTTCATCGAATAGGTGTGTCCCTTTAACTGTGAGCCGACATGAGTTTTGTGTTAATCTTGAAGCCGACATGAGGAAGAGAGCTAGTGCTTGTCATTGGAGAGTTGCTAGACAATCCTATTAACTCAAATACATTTGTTACACACCCAAGAAGGGCTCTTCATACATGACATAGACTCTTTGACTTTTAATGACCAATCCTAAGGCTCTCAATGGGAGCCATCTAAAAATAAAATCACTTGCTCATGAAAACCATGAAGCAAGCATCAAAAATAAATTTATTTTCTTCTTTTCATCATTTACAAAAATCATAATTACATACCATTATGAAGACCGAACCTAGTTACACTTTTCAACATGAAAAGCCATACCTTTGGGGTCGGAGGCCCACATTCAAACATACATTCATAACAGATGGGCAAGGGACCACATGGCTGGCTCAGGTGGCAAAGAAAATGGCACATCGAGCTATCTGGGGACTTCAAGGTGTTGTTAGTTGTCGGCTAAGGACCATCTAGGAGAAAAAAATTATCCTATATATACTACCCATAGGTGATGGGTAACAAGGCCCATGGCTCTTAACGCCCACCCTACAAGTGTCAATGCGGCCCTCTGGAGAGCCAAGACCCTGTATAGGGAGACCAAGCCCCAAATGGAGACCCACCTGCAATCCTGCATAAGATCCAATGCGTCCCCTTGCCCTCCAATACAACAAATCATCAAAATAATCAAGTAAAAGAGCTTACAAGTCATGGAATCAATGGGGCACTTCATGGTGGCATGCCCTTCCATAGTGGGCTTTGGCATGTACAAGTGTCTCCAAGCTCAATAAGGGGGTTAATCAAAGCCCCTATTGGGTGTATTCAACCTTTAAAGGGGGTGACAAGTCCATGGTACATCCATCAAGTAGTAGGTGGCAAACGATATAGTGATGGAACAGAGTGGGCATCAGGGGAATCATCCAGACCACATGTCATGGTACAAGGGTAGCTATAATAAGGGAAGCCCACACTTGGTTATATGAGTGTAGGAGGCAGCAAATCGTGGTACATGAGTTATCTCGACCTTTGTTTTTCCACCCTTCTTCCTATGCCTTTTTCCTTTGATATTTTTTTCTTCAAAACTACTCGAGGCTCCAGGGGATGAGAGCATGATGTGTTATATATAACAGTGGATACTCCCTTAAGGTGGGGCAATTCATCGCCCACCAGGGGTTAAGACAATCATGGGTTGCTTAATGATGGAGGGGGCTCATTTGAGGCCCATAAGAACCAGAGTGATGGCCATGCATAAGGGGTAGAGCTCATGTTTGGCTTTTGTCCACAAGCTAAATTTGGATGTCTCGACCATCTTTTGCATTTTGTGGTACATTCCCTGTTAAGAGTAGCCAGATTATGCTTTTTCTTTTCTTTTTAGCTACATCAACCTTAGCGGCATCGTTCCAAGCCCAACCCAAGTTCTGGACAAGGGAAGGGGGACGTTAAAACTTAAACCTATGTGGACCCAGTGGACACATGTGGACCCAGATGGGAAAAGAGATGAATGGGGCTAAAATTAGTGGAAGGTGTCGAGAAGCGTGACCATGCCACCAAAATCGAGATTTCCCATGTAGTGTCAACCCTAAAGCTAATGGCCAATAAAGGAGACCCCACGGGACTAGGATACAAGGCTAACCACAAAATCAGGCAGTGGAGACAAGAGTATAGACCTAGCCCCCTGAACCCCCCCCCACCAATCCATGCCCAAAAGTTCCCAAGACAAGTAAGGAAAATTACTCAACTACACCAATGAAAAGCCATACCTTCAGAGTCATGGGCCACATCTTTAAACATACAAATAATGAGTGCGCGAGGGACCATATGGTTGGCTCAAGTGGTAGAGATAATGGCACATCGAGCTATCTAGTGGCTGCAAGGGGCTACTAGCTGCCGGTTGAGAACCATCTAGGAGAAAAAGAAAAAAATCTCCTATACATACTACCCATAGGTGTTGGGTAACAAGTCCAAAACACGACAACCTACAAACTATATTGAATAACAATGATCAACATGATAAATCATCAAACCCATCCCCAAACAGAATTTGGTTGCCAAACCCACTGCAAACAACTCAGAAAGAATGTCGAACAAGCTCCTAGGTCCCTTCAATGTGCAGCCAAAGCAAATGGACTTGATCAGTCGCCGCTTCATATTGATCATCATGATTGTTGTTTAAGAAGGAATGGAATAGGCATGTTTCCTTGGCCTAGGTCTTGACACCAATACTCAAGAAGATAAGACTTCAGGAAGGAATATGGAAGGGTTGAATGGTCCTTCATTTTGGCCATGCTAAAGGCTCTGGCTATTGAAACTTGTAGGAATTTACAAGGTAAGTTCCTTACAGAGAACACCAAAGGACACCGCTCACAAACAGATCACAGATCAGTACACCAGTATTCTTGATGTGGTTAAAACCCTCAAAGAGGGAAACAGTCCACGGCCTGAGCCAACGCAGCCACTTCAGGCAATTTATTAATGTCAAAAAAAGAAAATTTACATAAGCTTCTCTCATGAACAGTCACCTTACAAATGACCCTCCATGCTCTTTAAATAGAGATCATGGACCAATCAGGTGTTAAGCCACAAATCAATTGTCGGTAATACCGAGGAGAGAATGAACCGTCAAATCACTTCATGTCTAGAACATATCGTGATTGTCGGAATGTAAGTTACAAAAGTACATAGTAAACAAACAAACTTTACCTAACTCTACACTAGACCAAGTTATACTTAACTATTTCCTATGTGTCGGAATATCCTAACATCCCCCCTTAAGAACAACTTGGGATAGGATTGAAGGATGTACAAATATGACACAATAGGAGAAGGGAGGCATTAGAGCCTATCCCCCCTTAGTGACAACTTCCTGAACTCAAACCATAAATCAAAGTTTAGTAAACTTCACCTCTGTGATAGCCTTTGTAAAGATGTATGCAACTTGATCATCGGTTGAACAATATTGCACTTCAAGAACATGGTCATGAATGAGCTTTCTGATGAAGTGCATGTGTAGTTCAATGTGTTTGTTTCACTGATGTTGGACTGGATCTTTGCATAGTTGAATGGCACTTTGATTATCACACCAAAGTGTAGTTGGACGCTGCTACTGAAATCCAAACTCTAACAGGATATGATGAAGCCACAGGAATTCCTTACTAGCTTCTACAGCACCACGATACTCTGCTTCTGTTGAAGAAAGAGAAATGGCACTTTGTTTCTTGCAAGCCCATGTAATACGTCCAAAACCAAGAGTGAAGACATAACCTGCAGTAGACTTCCGATCATCAAGGTCATCAGCCCAATCGGAATCAGTGAAACAAACCAATAGAGATGCTTCTACACTGTAATGAATCCCAAATTGAATTGTACCTCGAAGATAATGAAGTATTATTTTCGCTGCTTTCTAATGACTTTCATGTGGGTTTTGCATAAACCGAGCAATAAGGCCAACAGCACAGGAAAGGTCAGGACGGGTATGGGTCAGTTACAAAAGTTTTCCTACAAGCTGACGGTATAAGGTAGCATCAACTTCAGGGGAAGTACAAGTGACTGAAAGTTTGGCTCCAGACTAAAAGGGAGAAGGGGTTGGCTTACAATCTTCCATGTGAAAGTGGCGTAGAAGATCACATGCATACTTGGACTGGGAAAGGGAAATACCTTCCTTGGATTGCAAGACTTGAAGACCAAGAAAATAATGCAAGTGTCCTAAGTCTGTCATTTCAAATTGCTTATTAAGGTTGGACTTAAAATGCCTTATAAGGTTGGGATCACTACCAGTAAGGATAAGATCATCAACATAAAGAACAAGAATGATAAGAGACTTACCCACTTTCTTGGTGTAGACAGATTGTCAGAATGACACCTAGAAAATCCAGTATCTAAAAAAAATCTATCCATTTTGGCATACCAAGCCCAAGGGGCATGCTTGAGACCATAAAGGGATTTCTTAAGCTGACATACAAGGCTGGAGTCTATTTGTATAAAGCCAGAAGGTTGTTCCATATAGATTTCTTCATGCAAGTCCCCATGCAAGAAGGCGGATTTAACATCCATCTGATGGACTTCCCATTTGAAAGAGGCAGCAAGGGAAAGAACAAAGCGGATAGAGTTCATTTTGGCATCAGGGGAGAAGGTTTCAGTAGAGTCAATGCCTTCAACTTGCGAAAAACCCTTAACAACAAGACGAGCTTTATGTTTATCAACTTTTCCATCTGGTCCAAACTTGGTTTTGTAAACCCATTTACATCTAACAAGTTTTCATCCCTTTGGAAGAGGAACAAGATCCCATGTATCATTTGCCAATAACGAAGGATATTCTTCATTCATAGCTGCGTCCCAATCTGGATGGCCTGAAGCTTCTGCAAAGGTTTCAGGATCATAATTCGCTGAAGCTTGAGCCAATAAAGAAGAGGCTTTATCAAACTGAGAAAGTGTATGTCGTTGATCTGTAGGATCACCTGCAAGAGCACCTGCTGCATCCCGAGTAGCACGGACCCATTTTGGAAGCTGAGGAGCTAAAGGAGTATCTTGAGAAGGTGGAGGAGGAATGGCGTCCTCGCTATCATCATCTGAAGAAGAAATATTTTCAGAAGTAAAAGGGATAGAGAGAGGTGGCACATCCATCGAACTAGGCTCGTAGGCCACTATATTTTCAGCAAACTTTACATCTCTTCTAATGATAACATTTTTGGATTTAGGTGGAAAAAGTCTATATCCTTTGACATCTTCAGAATATCCAACAAAAATACATTTTTCACTCTTAGGTTCTAAGGGTTTATGTTTCTCATCGAGAATATGGGCCCATGCTTCACTTCCAAAAACATGAAAGTGACTTACTTCTGGTTTAATTGAGCTCCATGCTTCTTCTAGAGTGATATTCTTTAAAACCTTAGTAGGAATGTGATTTATTATGTAATTTGCACAGTTAATTACTTCTGCCCAAAAATTAAGAGTAAGTCCTTTAGATTGAAGCATACAATTAGCCATTTCCTTTAAGGTGTGATTCTTCCTTTCAGCTACACCATTTTGTTGTGGAGTATATGGAACAAAGTGTTGCATTTGAATTCCACGCTCAGTGCAAAAGTTGATGAATTTGTTGTTAACATATTCTCCGCCATTATCAGATCTTAGCTTAAGAATCTGATGTCCAGATTGTTTCTAAACAAAGGCCTTAAAGGCCAAGAACATGTTAAAGACTTCACTCTTGAGTTTTATGAAGTATACCCAAGTGTGTCTAGAGAAATCATCAATGAAAGTTAAGAAATACTCGTAGCTAGAGTGAAAAAACTAGAAGTGGACCACATAAATCACTGCGCACAAGCTATAAAGGGGACGAGGCATGCCAAGAGGCATGTTTTTCAAAACTATCCCGATGATGTTTCCCGAGTACACATCTAGAACAAACACCATATCTGCAAGATACCATAGGAAGACCTGTCGCCATATTTTCCTTACATAGATTTTGAAGGGAACGACAGTTTTAGTGACCAAATCGCTCATGCCAAAGTTTGCTCACTTCATCATTATGAGCAACAAATACCGAGGGAAGAGTTGATGAACCAAAGTTGTTAAACTTATACAACCTTGTAGAATCATCAACAATGCAAGTAGCTAAAATCTGTCTAGAATCTCTTAGGTCCTTAATTACAACATCATGAGGTGAAAATTCAACAGTTTTACCTTCACCTGAATGAGTTATCTGATATACAGATATAAGGTTGCAGGATAAAGTAGGAACACATAATACATCATTAAATTGACCATTGTCTAGATGAATAGTTCCAGTCCCTACAACACTAAGAGATCTATCATCACCAACATATATATTTTTGGTGTTACAATCATTTAAAGAAAAAAAACGTCTTTGTTTTTGGTCATGTGATAAGAAGCTCCAGAATCATGAAAATGAGAAGAAGAAGATACATTTAGTCCCTAACCAGACCGAGATGCTTGACAACCACATGCAGAAAGTGTTATTCCTAAAGATGAAGTTGAAGTTGAAGTTGAAGAGTGCTCCAAATGAATGTTATGCTTCTTCATTGTTGTTTCCAAGGCTTCCATCTTCTTAAAGTATTTGGATTCTAAGTGGCCATTTCGATTACAAAAGTTACAATGTCTATCAGTTTTCTTCCCTTTGTTTTTATTTGCCTTATCATTTTGTTGAATTGATTTTTCATTTTGAGACTAAAAGTGCTTAGGACCCTTGGTTGGTTTAGGACCATTCTTTTTAGGATGTTGCTTCTTAGAATTTTTTGAACTTGGTTGTTGCTGGGTGGCTAAGGCTTTCTTAAAAGAGTTTCCAAGATTAAGAAGACCAAGATGTAAGAGTTTTTCTTGTTCTCTTATTAAAGAATCACAAAAGGCGTCAAAAGAGGGGGACTTGTAGTCTTGTCCTTGAGAAATAAAGGCTTCTCTAGTAGAATGGAAGGTGGAAACAAACACAGAGTAGACTGGTCCCAACTTAGTAAAAATGGAATAGATAAGGCTACCATCTTCTTTCTTAACTTTAACACCTTCTAAGAGAAGTCTAAAGGTCTTGAACTTGGACAAAAAATCTTCAATGGAAGAAAAATTATTGGGGTCCAACGTAAGCAACTCATTTTCAAGTTGATGGGCTCTAATTTCATTTTTAATTCCAAAAACTTTATTGAGTTGTTTCATTGCTTCATCAGAGGTATCAAATTCTGCGATATGGAATCTAAGGTCTGGAGAAATAGACATCTCTATCAACCCACGTGCTTGATCTTGCCTATTTTCCCATTTGGCTTGTTTATCTTCATCTTTAGGTTTAGACTCTTGGCCTGAGGCTATTCTATAAAGACCTTTACTTCTAAGTAAATCCTCCATGTAGGACACCCATTGGAAGTAGTTGGTGCTGTCAAGAATAACTTGGCATGTACTTTCCATTTTAACTGAAACTGAAGTTGTAGATGTTGAAACTAAGTGTTCCAATGGAAAGATCTCGAAAAATTAAGCCGATTCAAAAAAATAGCTCTGAAAACGACTTCCAGATGAAGAAATTATGCCTTTTTGAATAAAAGTTGTTGAAGATGCCAACGAAGTACGTGAATGTTCGAAAGTGAATGATAATGTTATATTTTAAAAAAAATCTCCCCCCCCCCTCCTTTTTCCAAATTTAATCTAATTAGCTCACTTTAAAAAAGATTTTATGTGATCCACTTTTATAAATAAGTGAAAGTCACTTTTACAATGGTACTTTATGAGCCACCCACTAAATTGTAACTTAAATAAAAAATAAAGTGACTTTAGAATTATAAGTGACTCATTTTTTATAATGGGTGAAAACACTTTTACATAAACTAACTTTAAAACATAAGTTACATGTGTTTTTTGAAAAAGTAACTCAACAAAAAGAAAGGCTTGAACCGAAGACCTCTATTCTCATAAAGTAACTTTGGACCAAGTGAGCTAGTTTAAAAGGCTATTAATTTTTGGAAAAGAGGAAGGGGTTTTTTTTTGTTTAGTCACTGAAGCTTTAGAGTGTGTGCTTACTTGAAAAACTCTTTTTGCCTACAAAACAAAAAACCACACAACCAAACACGGACATGCAAAAAAAGAATCAAACCTTATGGCTTGAAGTTAGCTTTCGCCGAAAACTAAATATTTTCCTCAATATTTCTGATTTTTCGAGATCACACTACGGCGCGGCGGAAAAGAGCATACGCATGAGAAAAAACCTTCCTTTCTGTTTCTGATTTGCCTAGATCGCACAGAGTCACGGAGCAAAGAGCATATGCAGAAATGAAAAGTATAGATCCGGTAATAAATAACAGAGAGATAAATAACTAAAACTACAAATAAACACTGTATACCTCCAGATCTTAAAAATGACGTAGCTAGGGCTACGAGAAACCTTTTTGTGTGAAACGAAAGGGGTTCCTCACTGAAACAGATGCTCCTAAAACAATAGAGCAATCCTCTCAACCCGAAAGCAGTCAGAAACAATAGATCTAGGAAACAACAATTGGATGCAGTTGTATTGGCTTCGGATTTGGATCACCAACGGATGCAGCCCTTAAATAGCTTTGATACCATGTAGGAATTTACAGGGTAAGTACCTTAGATAGGACACCAAAGGACATCACTCACAAACAAATCACAAATCAGTACACCAGTATTTTTGACGTGGTTAAAACCCTCAAAGAGGGAAACAGTCCACAGCCTGAGCCAGCCACTTCAGGCAATTTATTAATGTAAAAAAAAAAAAAATTTACATAAGCTTCTCTCATGAACGATCACCTTACAAATTACCCTCCATGCTTTTTAAATAGAGATCATGGACCAATCGAGTGTTAAGCCACGGATCAAGAGTTGGTAATACCGTGGAGAGAATGAACCTTCAGATCACTTCATGTCTAGAACATATCATGACCATCGAATTGCAAGTTACAAAAGTACATAGTAAAGAAACAAACTTTACATAACTCTACATTAAGCCAAGTTATACTTAACTATTGTTGGCTTTGTTTGGGCCTGACTCAAGTTCAAAGTGATTTAGCCAAACAAATCCTGAACTACCGGCCCTTTCGGCAACAGTCCACGGAGTGCAAACTGAGGTCTCACCCAAGGTAGTATGAGAGGGTGTTGGAACCAAGTTTCCGCACCCTAGGGATGTCTTGATGGGGTATGGGAAGTTCGCGACCCGATCATATGTGCCCACGCTGCCCCGCGCAATTGTTTGACCTTCACGTAGTTTTGGTACAGGGGCGAAGAGGTACTGTCTAGATCCTTTACCCTCATTGTGTTATTATTATAGATCTGACTTAATTTTGTGGGTCCAGTAGTCTTAGCAATCATTCACATTCATAACAAGTGCGCGCAATCATAGACTGTAAAAAAATATAACAAAAGCATAAACATACAGATCTACGAACCAATGCACAATATTTCAGAATCAACTTAGCTTTTATTAAACTTTTGTTCAGTTACAATCCCAACTCTGCCCTGCACACTCAACTGCAGGGGTCCGCGCACACAGCTGCGAACTCTACCAGGCCTCTGCGCACTCAGTTGCAGAGCCTCTCTCTACTACTACGACCCAAGACTCAGACTTATAGACTTAAAGCGAATATCACACTCAAAAACCCATATCACTTAAGATCAATCCTCAAAAACTCTCCTCTACCCTTAGAGCCTCGCTCTTTTTATACATTCCCATGGTCCGCGGACCATGGGTAGGCCGACACATTCTATATTAAATTACAATATTTTTAGGGCAGACTACCCTAGACTCTCGCGCTCCACGCCCGCATTTTGCGGGGTCTTTACATTACATTGACCCAAAACTAGGCTTTAAGCCCCAAAAATCCGCTATGGGGGGATCCGCTGCCCAACAAGCCCCCAACACAATCATCGTGACTCGTCCCTAGTCACTCGGCTAGTGCGGTGATCTTTGCGCGAATCTCGACAATCTTCCTTAGCTCGACCCTGTGTTCTATCACAGACCTTATTACTTGCTCTAAACATCGAGTTGATAATTAAATAAGCCACATGAGTGGCATATATATACTAGACTAGGGCCGACTTGTCCTCTAACTGTCACCTTAAAATTTGGAATGGTTGACCTTTATGATAGGGCTGACTTGAGGCCGACTTTAGTTTACACATGTATATATTAATAAATTAATTTCTCTTCGACCATGAAGAGTTAGGAGGCGTGCACGCTATCACCAAAAAGGTCTTTCAATGGACTATCTGTTTATGAAGTTTACCCTTCCATCTCGACTGTCATTGACATCAATAACAACCTTTTTCAACAATGTTGTAGAAATTCCTCAACATGGACAATTGCCAAAGAAGGATCACCATCAAACTATGGGCAATTTTTGAAGCAACTTGGAGTAAGATGATTTGGATATCCTAGAATATTTTGAACATCCAAAACAGGGTATAACTCATGCAACTCCCACTGGGCCATTCACTATCCATATAACTTTTACAATACAAAATTGTGGAGTCGCCAGATGAGTGGATTAGAATAGGCTTTGAGATATACTCATCAATGAAAAAGTTGAAGTATAGGCTTCAGATGTCTAGGAGGACTCAACTCCTCCCCAATAAAAATGCCAAATTTTGGAATGAGGTAGACCCATTGTCTTACATATTTGGAAGAACTGAATTGCCTAAGTCATGTAAAGCAGTTCTTCCAACATGTAATCTCCTCACATTCCATCAAATTGTCAAAACTTATGCCACACTGGTGGGAGCAAAACACTGGAAGAAGACCTCAAGGCTAGTGAAAAGCAAATTACCATGATATCCCTCATGCAAGTTATGGGGTAACACTACCAAAGTTAAGCCGAGAATATAATATTTCCACTGGCCATTGTAAAGATCATGTCATGAAAAATAATAATATATATTTTGTTTTAATTGTTTCCCTGCAAATCGAGGGGTAAGAACTCCTAGCACACAACCTCCACAAACTTGGACCAAGTAGGAATGGAGCCACCTTCTCAACGAATTGTCCCATTGAGTGTCTCCCACTCAAAGCTGGAAGAGGACATCTTCAGTGTCACAAACAAGATTTCTTCTTCACAATTGAAGTGATTAACAAATATGCCTCTAATTGTGCAGCCAACTATCCCAATACCTGTTGTCCCATTGAGTGTCTCCCACTCAAAGCTGAAAGAGGACATCTTCAGTGTCACAAACGAGATTTCTTCTTCACAAGTGAAGTGATTAACAAATATGCCTCTAATTGTGCAGCCAACTATCCCAATACCTTGGCATCAATCTTACCTTGAAAAATGAGGATATCCAAATTGACATGTACTTTGAATGAGTTCATAAAGTGTTTGGATCACATAAATTATTTTGTATGTTATAACCATGGTTCATGTTTCTCATGAGACAATAGTTTTGTGTCTCATTTTTCATATTGAGTCATATATGTATTATGAACACCTCTCTCTCTCTCTCTCTCTCCGCAACCCTGGTAAAATTGTGTGTGTACATATTTTTATAAAAAGAAAGGGCACAAACATCAACTAACTGCCAGGTAGTGGTCAACTGGACATCTAAATCCATAGCAGAAATATAGGTAGAAGGTTGCAAGCTAAATCTAAATCTACGACTTGTTCATGTCAGTGAAAGTTTGAAACCAACCACTTTTCATCTTGATTCTATATTTTCAAAATAACCATTTAAGAAACCTTAGTTTTTACAAACCATCTACAAACTGCACCTGTTTTATTCATCAAATCGATATGACATTTAGGTCCTAGGACTTATGAGAGCCTTGACAAGCATATACGAGAGGTGGCTGGAGTATATTTGGTAGTGGAAGAAAAGTTTAAAAAACCGTAAACAAATTATGCTCATACTGTTTGGTGATGAAAAACAAGCTTTTTAAATGTTATTTTAAAACTTTCTAAATTAAGAAACCAACTCCAACAAACATCCAGCCTTTAAAATATAGAGCTCATTCGGGGAACAAAATTTTAGATCTGATAGGTATAAGAATTTGAATGGAAGTCCATCAGCCAATTAATCCAAACAGCACATTTCTAGAACTTACAATTTGTGTGGAGCCAAGCTGCACAACACCATGTGGCATTACAGCAACAACAGCAATCGTCTGCATACAGAGAAATTTCTCAGTTTTCAACATGAAGCACTTTACAATGTGCACCATTCAAATAAAAATTCAACAGCCATTATTGACATAAGCAGAACTATGAAAGTTCCCAATAATTAAACTCAAGCATCACCACTAAAGAAGATAAAACCCTAACTGCTAAAATTTGAAATAAAACCCACCTTGATTCCCGCAGAAAATTGGTTCTGCCATCCTATGGGATACTGCGATTACAATAGACACGTCATTACTAACCAATGTTATTATTGACAATAAAAAATGTAGTTTCTATATGCACAGAATAACCACAAAATTTCTCACTTGCAACTGTTTTCAGAACAGTGAGCTTGTATTCTTAAGTATAGAAAACAAAAGGGAATCGATCACTGTTGTAGGGTCTTAAATCAACAAATGGACAAATAATTTCTTACATGTAAAAATTGCAGAGATGGAGAGAACAGGTGTGGTCCCTTAGAGGACAATTAATTGGGAGACAGCTTTGAAGTCTTCAAAAATAAATACAAATTTAAAGAGAGCACTAAATGAGCTCAAACAAATCATCTCTTGAAACCACCATACAATATGAGATATCTTTGCTAATGTGAGCTTACAAACCAGCAAACTTCATTGGACATGGTGTAGTTACTAGTAGCTCTATGATCATAAACATAAATAGCTGCAACCTGTCGCAATCTTCAAAACCATAACCTACTTTTAGCAATCGAGCCATGTTGTTGGTAACAAAGCAGAACTTGTGTTTTAATAGTTTACCTCAAGATTTTTATTTTCATAAACTGACACTGTAGAATGTGCTTCATTAGTGCAGTTCCTCTCTCCAAAGACCCATTGATGCTTACCAGTAAATGCCACATGTCCAATAATGCTGCATTAAATAAAGAATGGGCCACAATTAGCATCTGCCCAATGAAGCTAGAGAGACTATGCAACTGAGGCCAGAACTTAGAATGGATCTCATGCAAGTTCATATTCATATTACAGCTTCAGCAAATGACACAGTTGTTATGAAACAAAAGCTTCAATTACTCAATTAAAATGACAGTAGCAATCTTACTGCAGCAAAATTGCAAAGCAAAACATGAAAAGACTAATTTATGCATGCAAACTGGGCTTATCCTTGACAGACTTGAGGTAAAATAAACTGGAAACATTCTGTCTTTGATATATAAAACAATGCTGCTTGTGCTTTTCTAGAATTTTCCAACTGTTTATACAAAAAAGAACCTAATCATAGCTGACTAGTAGCATAACAAGTTTACTCCACATAGACACAACACCATCTTAGTTAGCCAGCACAGTCATATTTCAAAATCACATGCACCTTATCCATTCAACTGACAACCAAAACTTTGGCAAAAAAATATAATATTTCATTCATGCAGGCAAAATGGAAAGACACCCCTGCTCACCCCCACCCTCCCTGAACCTAAAAAGGCCACCTTCATCTAATATTTGATTCAACGTAACTATTTGTGTCCCCTTTAGTGGAAGGTCGGAGACACTAAAACACCATTTCTGGTTGTCAAAAGGCCAAATTTGAGGTGGTTTCTTCTATGGTCAATAATTCAATTCTCCCCAACCTCCTTCCTTGGAAGTTGTCCATTTAGGGCAACAAACAACATTGGATGCATAAAATTGAAATTTTAGGTTGTATTTGGAAGTGTCACAATGAAATTGTGCTTATAAACAGGGAAGTTGTATTAAACTTTTTCATGGACTGACAAAGTGGCAATGCTAAATAAATTGTCATTGCAGATCCAGGATCTAGTTAGTGTTGACGAACATAAACCACTTTCACCAGCTATTAGAGTTTTGGGGAGGAGATACATGCATAATAAGTTGGATCCCGCCAGACCTTTCTCCAGCTTGAACTCCAAATCCATCCTAAAAATAACGGTAGGGCCCTACCCAAAGCCCTAGGGTACTTAGTCCCATAACAGAATTGGCGACACTCCACTGGGGATAACAATCTTGTTATTCCTAGTTTGGGTTGTTCTGTGTCAATCAGGGCTCAGTTCTTGGTTTGCTTGTTGTGACAGTATTGTTTGATCCAGTAGAATCTCAAACCGTAAGTCTGATCTTTTTGATCTGGCTTTATTTTTTATTTTTCTTGCAAAGCTTTGTATACGCACTATCGTCTGTTTACAGTAGCATACACACGCTTGTTTCTGTGAAGTGAACCCACGTATACGCAAGTTTCCTTTATCAGAAGCACGTGTACACGCCTCTGTGCTTGAACACAGTAGCTTTTACGCATTGTTTTTTCAAATCTCTCTGCCCAGAAAGATTTGTTTCTTGGACTGTTTGGTCTCTGAGTGGTCAATTTCTGTCTTTAGAATTTTATTATTCAGTAAACTTACTGTTTTGAATTCTCTTCCGCTTTGAAAAGTTTTGGCCTAAGTTTGCTTTTGAGTGAGTTTTATGATTTGTGTTTTGGCACACGGGACTTCTTGCTGAGGTTCTTGATTGTTCTGGTCCTCCAGAACAGCAGATTGTTTTCAATCTTAGTGTCAAGCTCGATTATTGGTCTACTTGCTTTGCTTTCCATCATTTCGTGGCCTTACACCTTTTCTTGCTTTTTGAAAGTTTCTTTTTGACAAATTTGAAAGTGTTTCTTTCCTGATTTCTTAGTTAGTTTGTCAAAGCTCTTTGCTGCCTTTTGGGTCGTTTAGTACAAGTTGAAGTTTTTTTTGTTCAAGTTTTCATTCGTTGTCGAATTTGTGACTTGCAAAGTTTCCTTGTGCTCTTCTTTCGGTCTTTGAGTCTTTGGTGGCATTTAGAGTGCTTTCGAAAGGTTGTTTTCATTGCTTCTTGAAAAAGAAAGGTTCTTAAAAAACATTGTTTTTGTCTTCTTTTTCCAAGTTTGATTTTGGTTTCTTTTGATTTTTTGAAAGTGAATTGTGATCTTTTTGGATTTGTCCTTCTTGTTTGGAAAAGATTTTGTATTCAAAATTTGTATTCTTTTCAAACACTTAAGTTGGCTTATTAATAAGTTATAAACAATTGCTTTCGTTCTTTTTAGAGTAATCTAGGATCTTGCATCTTCATGTACACCTTGCATTAGGGTAGTTTTGCATTATTAAAGCATCAATAGCCTTTTTAGTTTTTGTGAGTGTGAAGTGTGCTTTATGAAAAGAAAAGAAAAAGTTTTTGCTTTATAGATGTTTCATAGAACCCAAGTAGAAATTTCTTTTCATCGAAGAACAAACGTGCATTCATATAAATTAGTTTTTCATTAATTTCTTTTGCGTCATACAAACACCATTGGTTTCATTTCCATTTATCCCTTTGACTTAAAAGAACAGCCATTTAAAATCAAGCACTTGATAAAATAAACTAAAACTTTTTGTATTGTCATCAGAATACACCAACAAGTTTAAGTTTATTTAGGGCCTTGGATTAGGCGAGAGGAGAGTAAACTCTCCAAGGCCGCTCTAAATTGTAAAACATAGAAGTCTGATTAAAAAGCGAAATCCAATAGCATTAGGGAGACTGGGAAAGCTTCGTGACTGAGAGTTAAGCACGAGGGTTCGTGAATATAAGGACGAGAGATACCCCCTCTCTTACTCGTCAGATCCTACCTCACGACTGTTTCACCTGGCTTCTAATACGAGTTGGTGTCCATAGTTGCCTATCCTAGGGATCCACACAGGTGGCTGCGGAGGAGAATCCCATGGCACCTGAGGTTAACATTGCATCACGTTCAGCAGTACTTCTAGAGGGCACCCTTGCGAAGCTTAGGGGCTTGCACCGGCAAATGCTGTTGCCTGGAGGTCAGCGTAACTACCTCTGATACCTTCGCTAGTAGGCCTGGGGCGTAATTACCCCAGTCTATTTTTGAAAGGCCCTTATTATTAAATTTCTTGTATTTTGGTGTCCAGTCCTAATCACCCGAAGCAGAAATACTTGGAAGTTGTTTGGTTGCTAATATCTTTAGGAATATTTTAGTGAGTGTTCTATACTCCTAGTCAGCCTAGCTTTTAATTTTCTTGAGTCTTTAAGTAGATTTTATAAAAAAAATAATTCGAAGTGGTTGACTGACCATCTCGACAGTCTCAGAGACTTCGTGGGCTTTCACCTACGAGTCCAAAGCCTTCTCCTAGAAGGCGCTTTTAATTTTCTTGAGTCTTTAAGTAGATTTTATAAAAAAAATAATTCAAAGTGGTTGACTGACCCTCTCGACAGTCTCAGAGACTTCGTGGGCTTTCACCTACGAGTCCAAAGCCTTCTCCTAGAAGGCGTAGGCTACAAGTCCAAAGCCTTCTCCTAGAAGGCGTAGGAGTGATTCTACCAGTGGTTTCCAACCAGTGGCAACAGGCACATCAGAGATTGATCCTCCGCTTGGGGGCATTAGTTCACAAGATAGACCTAGTCCTAGCACAGAGTTAGAGAGAAACCCACCAGTTCTTTCTCGAGTACTCTTCCAGTTGGAAGATAGTATTGAATTAGAAGAGCTTTCAGAGTCGATTGCGGCTCCGAATTCTCCTCTTTCTCCTGATCATCCAGACGTTTTGTTATACGTTGGAACTCCGACTCACAGGCCTTCAAGCCAACCTGTCTTCATATCTCAAACTAAACAATGATGCCATCTCCACAAATCAACCGTGGCCACAAAACCCAGCTGCAAAATTTAATGAAATAATTTTGTTGCTGCAAAAAGGAAAACTCGTTGCTGCAAACCCTTGTGACCTTAGATCTCTCTTTCAGAGTCTTCTAGATAGCTCTAATACCATGTTAAATTTCTAATACTAGCCAAATTTATTTACTCACAGCAAATTAATTTATCCCCGACAGTTTAGTTATCTGCCCACATAGATATTGATTTGCAAAAAAATAAAATCACTAGTATTTCTAACTTCTAGAATCAAAAATATGCAGCGTAAATAAACCAAAGAGATCAATCACACATTGCAAAATTAATTAACCCCGAATCAATTCTCTATCATTTCATTATCTGGAAAATCTGGATTTTCCGACCCACACAAATAGAAGGAAAAATACAAAACTAGAACCTACAACTCAACTCCCTCAGAATGAATTCGACCCGGGTAAATCGGCCCTAAGGAAATCTACCTCCAGTTGAAGTCAGCCTGAAGAACTCAGCCTCCAGCCACTCGATCCGCGCCCTCCAACAACTCAATCTGTGCCTTGCCACTTATGGGCACTAGAAAAACCCTAACACTCGAACAACTCGGCCTCCTCCAGACAAATACAATCTCCCTCCAACAACTCAACCCTGCAATCTCCTCCTAGTTGGCCTCCTTGGATTTGCACGAACCCGCTCGCACTTCCCCTTACATACGCACTGGTCCACTAAGCCACACGCACTGCAAAGAAAATCGCTATATCTAAATGATAACTCAATCGCACAAATTGTGCTCTTCTTCTTGTATCTTCACCTCCTCACTAGGCTCCCTATATCATCTTCATTTAGTCCAATCCCTAATCCCAATCTCCCTTCTAGTACCATCTTGGAGATCAACAGTTGAGATTGTTTCTAAGTCACTTAAATAATTAAATTACTTAACCTTAGAAAATAACTCAATAGTCCACAATAATTAATTTACTTTAATTATTGTACTTTTCCTAAGTTAAACTAAGTTGTTGATTTTTTGTGTAGCATCGAGCGATATTCCCACAATACCAAAAGGCCACCCAAGTCAGCCAAAGAAAATTATCGAAATGAAAATTAATATTATGTATGTTTGGGCTTTATGTAGGCCCCAAATGGTCAAGTCAGCCCCACCATGAAGGGGTGTGACTTTTGGTCAAAAAGTCAACCATTTGACTAATATAAAAACGCAAGTTGACCTCCACATTTGTACCAATTCAGATCACACACATTCTTCTACTTTCTGATTCACACATGCGAAGTCAAAAAGAGCAAATTTGAAGGTTGAATGAAACAAAGAAGTGGCCATTTGACTGAGTTTGACCTACTCTATTTGACCGAGAGCTTAACTAAATTTGACAGCAAAAAGGGAGGAAGTTTGATTGTAGAAGAAAGGAGACTTAAACGGCAGATTTGGGCCACAATCAACCATATGTGACAACAATTGATCGTAGGGCCAAGTTGGCCTTAGGCCGAAATTTTAGATTGTTGACCAACATTGACTAGCTAAGATTTGACCAAGTTTGATTGGTATCTTGGATTTGTAAATATTGTTGAAGAACAATTTCTCCTTAGAAAGAAAAGTTGTTGGGTTTTCCTAGGGTAAATTTGTTCTCTATTGTGCTTGGCTCTTTCCTTATGATCATACTGCTTTCATTGCATTACTGTTGGGATTTAAACTGTATATAAAAATTATATAGATAATAACAATCGTAATTAATGAATGATTAACTAATAATTAGTATCGAAGAGTCATGTCTCTAAGGACATAACAATTCGTGAATGGGTACCTACCTAGGTATATAACTAGGACCCTCCTTTGTAATCAAATCATCGTCTCATATATCTTTTGTAGTCAAACACACACACATATAATAATATGATGGATATTTTTGTATTTCAGATATTCGGAATCTCTCTGCTGTGTATACAAACTTTGTTCGTTACATTAGTATCAGAGTTGTTCGATCCTCTGGCCGCTCAACTGCTACATGGAGCCAGTGTGATCCGACCTTTGGCCATCAACTTGTCATCAACTTCATGGTCGTCGTGATTCAAGCGTTTCGCTACACAAGTCTTTGGAGGTTCTCCATTTTGCTATCAGGCCCTTGGCCATTTAAAAAAAGAAACAAGAAATATTATCAAGAGAGAATATATGAAGGAAAAAAAAAATACTATAAAAAAAGAAAGAGTAGAAAAAAAAATTAAATTAATATATATATATATATAAAACAGTGTCACCACCCACAGTCGCACCACAATCGTCAGCAACCTACAACAACGGCCACTATTGTCGAAAGAATTCAGCCACTGCCCGTGCAACACCTCAAGACCGTCGTGCTCAAAACCACTACGTCTGCAACCACCCAAGCCCAACTATGTCGCCCTTGCCTGCTTGTGCTGCAATCGCAACCTAACAGACCATCGCCTTCATACCAATTACTAGGCTATCACCCATATGCTGTAACTTACTGCAAGTCACCTACGTTGTTGAAACCACTGTAAATAGAGAGTCACTACCACTGTCTCAGCCTGTGGCCAAAAGAAATACAGGCATTACTAATCCACAGCGGTGGCATAATCAGAAATTGAAATTTCATCGAAAAATATGTCACGATTTTTGCTCCAAGTCATTTCAATCCCAATAATTAATTAACGTGAGAGGTTAATAATCCCCATTGGATGAACCTAAAATTTACAACTTACAATCCAAGATTAATTAATTAACATTAAAGATTATAAAAATTACAAAAGCAAATATATATGTTAAAATCCACAAGGAAAAAATAGGAATTAACTTTATAAAAAAAAAAAAAAAAAGTTTTTATTATATTTTGAAAGGTGACTTTAGAAGGAATAAAAAAAGTGAAGTCCTAAATTTCAAGGAAAAGAAAAGGAAGAAAAGAAGAAATATTATTGCGAAAAGAATAAAAGGGGTATTAAAAAAAAACTCTGTAAAATTATAAAATATCAAAAAAGAGCAAACCATGAGTTACACGAATAAGCCAACATTTTGGACTAGATGTCCATTTCGTTTAACAAAAATTGGGTATATATATATATATATATAGAGAGAGAGAGAGAGAGAGAGAGAGATATATATATATTAATATATTAGAGGCAAAATCTCCACGTCCTTTTCTTTTAACTTGTTGTAAGACATGTCATCGAGATCTTTATATTTCTCTTATGATACATTGCTTTTTTGTTGAAGCCTTGCGAGTTCTTTCTCTAATCTTTTTATTTGTGTCCGTGTATTACTTTGATTAGAGGAAGAACTTGCAAGGCTTCATCAAAAAAGCAATGTATATTATAAAAATTGCAAATTATATTGTCCAACATGTGGGAGATTATTTATTACCGAAGAACATCAAAGTAATATATTACTTTGACACAAATAAAAAGATTAGAGGAAGAACTCGCGAGGCTTCAACAAAAAAGCAATGTATATTATAAAAATTGCAAATTATATTGTCCAACATGTGGGAGATTATTTATTACCGAAGAACATCAAAGTAATACACGGACACAAATAAAAAGATTAGAGGAAGAACTCGCAAGGCTTCAACAAAAAAGCAATGTATCATAAGAGAAATATAAAGATCCGATGACATGTCTTACAACAAGTTAAAAGAAAAGGACGAGGAGATTTTGCATTTAAAGACATTGTCAAAAATTACTTGCGAAGGTCAAGAAGTCCAAAGGTACAAGGAAAAAATTAAAAGAAGAAAATGATAGTCTCAAAAAAAATTTGAATGATAATCTGTCAGAGAAGGAAGAAGAAAGTTTATGTTTAAAGAACCTTAATAAAAGGTTATTAGAGCCAATCAAAAGTTTAAAAGATGAGGAGGACAACAAAGAATAAAGTCAACAATTCGGAAAACGAAGAAATTTCATGTCTAAGGAATCATAATCAAAACCTTCTTATGCAAATAAAGAAGCTTAAAGCTGACAAGAAGTCGCTAAAAGACAAGTTAGAACAATGTACTCAAGAAGAAGTATTGAAGTCTTCAGTTGTAACAGTCCAAGTTGAAGATAAAGGAACGAATACCGATCCAGTCAATATCACAACTCAAGAAGAGGATAAACCTGTTGAAGTGAAGACGTACTCAGAAGTTGCAGTTCAAGCAATATAAATTTTGAGTGGAGTTTCGCAATTAATCAAGTGGCCTATGTACCTGAAAGAAATCAAATTACCTTCAATAAACCAAGAAATCACCACAAACAAATTAAGGAGAAATTAGATCACAAGAACTCCTTATTGACATCTGAATTACAAGAGCAGACAACTCAATTAGTCTATATTTGTATCATTTAGAACAAAAACAACAAACTTCTATTCCGAAGACTACTAATGTCACCACAATTCAATCTTGTGATAAAAATCCATCTCAAGTTTCCAATAACTACAATATTCCACAAAAGATTGATTTAGGATGGTTAGATCCCTTCTCAATTCGACAATTTTGTTTGTCACTCAAAGGATCATATCATCTTGTATCATAAAAAATGACAAATCAAAGAATTATGAAAGATGCGAGTAGATTACAAGTCAAAGAAACAGATGACACACCTTGTCAACAATAAGCTTTGGGGACAAAGCTTTCTGAAGAGGAAGGCAATGTTATGAATTAAATATATATAAAAATAATATAAATAAATATAAATAATAAAAATCATAAATAATGAATAATTAACTAATAATTAGTATTGAAGAGTCATGTCTCTAAGAACATAACCATTCGTGAACGGGTACCTACCTAGGTATATAAACGGGGCCCTCATTTTAATCAAATCATCGTCTCATATATCTTCTGCATTCAAATATATCTTCTGCATTCAAACATATATATATATATATATATATATATATACTATGATGGATATTTTTATATTTTAGATATTCTGAATCTCTCCGCTGCGTATACGAACTTTGTTCATTACAGAAATCATTGGAAAGTAATTATCAGATCAAAAGAGCAAATTCTACTGTGCATCATTGTAGAAATTTAAATATTAGGAAAGAAGACATAAATAATTAGAAGAGACAAATAATGTCTTCCACTTGCTAAGACACGACGCTGATGTAGAAGACCTTCTGAAGCTACTTACATCAACATAAACAAGGTCCTAGGACTTCGACCTTGAAAGGTAAGAGAGAAAGAATTGGCAGAAGCAAAGGTAGATGCATAGATCTTTCTACAGAAAAAATAACACACTATTATCTTTAGAGATAAAAAACAAACATCACCAAGGAATCAAGGATCCAACACAGAGAGCACATCCCTGACTTCTCTTGCCAACGATCATTTATTAGCATGAGCATTATTCAACAAAGTTACAGTGGCTTTACTTTGATAGACCATGCCTAGCTGTTTGTTAATATTCACATCACTACATCTCATTTTATTCCAATTATGGGGAGCACTGCTATGTGGGCGCACATGAGTGTGAAGAATACACTTCAAAAGCAAATGTCCTATTGTTATTGCAAATTCCAGGGTCGGGGTGGGGGAGGAGCATTTGGGAGCAGGGAGATGCATGGGGGGACATCCGGGAGCACTGCCAAATTTGAAGGAAATTTCCACCGAGGGAGGTTGGGGGGGGGCAGCATCAAAGACTCAGCCTGAGGGCATCAATATATAGAGTAAAGACTCAATCTTGATTGAGGGTTTCTCATGTGAAGAATCATTGACTAAGAAGAATGGAGAAGTGGAGAGGATCAAGACTGACTGTCTATTCTTTTCTTTTCTTTTTTAATTTTAAACCTTTATGGGAAAAAATTCCACCAGGGGGGGTGGCGTCAAAGACTCAGTTTGAGGGCATCAATATATAGAGTAAAGACTCAATCTTGATTGAGGGTTTCTCCTGTGAAGAACCATTGATTGAGAAGAATGGAGAAGTGGAGAGGATCAAGACTAACTTTCTTTTCTTTTCTTTTTTTCTCTGTTACACAGGAACCGTTTCCAAGAGTTGGGAAACCCATTCCAATAGTTCCTGCGCTCCCGGGAGCTTTGGAACTGTATGGGAACGTTCGCTTTTCAAGGGGAGTTGCAATGGGATCTTGGGAAAGTTTTGGGAGCTTTGAAGACTGTTTTTTTGGAGTTCCCGCGTTCCTTGGAGTTGGGGAATACAAACCCTGTAGAGAAATATGCTGAACTGCCCACAAAACATGAGCCCAAGTTGAAACCTTCGCAGGAAGAAAGGCCAAAGACATCCTTAACACTGATATCCTTAATTGAGAAACTCGAGCAATCTCTTAATGTGTTAAGGGAGTGTGTGGGACCTCGATGTAAGGGCGATATTTGGGATGTTATGCTCATGAGTATTTCTTTTGTTGTTTATGTATATATATGACAAAAGATTGTGTGTGCACATTGTATGTGGTAGTCAATGCTTAAACATTAGAGTTTCTTTACTTTTTCTCTTAAGAATAACTAGAAAAACATATGCAAAATTGTTCCTTTGTATTTTTAAGCCAGATTGTTTCAAAGACACATCATGTGTCATAATGCTAATATTTTATATATATAAAAGGGAGAGACTCAGGGAGAGAGACACCCAAAGAATATATTTATATATATAAGAGATTATATATTCATTATTTATATATTTAAAACTAAGTTGCAAGAAACGTCGGGCAGGAGGCCATTTCCGTACGGAAACGAGTACGAAACGCTAAAACGCGTGTGGTACGACCGTGAAACGCATTTCAGGCCGTACTGCCACGCTAGTACAACCGGAAACGCGTTTCACAACCGTACGACTCACGTTTCAACTTTTTACTTGTGTTTTTTTTTATTTTTTTAATTTGTTTTCTAATTTATTTTTAGGTTATCCTAATGACTTCTAGTTGCTTCTAGATCCCTATCAAAAGTTATAAAAGTGAATTTTTGCCCTAGTGTTGATATACAGTTCATCAAGAAGTTTGAGGCATATGCAGTTCATGGTAATGTAGTAAAAGTGATATTCTCCTTTATTTTTCATTTTCATCCTTCTACATAAATTTTTAACATTACCATGAAATGACTCAAGATGTTTGAGAGTGGGTTCGCCCTCATTGGATTTCATATGGAGAAGTTAGAATTTTAGATCTCACTCAAAATCCAGCAGACTTATCTGTTTTTCAGGATTTCAAGATTGGGGAGATTGCAATGTTTCCATTGGATTTTATCATGTACTAGGGTATGGAACTTGTATTTAATCAAGAGAACCAAGCTCTCTATGCAGGGGAGACTCCCAATATCAAGAGCATGTAGGGTACTAGGGTGTGAAACTTGTATTTAATCAAGAAAACTAAGGTCGTTCAACTATGTAGGAAGAGACTCCCAATCAAGCACGAGACAAGAAATTAGAAATTTCCCGTGGCTGATTTTGGATAGTTCTATTTTCATTATGTGATCATTCATGAGTAAATGTGATGTCAATTTAGAGACTTATAGTTTATGCATTGACAATTGACAATTTTATCATAATGTAATAAATTAGAATGTATCATATATGCTTTATGATTGCACATATTTCTTAAATGTCCTAATATATAAGGGAGTCAAGTTAAAGGGGAATATAACCCTGAAAACACCATTCTGAATAGCAAATTTTCAGAGACCAGAGGTTTAGTTAGTGACTCCAAAATTCTCATCTTTTATCATACCTTAAGCATACACACTTGCTAAAGGTCCATTGAATCTGATTGAAGGTAAAATTCCAAAAATGTATTTCCACCACCCCTTGGAGTCATTTACGTTGATCTCTACATTCAAATACTCTGCACAATTCCTGTATGACCAAAACTGTGAGTGATACAAAAGGAAGAGTCACTTCAACAAATAGCATTGAGAAACATGTGACATTGGAGATCTCACTTTTCCAATTAAATTCATTGAATATATAGTAAAATCTAAAAGCTACTCTCGATCTCCAAAATCTGTCTGGAATCTGGATAGTATCTCTTTCAAACATCAGGAAACTGCCCTTACCAAATATCAGGCACTGGCCGAGATAGAAAGAAACAAACAAACAAAGAAAATTAAAAAAAAGGGGGGGGGATTTGAAACTCAAGGAATAGTTGCATCGATGAAATATAGATTTTTGCAGGAAGGAAGATCTAGAAGAAGTTCAACCTCCCGACCAAAATCTAGGGAATATAAGGCTGACATTAGAAGATCTGATTTTCATATTAATAAATTACTCCATGAAATTCTGAAGCAGAGTTATTTTATGGCCTTTTATCAGACCTGGACTACCAGAGTTCAGATCCTTCTAATAAATATGGGAATGCTGATCCTTTTGGAGGCCAATTCCCACAGGTAGAGGAAGACAGTGAAAATAATGACTCAGACAACTCTGTGAATAATTTGTTTGAGAAAACCTGGAATGCTAATCTGAGCTAGAGAGTATGAAATATTTTTCCTTTTATGTTGAATTGAAAAGTTTGTTGAACATTGGTGATTGTATGAAAATCATTTATATTAATATATCATCTATAGAATTGGTACGTTTAATGTTAAATCTCTAGCAAAACATTTTTTAAGTGAAAGAACGTATGGCAAGTGAGAGCAATCTGGGTTCAGTTTGTATCAATTTCTGTAATCTATTCCCTTTCAAAAGGGAAGAATCTATAACATCTAGCCAAAAGGGGAAAAACAGCTTCACATTGAGTGCAAGCCAGAAATAATAAGTACCTGAAGTTCTCCCCTGATCTAACTGACAGTAGCAGTGAAAACAGAAAGGAAAAGAAACATCAAACACCTAAATCCCAAATCAGATGTAGCATGGAGCAGAAAACCTTAGACATCAGACCCAACTTCAAAGATTGAAAAGACGCGAAAAAAATAGGAATGTAAAGATAAAAAAAAAACTAACTTCAGAGGTATATCCTGCAAACAAATTTATACATACCCTTCTCCAAGTGAAAACACCTGATAAGACATCTTCGCCACAGCTGGGCCGATTTGATCCCCAATAGACCACTTGTCTTGACCAGAGGCCCCCTCACATCCACTTCCGGTGGTATTGAGAGGCAAACTGGATACCATATGTGCAGAAACATTTGTGAGAGCTGAACTATTTCCAGATTCACAGTAACCATCTTCCCATGTCAGCATCCTGCAATGTCAATGATGAGAAACAAGACCCTTCTTACTTCAGCAGCAATTTTAAAGACAATCCAATTTAATGGGCAAATATTGATGACGGTACCATCTACTTAAAAACAAAATTCACCTAGAATAAAAATAGTTATTTGTCATGCATAGTTTAGTTAACATGATCTATACTTACTCTCAACAATCAGCTCAAACCCAAGAAGGAAAAACACAGATAAAACCTATGGCAACAATCTAAGTCATTAAGCATCACATTTTGGTTTAGAGCTAGCAGATCTGAAGTATCACAGTCCCATTTTTCTAAACAAGCATAATTGTCATTCAAAAATGGTGTTGGAGCAACACAGAATAATACAACCATAGGACAATGATTCCTGGAACCAGAAATTTTAAATGTTTTAAAAACACCACCAAGCACTCAACAACTAGTTTTGCACCAACAGGTTTGGGTGTTTTGCCCACAAACTCCAGACTCCAGAGTAGAATCATGCAAAAGCAGTTTCCTAAATCATTTCAAAAGTCTTCAATTGAGTTACTGAAAACCAGGGCCCGGAATATTTACAACACTAATGTGAAAATTCGACAAATGTTGGAAAATGAATTTGACCAATTACCTGGAAAAAAAATATTCAATGTATAAACGGGATTCCGAATGACATTTTTATAATTCTGCTACGAGATCATAGTGTGCTAGTATAGTCAAGAATAAAAATGTTCAAGGATGTCAAATATCAGGCTACTATCATGGATCAATCAATATTATGTCCATGAATATCAATTGTTCAACAGAAATTTGATCTTCTGAGAATCATGGGAGAATACAACAAAACAGAACTTGTTTTTTGACACTTGCGAGAAAAAAAATGTTCCTCACTAGTAGCCAGAAAAAGCGATGCAAATACCACATGACATAGTCCTTTATTGAATTTCACCAAACACTTTTTTTTTACTAGTAGCCAGAAAAAGTGATGTGAATACCATATGACATAGTCTTTTATTGAATTTCACCAAACACTTTTTTTTTAGTGCCGGTGAAGAGGGGGGAAGGGATTTGGTGGGGGAGGGGCAGCAGTCTAGCACAATTTTTCAATAGCTGTCCATGGTCATCAGGCTTGAGTTCATTAAGAGAACCCCAAAAACTTGGTTTCTTTCATATCGTTCAGACACCTCTAGCCTTTTTTTAAGGTTTATCACTGAAATTTCAGAGAAACAACTTACACGATTTACTTCTTCAGGTTCTTTCTCATTAGGAACTAAACTTTTCAAACTCCATATGCATTTACCACTCCTCGAATCAGTATAGACTCTCAGAATATTGACATATTTGAACTGCGAACCCCAGTGAGTCGTCTAGGAGAATCATATTTACAAGCAAAGATATGAATGAACAGAACGGAGCATTTCAAGCGTTCTAGAAACTCCTTTCTCAAAATATGGTGTGTACCAGAGATCGAACGAGAAAATAACAATCATATAGAACAAGAAGAAGCTATTTTCATTCAGCAAAATAATTCCCGGAGTTATTATGTTAAAATTCAGAAAATGGCCTGTACCTAGATGCATCCTTCTGAAAATCATACAGAACAACAATACTATATTCCTTTCAGCTGATGAAGGCTTATGCAGGCAGACAGGTACAACAACTTAAAATACCGCTTGCATACACAATCGTCATTTGCAGTTGTGAATGAACAACGATTTTTGCATTAGGCATCATCAAGTACATTTTGTACTTTCATAAATGGCCAGGATACCTGAAGAGTTCAAGCCAGTTTCAAAACCATCTTAAAAAAGAAAATGAATCTCGGGATGTCAAAATTTATCTTCCCTTCCGGGGTCAAGACATGTAAGTATGGTGATTACAGGATTTATCTGACAGATCCATACAACTATACATACAAATTATTCATCCAAAAATGGCCACATGTTTGGGCGTTTTACCTAAAAATTGTAGCAGTGGATTTATAGGCCATCAGTGAGTGGCGGAAAATTTGAGCATATTACTAATTCAATTAAATTTCATGTTTTCTTTATGAAGTTTCGACTAAATGATGAAAATCTAGCAGCTCCCAGAATAATACAAATGCAAACACTTACTGCGATTAAAAAAAGCACAACCGTACTTCTTTTTCGTCAAAATAGCCAATAAACAAGATACAGTTCAACTATGATCACAGAACTTACATGCGGCTCCGATGTTTCAGCTTCCAAAAGACGGCATAATTCCACCCAGTGTTGCAGCAAAGGCCTCGCAGGGTCTGCTTTAATATTGTTTCCATTTCCTCGGACTTTGATCCTCCAAATCTTACACGGTTTCCGCGCCAATCCGCCCCCTCCAACTCAGCGTAGCCGTGGCCTGTTACCGATCAAATCAGTTATCAAAACGTGTTTTCTTTCGCTACTCTTCACTAGCTAGCTCTGCATGAAGCCCTCCCTGCTTGTATTCGGCGCAATCCAGCTTTCCGTTTTCTTGGAGGCGGGGCAGTGCTGAGCGGCAAATTGTCCATTTCTTCCACCGTCAAATACAGTATTTTCTCCTGTACGGGACTACCAAAAAGAAACGTCAGGGTTTCAAAGCTATCGGAACAATTAAGCAGAAATGCTGGTAGCTTGCAGTAAGAACTTAGTACCGTATGTTTGCACTGATCGATCAGCCATAGCAAAATTAAAGCCAGGGTCTGCTAAAGAAAAACAATTCAGTTCCTATTCTCCGTGTTATTTTGAACGCTTTTCAGAGATTTGAACAGCAGGGGGTTAAGAAGGCCTTTTTCACTATGTTTTTTCAAGCTTTAGTGCTCTGACATAGAAATACTTAACAGAGGGGCAAAAAATATAATTCGACGGAGCAAATACTAAAGCCTTGAAATATCTAACTCTACAACCTCGATGTTGAGCGGAAAAACAAGGAAGGCTTAGCTAACGAGAAGCTTATAGCGAATGTTATCAAGCTTTCGATCCTTAAAAAGGAAAACAATTCAGTGCATCAAATTAATTATGCGCCTCGAAATTGCACTAAAATGTACAGAGGCCGACTCCTCGCAGAATTCTTCTGCAAACTTTGCACAGAAACCGTCTTTTCACTAAATTTCCACGGCAAAAACGCTCTACACACCAAGCTTTCCAACGGCTATGCTATTCCGCATGCTCTCTGCTCGAGCGGCAACATTTTCGCCGATTCTTTTAAATTTCCTCCGCTTTTAGACAAAAACAGGGAGTCCTCTCCGCGTGGTATCCTCACGCCTAAGACATTCAATGAAATCACCCGTTCTTTAACACGCCCGTATCGTTCTTGGACCGAACTCCGTCGCCGATTTCCGACACCAAAAACCGCGCTCCTGAACACGGCCTCTCGCTGCAGCGATAAAAATGCTCGAATTCCTCCCACCTAAGACACTTCGGACGGTCGTCCGGCTTATCGAGGGTTTCGCAAGTTTTTTCAGACTGGTCTTCCCTTGTCTTTGACTTCAGACTGTAACAGCGCACTACTTAACAAAGAAGCGGTAGTGACGCAAATCGGCGGGTTTGTCGTTGATGGCGGTTTTTTGCATACAAAAGCCAGGGTTCTCCAAAAACCGGTAAACAGCCTTGGGACCCGACCAGCTTCCCGGCGCCTCTAAATTCACACACGGCAGTATTTCACGGCAAATTAAAATAAAGCGGCAAAAATAATTTCTCTGGGTCGGGTTTGGTGACGAAGGAGGTTTATGGTAGTGGTAATAATCATAGTGTTTGGGGAAAGGAATCGGGACAGAGTTTGCGAGGGATGCAGGGAGCATCAACTTGAGTGCAGTAGGCTTAGGGCCACGGACCTCTAGACTAAATCTTATGTCCCTATGCTCCTTTTGAGATGAGAAATGGACAAGTTGCTTAGTTTTTTAAAACACCCATGAATTTAATATGCCGTATATTTCTTTTAAAATTAGTGTGAGAGAATACTGATAGTGAAAGAAAATCCTAGTTCCATCACTGCTCTTGTCATGCTTTCTTGAGCCCTCTTTTTAAATGCCTAGAGTTAAGGTCCAACCCTAAATTTGTGCATTAAAAAATGCCATCCAAGATGTGGTCGGCAAAAGGAAATTATGATTTTGAAAGTTAGTGGGGAAGAAGATCATATCCTTTACATCAAAATCTATGTTTGAAAGAAAGAGCAGCTTTTATGGTTTGGATCCATTGTTTTTATTTTGAGTGATCATGAAATTAATATGTATCATTATAATTATGAGAAGTTCAACTGGTGTTTAATAGGTTATATTGAATTTTTTTTATTTTCTTTTTTTATTGATTTGTTGTTTTAATTTTAAATTATCATGAAATTAATATATTTATTATTATAATTATGAGAAGTTCAATTTGTTTTTATTTTGATTGATCATGAAATTAATATTTATCATTAGAATTATGAAAAGTTCAAGCTCCTGTCCACATCGTCAGTGAAGCCCCAACTCCCACTGTCCAGGTGGTCCAGGCCTCACTCGATGAAGCTTTGAAGTTTTCCGAAAGTGCCCTAATATGCCGGTTCAATGGTTTTTGGCCGCGGCTGACAGCTCTCCACAATTGGATCTCGGAGGTATGGAAGCCTTTCATTTCTGATGAAATTAATATCTACCCCTGTGCTAGGGGTTTCTTTATAGTAGATTTTGAAAATCCTGAAAGCAGGCAATGTATTCTAGATTCCGGCCCTTGGTTTTGGGAAAAATCAGGCCTATTCATGAAGCCATGGAACCCATCATTTGATCCCTCTACAGCAGTAATAACCTCAGCACCAGTTTGGGTGAGATTGCCAAGCCTACCCTTGCATCTCTGGAATCTCTCCTCGCTAGAGGCCATTGGAAATGCAATTGGGAAATTTTACTGCAGGTGCCCAGAAACAGAGGAATATGCCAGAACCACTTATGCACGCATCTGTGTGGAAATGGACTTCAGCGCAGGATTCCTAGCTGAAATAAACCTAACAAGTAAAGACTATGTGTGGAACCAGAAACTCGATTATGAAAGTGTCCTCTTCAGATGTCGATCTTGCTTCGACACAGGCCATCTAGCCAAAAATTGCCCAAAAGCCTCCCAGAAAAATTCTGTTAGAAAAAACCACCACAAATCTACATGGTGGGAAGGAGCTCAAAAAGAACACTACACTGTCATCAAAGAAGAATACTCTACAGAAAACTCTGAATCACAAGAAAGTGGGCAAGAAAGAAACAACTCTCAAGACAAGCAGGGAGAAAGCCCCGCCCAACAAATCAACAGTTATGAGGATTCGAATACTGCACAAAATAAATCTTCATTTAACAACAAAGCATATCTCCTACACCAAACTTCTTCTTCGACTATCTTCAAAAGGACGAACATAATAGATCGCGAAGCTAAGATGCCAATGTCCCTAGAACCAGAAGAGATGAAGGAGATCCAAGATAAAGGAAGTTGGAAGACCGTAGAGAAAAAAAAGAAAGCTACAGCACCAATCTCGCCAAGAAAGACGAGGAGCCAGATAATTAAAGACTAAGAATATTATAGGTCCAATAGACCAATTTGGTCTCAGTGGACGTTAACCACCATCATCATCATCATCAATAAGTTATATTGAATTTTTTTTTTTTATTGATTTGTTGTTTTAATTTTAAATTATTATGAAATTAATATATTTATCATTATAATTATGAGAAGTTTAACTTGTATGTATAGTGTTTAATAAAATAGAATGAATTTTACTATAATATGATAGATAAAAATAAAAAAATTATATAAAATTATATTTTCATAATATTAAGATAAATGTTTAGAGTAATTTAATGTAATGTCATATAATGTAAATGTTTATTAGTGGGCAGACATAATTAATGAGAATTTGAAAAGAAAAGACATGAAAAGAAAAGGGAAATATTTAAAGTTATTATAAAGAAAGGAAATAAGTACATTGAGACTTGACTAGTGTCAAGATGAAGAGAGAAGAGATATAAAAATACATCGAGCTTGCCTAAAAGTATGTGAGGAAAAATAGAAAAAGTGATTTTCTTTATGTCTAGGGTTGAGAAATAGATTTGTGCTTTCAGTAGATTTTGAATTTTACATTCCAAAAGAGATTCGGCACTTAACATTTCTTTGCAAGTCAACATAATTGAATTTTACATTATAAAAGAGATTCGACACTTGACATTTCTTTGAAAGTCAACATAATTGATGCATCTCTCGTAAAGAAACATGGATAATAGTATGACTAAAAACCAATTCACAAATGTTAAGATGTGGAACATGAAGATGAGACACCATGAAGTCATGGGAGAAATGGTATATAAAAATGAGAAGATAGAAATTGAGTAGCATCTTCTTCTACACTCTTTAAGATACTCTTAAATGAGGGAGAGGTTGAATTTGCATATCAGTGACTACAAACTAATGTTTTAGAAGGATCTAGTGAGAAGTGCATTAAGGTTGACTAAGAATATAATGCAAGTAATAAACGGATGGTTGAAAGTGGAGGCAATGATGCAACTAGGCCTTAATGTATTATGAAGGGGACTAGACTCGATTAACTATGTTGGGCCCTTGATCTAGATCTTGCCAATATAACAATGGCTCTAGTTATCGTAATTTCTAGCTTTATTCTCTTGGAAATAGGTGTACACTATATAAACATTGTTGTTTTCATATGTTCATTTGGTTTCATGGACAATTTAATAAAATCAATCTATCTCCCTTTATATCTAAATAATAGGTAAGTAAGACGAAAAACCTTCAATGGAGTTGGATATGCACGTATGCCACAATTTCTTCAAGAACTAAATAATCTAATCATGTTATTTATAATCTTTGTGCAACATGCAAATAAATCAAGTATGTCAAGTGCTTGATTTTAGTCTCTCCATTACAACGCCAGCTTTAATTATCGTAATTTCTTGCTTTTATATGTTGGAAATGGATGCATAAAATGCATCATTGTTTCATATGGTCATTTGATCCCAAGGATAATTTAATAAATCAATCTATATCCTTATATAAGGCAAAAAGCCTCTAATGGAGTTGGATATGCGGGTATATTAAAAATTCTCATGAAACTAAATATACTAATCATCATATTTACAATTTTTATCCAAGGTATGAATAATCTACTAAGGAAATATGAATCTCCCGTGTCATGACTATTTATATTCTCTAGATCACATAATTGTACAAAATTCAAAAAGAAAAAGAGATAAATATAAGTCATTACCTTGTGACTTTTAATCATTTAGATATAACAACATGTTGTTGTCTATCTACATTAGTTTAGTTGATTATTTTGGCATGTGTGTATTACAAAAGTGCACACACAAAGATATCACAATATTGTTTTAGGGCAACCAAACTTTGAGCTAGTTCAATTCAATCATGGTGTTGGAATTATTTGACTAGGATTTATTGTGTCCATGGGATTACAACAACAATTTACCACTTTAAATTGTGTCAAGGCCTTACCATTGTAATGTGCATCTTATACTTGTGACTATGCACAACTTTACATGCTTGATTCAATTACCATGAGGTTTTTTTTAAGGAAAATCTTGGGGATCTCCTCTCTTCCTCAAAATATATAAATATAAGATAGCTTAATCACCAATCAGCGAGCAAAACTTAATTAAACATAAACCTCAATACAAGAAGACCAAAAAACCTCACAGTAAAGTCTACCTTAAAATAGTCTATTCAAACATATTAAACTATCTCACTAAGCTACAACAACCACATTATCTTTATACCCATATATAAACTATCATTTAAATGAAATTCTCTTTAATACAACAACTTTAATAATAAATTTAATCTATTTTTAATTTATTTGTGATTAAAAACAAAAACAGAACCAAACTAAAAACTCCATTCTCTAACCATTTATATGTGTAAATTACAAAATAAAATAATAATAAAAATACTTTTAATTTTAATTTAAAATATTTAATCTTATTATATTAATATAATTTTCATATATTAAATAAAACATGATTAATTAAGAATCATGAGTACCATTTCGAAGTAAATTCATTTCAAACTATGAACCTTGGTGCCATCTTCAAAACAAAAAATTGAAACAAATTTCGATAGCCACGAAATCAGTCCATCTTTAACTCGTTTCAAAATCAAAACTATAAATATAATCAACCTTTTTATCATGTAATGCCTTGCATGTACAAGTCATAGAATGAAGGGACCACTTGTAAGTTGAGATTTCAATACCTCTATACCCTTATTTTAATATGTTTTTATTATATGTTGTTTAAATTTATTAGTTTGAGTGGAAACATTAAGCGCATTAGAGTTCTCACTAATTAAAGTCATTTCAAAATAGAGTTTTTTAATTTGAATTTAGGTGATTAATAAGACGATAATAATAATAATATTTAGATTCATTTTATCCTTATGATCAAATAAATCATAGATGAATTTGGTAATTTGTTTGTGTTTAACGGAAAGTTCTTTAATTGTGGGGGTTTGTTATTATATGTGATTATCTTGTTAGAAATTATAGTGGTGAGGAGTGTAGAAGTAATATGGAAGTTTTTATTTCTATGTTAGAGGTTAGCAAAGGAGTTTTTAGGTTTGGAGTTTGAATAGAAAACTGTTTTTTGGTTGGTGTAAATATTTTGGTCAATTAGAGTGTAAAGTGGTTAGGATAATAATTTGGAGCAATTATTATAACATAATTAATCAAGTTTTGTGGAATTTATAGGAGGAAACGTTGCAATTGCAAATCAAGCATAACTAATTAGTTTCTAGTTTATCCATTGTTAAGATATTTGTAGAACAAAGGATCTAATGTGTAATATTAAGGATGAAATTGGACATCTCCAACATCAAATGGAGGAACTTCAACAAAGGAAAGGAGCATCGCTAATTGTCATCTTTGATTCTGGTAACCCACTATGTTCTAATCATATGTATATTCATGATTCAAACACTATTGAACTTTCCTTCTGGACAAGATTTGTGCTCATGAAAGAGGCACCTATAACTCAAAATTAATTGTGATGAAATGTAAAATTTGTTGGCTCTTAGGTTATTTTGGAGAGTATATCAATGAAATAGATACAAAATAGGTGAAGTCTTTCTAAGTATTATGCTATATATCGTGTGGGTGAAAAAGATGGGCCTCACAAACCTGAATCACCAATTTTGTAATTTTGATATAATGTTGTGCTTTTAAATACAAATTTCTAATATAAATTATTTCTTATTCTAGTTATAATAATTATAATAATATAATTTGAATGTCATGCCCAAATTAGACCTGAAATCGAGACATGGGAATTTTTTATTTGTGGAATGAGAAATAAAAATCTATCACAGAATGGTTTGCGTGTATAAATTATATAATAAAGGGATCACTTATGAGTTTAGATTTTAAATTTTTAAGTTTAATTTAATTTTGTAAATATTAAATGATAATTAATTTGAGTAAATATAAAAATATTAAATTTTTAATTGAGTGAAGTTATTTTAAATACAAAATATAAGTCATTTGGGGTTGTCTCAAGTGGTTGGGAAAAATGGTTGTTATCTTCCTCTCCCAAGTTCAAATCTTTGTTAGTGACATGATGAGTTATAATATCTCGATAAAATATTAGCCCTAGGCCTTCTGAACTTTTAAGTGAGTATACATGTGGACTAGCCTAGTACCAACAATCTTACTCTAACCCTAGAGCTGAGAGGGGGGTTGATTTCTTTCCTCTATATATATATATATATATAGTTTTCAAAGTAGAAAGTGTGGTATTCTTGTTATAAATATTATAAACGAAGTTTTTTTGTTTAAAGATTTAATATATTTTTAGTTCATTGATAATGATAATGATTAAAGTCCATTGAGATTTATGGGATTTATTGGACTAGACTTTAAGAAGGTAAGAGATTACGTGAAAAAATTTTAACATTTTATTTTTATGCTTAAAAAGCATTAAACAAAGCATTCCAAAACCATCATTGTTTTGTCAACTTAAAAGGTTAATAAGGTTGGTAGTGTGACAAATGTTTTGAAAAATAGATTGAATGTGAGTGTAAGATGGACAATTTAAGATAAAGAGATTTTCATATTCAACCTTCTTAGTGTCACAAAGGTGATAAACTCTTTCATCCCATGATGTTGTGGGAATGGGTCAAAACCAAGTTTTATTATAAAGCTCATGAGAATTTGTTTTATTTTAGCAATTTTTTTTCTTCTTAACAATAGTCAATACATAGAGAGTTTTTATTCTCTAGATTTCCGTTGATCACCTCCTTAATCTTACTTTCATGTTTTCCTCTAACTCTTTGTCACCCCACAAATTTTCTCTGAATTTTGATGTAATAATATTTTTAATATTATCCTTACTCTACAAAATGATCCCCTTTTTATCTCCTAATAATTTAATCAAAATTAGTAAGGCTTTGAGTATGGCGTTGTGGATCCTCTATGTGACGGCGGCTAGGTTTAGGGTTTAGGGTTTAGGGTTGATTTCTTTCCTCAGAATATATATATATTATAAGTTTTCAAAATAGAAAGTGTGGTATTCTTGTTATAAATATTATAAATGGAGTTTTTGTTTAAAGATTTAATATATTTTTAATTCATTGATAATGATGATGACTAAAGTCCACTGAGATTTATAGGATTTATTGGACTGGACTTTAAGAAGGTAATAGATTACGTGGATTTTTTTAACATTTTATTTTTATTCTTAAAAAGCATTAAACGAAGCATTCCAAAACCATCATTGTTTTGCCAACTTAAAAGGTTAATAAGGTTGGTAGTGTGACAAATGTTTTGAAAAATAGATTGAATGTGAGTGTAGATGGTCAATTTAAAAGAAAGAGATTTTCATAGTCAACCCTCTTAGTGTCACAAAGATGATAGACCCTTTCATCCCATGATGTTGTGGGAATGGGTCAAAACCAAGTTTTATTATGAAGCTCATGAGAATTTGTTTTATTTTAACAATATTTTCTTCTTCTTAACATTAGTCAATACATAGGGAGTTTTTATTCTCTAGATTGGTGTTGATCACCTCCTTAATCTTACTTTCATGTTTCCTCTAACTCTTTGTCACCCCGTAAATTTTCTCTGAATTTTAATGTAGTAATATTTTTAACATTATCCTTACTCTAAAAAATGATCCCCTTTTTATCTCCTAATAATGTAATGAAAATTATTAAGGGTTTGAGTATGGCGTTGTGGATCCTCTACGTGGCGGCGGCTAGGTTCGGCCCTAGTCGACCACTCTCTTCTCTCCCCTGGCAATTTCTGTTCATTTGATGGAGCCTAGTGTGTCTTTATCCATTGACTCGTCGCACTCTCTTGTTTAGCTTCTCGTCAACTGATTTATGATTTCAAATATGGGGAAGGATTCTTCCTCCTCATCTTCAACGTCACCTTCTTCATCGGTTGTAAATAAATTTTCTATTATGGGGAAGGATTCTTCCTCTCTTTCTATGGCAAGCCCCCAGTCACCTTCGTCTATAATGCTCTTCATCGACACTAGGGTTGGTTCCTCTACCTCCCTGTCTAATGGATCTTCCACACCCTCTACCTTATTTTCTGATGACATGGGCTTTGCCTCTCCTTCATCAAAGGGGGGCTCTTGTCGTGCTCCTACTCAATCCTTCTGCGACATTGTTAAATCTACTATGGGTAGTCACTATTCTTCTAGTTTTAAAATGTTGTCGGTTAGTGAGGCTCCCTCGATTAAGGTTTCTTTGATGACAGAGGCCTTAAGCAAAACAAAGTTTTTCTCAGAGGGTGGCCTGATTTCCAGGTTCAACGAACTGTGATTGAAGCTTGTTGACCTACATTCTTGGATCACTGAGCATTGGAAGCCTCTCAGCTTTGCATATCTAAATATTTACCCTCTGGCAAGGGACTTCTTCGTAACTGTGTTCAACAAAGCTGGTAATAAAGCACTAATTTCTAACTCTGCCCCACGGTTTTGGGGTAGTGTGAGACTCTCGATGCAACCCTAGTTTCCCTCTTTCGATCCACTTTTGGCATCAATTTTGACCACCTAGTATGGATAAGGTTCTCAAATATCCCTCTCCATATGTAAAATCTTGCTACTCTGACTTCAATTGGAAATGCATTAGGCAGATTTTATTGTTGAAGTGAAGACACCAAATATTATCTAAAGCCCACTTATGCTCACATTTGTGTGGAAATAGACTTCAACTTGGGATTTTCAGCTGAAATAAAGCTCTTTGGCCCTAACTACTCATGGCTTCAATATCTGGATTATGAGAATGCCTCCTTTCGTTGTAGTGCCCTCTATGAGACTGGTAATACTCTCAAATCTTGTCCCAAAGCTAGGAAGTCGTTGTCAAAACTCTCCTCCTGAAAACCAAGATGGTGGGTAGGTGCAAACTTTGATCACTATTCTTCTACAATGGATGATTCCCCTCCATTGCACTGCAACAATACTTTTGTGCAAAAGGTTATTAAAGTCATAGAGCCTAAGAACGATATTCTGTGAGATCCAACACACTCAACCATGAACAACACAATGTCAATCTGTGAAGCATGAGTTCTTAATGCAATAGAATATGCAAGTAACTCTCCCATTTCTCTGAAGGTGCCACAAAAGAAAAAGACAATCGTGTTTGATCCCCTTTTCTTGGATAAGGGCAAGTCCACAGTTGTAACCTCTCGGTGCGTGTCTCCATCATATACCAATAGAAAGGTTAATTCGTGGGCAGATCAACCAAAAGTGATACTACCTTCTTTGGATCAAAAGAAGGAATATGATAACAAAACTTCTTGCAAAAAGGGCGATTCTCCTAAATCAACAGAAAATTTGGCTTAGACCCAAGTACAAAAAAAAAAAAAGATGAAAATCCACTCAAAGCAAAAAAGATATGAAAATAATGTGTTGCAAATATATATGAATTTTATGGTTTTTTGGAAAGTTTCAGTTGGAATGGAATCAAATTCCAAGTTGAAGGGTGTTCCAGTGTAATTTTTTGGGTTGTTCTTGCGTGCTCTAACCTAAACCTTCAAGGAGGTTATGGCGATTCCAATTTCCAGAAGAAATATATCGCTTTTGGTGGAGGCCCAAATCCCATATTTATTAATACAAAATTCTCTCTATTTCTTAAAAAAAAAATTCAAAATTGAGTATCCTTGTGCCATTGCCAAACTTTAATCTATAAGGAAATATTTTTAACAAAGATTATTACATCTATATTTTATAATTTAATATATTTTTTAATATTTAATTTAATTTAATTGAAAACATAAAACTTTTTATTAGAATTGTCGTTAAGTGGAATCACATACAAACACGTATAACATGCAATGTTGTTGCATAGTACATGTCTCTTATACAAAAAATAATTGATAATTTTAAATAATAATAATAATTTTAAATTTATATGCGTAGTCTAACTTAGGCGAAATTGCCTTTTCAAGGGCATTTTTTTTTGTTAATTTTAATCAAAATCCAATAGAGATTTTTAAAAGCTTGAGTTTAAATTGTTTAATCTGCATAATTCGAGTGCCCCAAGGGTTTTTCTGGGTGTTGAATCCATTTATGCATTCAAAAATGTACTTGAACAACAAAAAATCTTGAAATTGTATCGTTGGATTTTGGTGAATTCCGATGAAAAAGGTTATTTAGACTAGGTTATTTCATCTATAACCTTTTTCATCGGAATTCACCAAAATCCAACAATACAATTTCAAGATTTTTTGTTGTTCAAGTACATTTTTGAATGCATAAAATGATTCAACACCTTGAAATATATGTATAATTTTAAATTTTTATAATATATATATATATATATATATATTTTGAAAAGAGTTATGGTTTTTGTGCAAGCAAGTGGTATTGATAAGTTATGGTATTGTAGCAAAGCCTATTTACAAGTTAATAATATCTATGGTAAAATGGGGGTAAATATTCATGATTAAGAATCTTGTTATATTGTAAGTATTAAGTGTAATTTAAAAAATGTTATAGAATTAAATTAAAATAAGATATTTATTAAATATTTTGATTTTGAAATGGGTCGTGGTTTTTGTCATGTAATATTGATAAACCATGGTATTGTAACAAAGCCTATATTATTATGATATTTTGGCAAATATAAAGATGTGGGCCCCTTGGGCCCATTGTCAACATGATAGGAAGGCCCACTTATCATCTTGCTAAGTTCTTAACGCACAAGGTGAGACCCCTTGTTGGCCTTGTTGAATCCTTCATTAAGGACTTGGCTTCCTTTGTTAAGGAACTTAAGGGTAATAAGCTTGATCATGGGGACATTCTTGTTAGCTTTGACATTATCTCTTTCTATACTAATATCCCTATTAATGATGTGATGGAGGTTATTAACTGCATCACCGATCATGATACTGCCAAGTTGGTCGGTCTTTGCCTTACCTCTACATTTTTTAGTTTCCAAGGTGAATTCTATGAACAGACTTGTGGAGTAGCCATGGGTTCTCCGCTCTCCCCAGTTGTCGCGAACCTATTCATGGAAGACTTTGAAACTAGAGCATTAGTTTCTTCTCTACTTCACCCTAAGCTTTAGAAGAGGTTTGTTGATGATACCTTCATCAATTGGCCTCATGGTCGTGACAAGTTGGATTCTTTCCTTTTACATCTTAATAATCAATTTGCCTCCGTCAAGTTCACAATGGAGATAGAAGTCAATGGAAGTATTTTGTTCCTTGATGTTCTTATTTCTAAGAAAGGATATGGTTCATTTTCTCTCCAAGTCTTTCGTAAGAAAACTCATACTAAGCAATACCTTCAAGCTAGTTCTCATCATTATCTAGCTCAGAAATTTGGTGTCCTCAACACACTAGCTACCCGAGCTCTAAGGATTTCTAATGAGAGTCACTTTCAAGGTGAAAAATCCCATCTCTTAAGAGTTTTTGAAAATAATAGCTATAGAAAACACCTAGGTATCAGGGCTTTCCAAAAAGCAGCAAAGGACCAAGGCATAAGAAGGAGCCCGTTGATTTGGTTAATTATGTACATCTTCCTTTCATTCTTGGTACCACTAACAAGATTGCTCAAATTCTTAATAAATATAAGGTGCATGTCACCTTTAAGCCTCTTAACACCATACGCAACTCCTTTAGATCAGTTAAAGACCATGTGGACCCTAAGGATATGAAGGGTGTTTACTTAATCGCTTGCTCCTATGGAATGCCCTACATTAGAGAAATTGGTTGCTCTATCAAGCAGAGAATTCAAGGGCATGCAACAGACATCAATCATTATAGATCCCGCTCTTTTGCCTTAGCGGAGCATGCTACAAAAACCAAACATCACATATGGGTTGAAGAATCCCATATCATTGCCAAGATTGATGACTTCCATCATAGGAAGTTCAGGGAGATTATAGAAATTAAGAAACATGTTAGCAATATGAATAGGGATGAAAGGTGGAAGATAAGCGACAACTGGATTTCCTCCCTTTCATCCTAGTTTCTTTTTTCTGGTGATTTTTCTTCCTCGTTTTGTCTTCATTTACTATTATGTGTTTTTTCCTTCTTTTTTTGTAATATTTTTTTTATTAATAAAATATTCAATTTATATATTAACTTTTGCAAATATTAATTTGGAAATTAATTTATTTTAAATATGTTTATAAGTATTTAAAACAGTTCCTTTTCAATATAAATATAACTTTATATTGAAAATTCCTATTTATAACTTTTATAACTAACGACTCTAATATTCAGATTTAATAACTTGGATCACTTACCATTAATTTGAATTATTTTATTTTATATATATTTATAATATCATTATTATAATACCCTTAAATTACTCTATATTTATTTAACTTTTATACATTAATTATTATTCTAAAATTAAACTAGTTTATAATTGATTTATTTTAATGTTTATTTATAAATAAGGGTATGAAACAGCCCTTTGACTTATATTCTTTATATATTTAATCACTTTTATAAGTAATACTCTATTTTTTAGATATAAAATCTTTATTAACTAACTATTAAATTGAGTTAATTTATTTTATTTTTAATACATATTTATAAGGGGTCCATTTTATAGCTAACCGGCGTAACTTGGATCACTTACCATTAATTTGAATTATTTTATTTTATTTGATATATATTTATAATATCATTATTATAATACCCTTAAATTACTCTATATTTATTTAACTTTTATAAATTAATTATTATTCTAAAATTAAACTAGTTTATAATCGATTTATTTTAATATTTATTTATAAATAAGGGTATGAAACAACCCTTTGACTTATATTTTTTTATATATTTAATTACTTTTATAACTAATACTCTAATTTTTAGATATAAAATCTTTATTAACTAGCTATTAAATTAAGTTAATTTATTTTAATACATATTTAAAATGGTAAAAAATAAATAAATAAAAATAAAAATAAAGGGGCCCATTTTATAACTAACTGGGGTAACTTATCTTATTAATTATGGTTATTTTCTTGTCCTAACTAACTGGTCAAATCTAGCCGTTGTCAGTTTAGCCGTTACCTGAATATAGCGGTTGGAGGTCTCCTCTATCTATTTAATTTGCTTTGCCTGATCTGTTCATTCAACTTGTCTTGACGATGAACCACATTGGTTGGTTCGAAACGCATCGACAAATGAGATATCATGTGATTTACACCGAATAATCTCTCATAAACTTGATATGGATCACAGAAGCCTCAATACAACAATTCAATTTATCATTATTCATTATAATGATCATATATGTTAATGCATTTAGAAAGAAATTTTTATTTAATTCAAATTAGTTTATATATATATATATATATATATATATAGAGTAGTCTTTAAGTGCGACTTTTTGGAAAGTTCCTCAGTTTATTTTCCTATCTAATTTGTCTAGAATTCGATAGGGATTCATTGAAATTACAAGTTTGATGGGTGAACTCTTCACAATCGAAGTGCCTTAGGAGTTTTTGATGGTGATGAATCTAAATATGTAGTAAAAAAAACCAGTTTAAACAACACAAATCAAAATTTAGCTATAAATTTTATTGTCGGAAACTCTAAAAAGTCACACTTCAAGACTACTCCTATATATCTTATTTATTTACTTTATTTTATTTTAGATATTAACTAGTAATTCACTAATAGATTTTTCCATATTAGATTCTGTTACAATGAAATGATATTTTAACGTCCATGAGACTAAAAATAGTCTACAGGCGTAATCTAAATTATAGATGAAATGGCCTTTTTCACCAGAATTCGCTGAAATTTGGCAATACAATTTCAAGATTTTTTGTTATTCAAAATACATTTTTAAATGCATAAATGGATTCAGCGCCTTGAAAAACCCCTCGGGCACTCAAATTATGTAGATTAAACTGAAGTTTTTAAAAATCTTTGTTAGATTTTGATTTAAAATAACTAGAAAAATAGTCGTGAAAAAGGCCATTTCGTCTATAAGTTAGACTACGCATATAAATTTAAAATTATCAATAAAATTATTATTATTATTTAAAATTATCAATTACTTTTTGTATAAGAGACAAGTACGCTATGACTATTGATACTTCTTATGGTATTGTTTTAGGTTTAATCATAATCTGCGTCCAGTACAGTGTGAAGGCAAGCAAACACACAGAGGAAAGTGAACTGGGCGAAGAAAACGACAACCGAGACAACGCAAGAATGGGGAGAGACAGAAAAGAAGTGGCTAAGAAGAGCAACAGAGGTGCAAGCAAAGCAAGGAAAAGGATCGTCGGGGGAGGGGGTGGGTGGGAACCTCCAACAGAGAACAACGCAAGAGAGGGAGAAAGACGGGATAGGAGCATATGAAGACCCTCATAGATGTGTACATGGCAGAGAATCCACCCGAGGTCAGAGCGCAAATAGTGGGTTGGGAGTGAGAACTAAATGACAGTATCACCAACCAAGATATTCCCACAGAAGAATGGGAAGACATGGTACAAGACCCAGGAAACACCCGCAACCGTCACACTTTATTCAAACAAATGATCCAACAATACTGGGTCATGAAGAATGTAGTGGCCCGAGCCATGACTCTCAACAAAGAACAGGCAGTAAACAAAGGATAGGAGGCATAGGAGGACACCAAAGTGAAGGAACCCAGCAGAGAAAATCTCCTCAGAGAGATAACAACAATTCAGATTCAAACATATTGAAACAACCTGGCACTAAGTTGGATCAAGCAAAGTTTGCAGGACGTGAGAGAAGCGAGATGTCGAGATCCAGTGCTAAAGCCCCATCCCCCGTGGAGTCCTTGAATGAGGAGTAAAACAGAGATCCAGATAAATTTTGTTTTTGTTTTATGCCAAATAGCTTTTACTTTTCAAAGTTGATATTCAGTATAGACAAAATAGACAATGTTGTAAGGATGATAGAAAAAGACTTATTTAAATTTTGGACAGCTTTTAATGCTGACAGGTGGCCAACCTGGTTTCCTACGGGCAGGTTGAGGCCACCTGTTACTATTGGAAAAAACTGATTATGGTTAGTTAATATAAATAGAGAAAGTACTACCAAGTTTACAAAAAAAAAGAGACAGGTACGCTATATATATATATATATATATATATATATGTTATATATATATTTTTTATCGTCGGAAACTCCAAAAACTCACACTTAAAGACTACTCTTATATATCTTATTTTTTTATTTTTATTTTAGATATTAATTAGTAATTCATTAATAGATTTTTCCATATTAATTTTGTTTTATGATGATGATGATTAACGTCCACTAAGACCAATGTGGTCTATGAGACATTAAGAAAAGAGAGTCTAATTGTCATTCTTCAAAATCTTGTCCTGTGATCGAAGAGTAGGGAAAGAAGTGTTCCAAGATTGCTAGTTGGGATGGCTTCATAATTCAAGAAGATTGGAGGTGTGGCTGATGATAGGAAATTGAGAGCAGATGTGTGTAAGAGCCGAGCAGTCTAAAAGGAAGTGGTTTTCATCTTCCACCTTCCTAGTATCACAGGTCTAACAAATTCTATCGTCCAAGGGAGTCTTAGGAGTATACCATCGTCTGGTCTCACTCTGAAGCTCATGAGAGTTAGTTTTAATCCTAGAGATGTTCATTTTCTTCTTCGTGCTAGTCAACATAGAAAGATAATTATGGTTATCGAGGGTGGGATTGATCACCTCCTTATAGTACCTTAGCTTCCTTTTACCCTCCAACTCATTAGCATCCCACATCTTGTCCTTAAAACTGGAGTTAGTAGTATCTTTGATATTGACCTTGCTTCCCACGATGATCTTCTCCTTAATCCCCCAAAGGTTGAGTCAATATTGAGCATCCTGATGCCACTCGTGCTTGAGGCGCAGGTGGGGGTTTTGACTAAAGATAGAAGCAATTTTTGGGAGACTCTTGGGTTCCATATTGTGAAGCTTCTTCTTATACATCAAATATCTAAACATAATCATACTTTCAATGAAGGACATGCCAACTTCGATCAAAAAGATAAGATAAAGAATATTTCCCTTGATATATATAATATTTTTGTTTATTTTTTCTATTTTCTATTTTTATGTTATTTTTTTGAGTTTCGATTAATTAAAAAAATTATGAATTTATTTGATTAATTTCTTGATTTATATTTTTTTCCGAAGAAAAAGTGAACTTTTTATGGAAGTGATAAAAAGTTACATTGCATATGCTTCAGCATTCTTTTTGCTGTTATGAAAAAAATCATACAGCTGCTGCAATCAAAACTGTCCTTCCTAAAGAAAGACCACCTGTCCATGAGAAAAACTGTTGAAAACCATTCAAGCCTTCAGCTTAGAACTTTCCAACCATAAACCATAAGTACCCTTCCTCTTGATTTATATTTATTACCATGATCATTTTGTATTAGTAATTATATGTTTATTTGTAATTCAAAATATTATTTTTTTTCCTTATTATAATCCATACATAATATTTTTAATATTTATATTCAATTAACACAATAATGTGGTTCATTGTTTTTTATTAAAATAATATATTGTTTTAATATAGTAGTTTCTAATAATATTTTTTATTTTTATGTTTTTGAATGTTTAAATAAATTATTATATTTGCGGTAAGTATGGTATTACATATTTATTATTATAGGTATGTTATTATGCATTTAGTTTTGCTTTTAATTAATTATTTTTTGCAGCTTATCTATAATTTAATACGGGGAGTTCAATTTTTGTTATTTTTTATTATTATTTAAATTTATTTATTTATAAGGTAATTGGTTGAGGTTTATTATGAGATTTGTTTAGTAACATCCATTTTTTATTATTATTGGTTACTCATTTTTATTTTTTTACATGAATTATAGATTTATTTTTTTATCTATATTTTCAATTTAAGATGACAAGTTTTAAAGAGGGAAAAAAAAAAACCTTTTCCAATATTATTTTTTTTGTTATTTTTAGTTTTATTACTTTTAATTTGACTTATACTTTTCTTTTGTCTTTTTTCTATGTTTTTTTTCTCTATTTTCAATTCAAATTCCATTAATCATAGGTTATTTTTGTAAATTTTAATTTGACTTTATTTTTTCTCTTCACTTTTCTATAATTTTCTTTCACTAAAGCAACAACTATACAATAAAACTTCAATTTCAATTAATATAACTAGCAATTGCCCCTAAACTGCAAAGATACACTCAAGGAATAGAAGATTTCGAAAATCTTTTTGGAAAAAAAAGTCATTATATATAAAAACACTTATTTCTAATAGAATAAAAATGTTTTTTTATTAAAAATAAATAATTAAAATAACTTTGTGGGGTTGCATTGGCCATACACTCTTTAATTAAAAATAAATTTTTAAAATATGCAATAGCACTAAGTGAACATCCCTATCTACCTTAACCCCAAACTCTTTGCACCCCTCAATCTACCTTTAGCCCAATACACCAGCTCTACTTTTGAGATTATTGTAATATGTGGAAGGCAGTTTGGGCATGAATTCAAGCCTTCCAATCTCATTGCACATGCGTATCTCCTTCGGCATAGAGAATATATCAAAGCAAATGAGAGCCAAATGTTGTAATCTGGGGCCTTCATTGTGCTCCATATAAGTTTGTATATGTGACTTCCTTTTGTTCCCAAATATGGGCTTATTCATGGGAAACAAAACCATCACAATATTGCTTGTCAACACCAATGAATTCAGGCCATTCTCTGCATTCTCCGACGTGAACTCAACAATATTGATGCTAACCCTAACTTAAACTCAACCTAATTGGAAATAAATAAATAAATAAAAATGAAAAAAGTTTAAGCTGACCAAGTTACAAGTTCTAATAGTTGGAATATGTGAGAACCTACAAACTAGGGTTACAAGCACTCAATACCACAATAAGCTTCAAGAAAGTACTTAGAAATGCATCACATAGCTATGTTTCAACTAAGTTTTGAGACAAGGGTAAAGAGAGGAAAACGGGAAAATCGCTCTTGCGAGCATAGAATCCCTTTCCTAAAATTAAAAATAATAATAATAAATATAGAAAATGTGAAAAAATAAAAAATTTACATATTGACAAATAAACTCACGAATATACAGAACACAACTATCATTTGCAGAATTCAATTTAAAATGCTAAATTTTCCTTTTTTATTATTATGCAGTATAAGAGATAAAAAATTCAAATTTTCTTGAACAACCTCCATAAATTGAACCTAAAATAAAAAGGGTGTATATATGAATAGTGGAATACTTATAAAGATGGGAAACCAACTCACCTCTTCAAGCCTACCTTTTTTTAGAGTGCAAGCCTACTTTTCAGCAGGTGGAAATACCTTCGATAGTTTCTTCAGTAGTTTGCCATCTGATGAGAATCCTTCCCAAATTTAAACTATGAAAGCATTTTATGCTAGCTTGCCCCTTCCTATTCCCAAACACCAATTAATCGTTGTTGGCACGCAAATTAAAACAACAATAATCCGTGATTGCATGCCTTTAAAACTAATATTTTTAATTAGACAAATGCCCATATAGATATGCAATGATCATTGACACCTATTGAAGAAGGAAAATTTACCATGCATAAATACAACTACACTATCTTTTGTCAATGTGAGAATTAAACACCATCTATGGGATTCAATTTGATTCACGACCTTGTGTATAAAAAAGAAAATAGAAAACAAAACCAAACTGCATTTCCTTGAGCATTCTTCAGACAACAAAGTTTGAGACAATAAAAGTTCAAAAACCTTTCAAGTTCATCATCAAACGCTAACTATAAAAATTCAAGTGACACTCATAATCAATAATAAATTATGCCATTATAGAAAGTAGAGTAGAGGACATTTGAGTGCCTTTGTTGGCAATATGATTTATAACTTATGAAAAAATAGAATAAAATGAAATATGAATTATGGTATTCTTCATTAATGATGTATCACAACAAAAATTGAGTGTTATTCTTTGGATAGGATGGAATTTTTCCATTATAGAAAGCAGAAAATAAAAAATGCAGTACACTGTTTGGAAACAATCTAGCAACCGCTTTATTACAAAAATTATTGAAAAATAAATACACCAAAAACAATAAAAATCAGTCATATGTTTAATGAAGATATATGACACAATTCAACCAGAAGATCTCTCTCAATAAAAGGTTTTCTTACTTAAAATTTTGCAAGTTTCCCTCCCTCTATCTATTGTGCATTCATTGACTTTGCAATGCCTAGCTTATGAAAATCATAAAATGAAGCACTAGGGCTCTTTTAGAAGGTAGATGTTCCTATCTGCTCTTCCCCTTATCATGGATATGCTTATTCTTCACGACATGATCGCGACCCGTTCCTTCACTGGCTCAATTCCCACAGATGGAAGAAGCTCGACTTCCATGACTACTTGAAGATGCATAACTTCCCCTTTTTGAAGCCTTATTACGGGAATGTCGTCTAGTGTTCCCCATAGCAGCCTTAGAAACACTATCAACAACCACTTCTTATGCATAAACTATTTTAATTGGTTTCTTATTGAAATATGCAAGGCATGGATTTTAAACTTGTTCAATGGTTGAAATGGAATTACAAGTTTCTGAACTCATCATTGAGGCCTTTGCTTGAATGGACTCTTCACACTAAACATTAATTCATAGAAGCAACTAAATTAGGAGGTCAATGTTGAAGTCGACTCTCTCTAAGCAAGATGTTGCTGGTCCCATTGGCTCTCTAGTAGTAGAGGAAAACAAGGGGGAAATATACACAACACAATCATCATTTGCAAAATCTGAATTAAAATGTTAAATTTTCCTTTTTCTATTATTATGCAGTATAAGATAAGAAAGAATTCAAATTTTCTTGAATGACCTGCATAAATTGACCCTAAAATAAAAAAAGGCATAGATATTAATATTAGGAATACAGATGGCACAGCGGGCAGAGGGAAGAGAGGTTGGTCAGGGGCCATGGGAGCCAGCAAGAAAAAGTGGTGGAACAGGAAACTGAGGGCAGGAATAACCATCAAGGTGGGCAGAGGAAAGAGAAGTCGACCAAATGGCACAACGAGTAGACGGACGAAGGTCCGAACAGTTGGCATGGGAGCCAACAAGTGGTGAGGGAGAAACAGGCAACTCACGACAAGAGCAGTCAACGGTAGGTAGGGATTAATGAATGGAATTTATGGGAAGGTAAGTGGACTCCCATCCCGAGACCCACACGCGAGAGGAAGGGCAGCGGACAATGGAGCAGATCATGTGGTGGGCTTCTCGGAAGGGATGCCAGGCAAGTGGACGAGAAAACTAAAAGGAAAGGTGGCAAGGTCAAGAAGCATTTGCATGCAGGAAGAAAAGGCAGGATGAGCAGTTGGAGGTGGAAAGAGCCAAGTGTTGGGGGACGTCGAGCAGCATTCGACTTTTGCCTGTAAAACCTAGTATGTGCTCCCTGCCTTCACTTGCGTTGGTTCGAAAAATATGAATTGGCATCTGCGAAGACTTTAGTTAGAAAGAGGCATTGTAATGCATCCTGTAGATGATTATTGGTTAATAATTATGGTGTTCCCTATCGATTTAAGAACTAAGGCCTCCCAGTATCCTTGGGTAATTGGCCTGTCAACCTGGGGTGGGATTGACTGATTTTCCATTCGGGGAGGGGGGAACGGGACATCTGATTTTCGTCTCAGGGTAGCTAGGTCTTGGGGCAGAAGGAGAATGTTGGGTCAAATTGATGCCAACAGCATCATCCTAAGTGGTTTTAACTACGTCTATAGGAAAAAATTCTTTAGGCAGTTAAGGATGGGTATGTGGATTGAGAGGGAAGGATTCAAAGAAAATTATGGAGGCCTGAAGTGATATCTGACCCTAGTACCTCCTTCGTCCCATCGGCCTGGCTGCAAATCCTTAGTCTAATGTCGATTCAAGACTTGGAACGGGTTGGAAAAAGAGGGTGCAGTAACCGGCCCCAAAACCAGGGAAGGGAGAACATCCAAATTAGGCTTTGGCTCAGCTCCTCTGAGGGGATTCACTGGCGAAGGGTAAGACTTTAACAGCCTGGGGACAAAACTGTAGTTTGGCAGGAAAATGAGAAGCATTGTTTTTTCCCTGTGGGGTGGCGAAACCCAGGAAAGAAAGAACGTTGGGAAACTGGTTGGTAGGGTCGGGAGCATAAAATGTTGGAGGTGTAGGGTGGTCTTGCAAGAGCTGGATAGAGGGGAAATTCAACTGCTCATGGGAAGCAACCTGGAAGATGGTGATGTCACTATCCTGCAAAACCTTGAGGGAAGTGTGTGGAAACTGGGGGACGATGGGGGTAAAAACAGTAAAGAAACTGCTCTTGAGCAATCTCATTCGAACTTGGGGAAGTATGCTGGGAATCCTGAAAGGATCAAGGCCAATTTTCAGGCCGAGTATCAAAACAAGATTATAATGAATTATGTCAAAATCAAGACTAAATTACAAATCATAAACTACTATGTGTTCACTATGGAAAATTTGATGACGGTTCATAATGTTTTAATGTTGGTTTCTGTTATAGGTAACTTAAAAACTAGTGTGCAAAAGACTCTGACGGCATGACATTTGAACCTTGCCAGTGAGTACCAAGCCCCGGTCCAGGTGAGTCACTTGGACCAGAAAGTAAAAAGCAACAAGAAGAGTTGGATAGTGAAGGAAGGCAACCAACAGGGAAGGAAAGGAAATAGAAGACTCGGAAAGACAGAGAAAAAGATGAAAGGCCTCGAACCGATTACAAGCAAAGGATCGAGAAAAATAGGTCAGAAAATAGGGATGGAAAGTATGCAAAACCTTATCAACGCATACTATGTAGGAACCCCAGCCGAGGTGAATATTGTCATCTCTGAATGGGAAAGAGAACTAAACGCTAACATAGAAAATGAAGAGATTCAAGCAGAGGAATGGGAGAGAATAGTTAAAGATCCAAGTAATACTAGAGGTCACCCAACTTTGTTTCAGCAGACCATCTAGTAGTATTGGGTCATGAAAAACATCCTGGCTCGTGCTTTGACCACCTATAAGGAAAGAGAAGATCTGGAAGAGGACAGACCAAAAGAGCCAAGTCTAAAATATCTTCAAAGGGAGATACCATCTGTCCAAATGCACCTGTATCAAAACAACCTCTGCCTCAATAGGGTCGAACAGAGTCTCCAGAATATGATGCAAAGTGAAGTTCCGGGATCGAGCGCGAAAGCCCCAGCCCCAGTTGATTCTTCAGATGAATGAAGCAGCCCTGCTAGTTTATTTTTGTATTGATGACGGTTAGCATTTACTTTTTCAGCAAGAAACATATAGAATATAAAGTTGCTGATGTAGCATGGATGATTATAATATATTTGTTTAAATTTTGGATAGCATTTGATGCAGACAGGTGGCCAACAGACCTGGTTTCCTGTAGGCAGGTTGAGGCCACCTGTAGTTTTGTTGAAATCAAACTTATTATTATGAAATATGAATAGAAAAGGAGACTACCAAGCTTACAAATAATAATAATAATAATAATAATAAATAAAATAAAATAAATAAATAAATAATTTAAAAAAAAAATAAAAATAAAAATTAAAAAAAATATAAATATAAATATAAATAAATAAATAGTGGGAATACTTATAAAGATGGGAAACCAACTCACCTATTCAAGCCTACCTTTTTCTTGAGCATGCAAACCTACCTTTTTAGCTTTAAAGATTCGTGAGTTTAGTACCTTACTAATCTTTTTTAATGAGACAAATACCCATATAGACATGCAATGACCATTGGCACCTACTGAACCTCATTTACAACTGAGGTAGCTAGCCTTCGAGATAGTAATAAAAAAAGGTATGGCAAGAGTATTAATGATCCAAAAATGGATCTTGGATAAACCTCTAGTTCTAAAAGACTTCATGCAAGAGGTGAAAGGTGCCAAATGGCACAAATCCTTTGTAAATCAGAGGAAAATGAAAATCGCATGTTGCTCCCAGACATAGTCTCATTACAGGGATCCCTCCATTCTGAATCCAACGCAACTTAAATGGCGAAAACAAACTTCATATGGGAAAGCTATCATAAAATGAAGCTCCCCTTTTTCAAAGTAAAAAGAGGCAAAAATCCCTTGAAATAAGGGTATAAAAACCCTCTAAGTCTTCTAGATCTCCCTAAAGGGTGAGACCACCGAGAGAGGAGAAGTCTTGGACTTATCGCATTACACTATCGGCCCTTAAAAAACATAAGAAAACCATGAAATGAGCCTAATCGGAAGCTTGAACAGTGGTTGAACAGGGACCGTCTGATCTGGTCGATCAACGGTCCAGATTCGATCGGCAATCGCGATTGACGGGTCGAATCGGAGGCATAGCGCGATGGATCAGGGAAATGTGATGGTGCAATCGCCGAAATCAGCGGATCGCAATCAGGGAACACAATGGAGCGGCCACATATGTTATATATATATATATATATATATATATATATATATATATATATATATATATATATATATATATATATATATATATATATATATATATATATATATATATAGTGCGACTGCGATTGCCGATATTAGTGGATCAACGTCGGCGATACCAAAGGGGAAGCCAAAGGGCCGTTGCGACTAGCGATGCGATATGGCCGGACCCGATGGAAATATAGACTGTACTCCATATATTTTTAACAAAAAACATCAATTTCCTTTCTAATTGTGTATTTCATTTATTAAAAGAAATACAAAGGGATAAAGCCCCGATTCGATATTACGGACCCGAAAGGGTTTATTAACACTATTGCACATAATTTCAAGTCCGATAAGCGGGAATTTGCCATGTTTTAGTGTTTTTTTAATACAAAGGGGAAAACCTTGGAACAAGGCATTGCGACATGCAATAGCGACCCACAGGTGGACCCGATAGCGTTATAAAGTAGATTTATGAAAGTTTCAAATCCGAAATGAACAGTGATTTACGGACTTTCTCGTGTATAGCAACATTTTTCTTTGTAAACACAGAGCAACTGTTTCAGGTGGATTCAAAGTGTCGATAGTTCCTTCTGTTACCAAATAGGTGGCATTCATCTCTGAGGGCATTTAGTAATGATTGCTAACGCCCAGAGACAGGATTTGAATGGATTGTGGTAGGAAGATAGAGAGCCCGAAAGGAAAACCAATAGACATCGCAGTTTTGACTTAAAAGCCATTGTAAAATAACGGTGGCCAAGCTATTGCAAGTTGTTGTTTGTTGCTGAATGATGAAAGTAATAGCATCAAAGAAGCGAAAAGCAAGTAAGGGAGCCTTTGGGGTCACTTGAAGTTCAAGTGAAAAGACAAAGGAAGTTGAAGGTTGCAGAAGGCAAAAAGAAGCTAGAGTAGGAGAGCCAAAGAGACAAGAGTCAAAGCCAAGAGCCAGAACCAGAGCCAAAGAGCCAGAGTTAGAGCCAAGAGCCAAAAGCCAGAGCTTCAAGAGCCAGAGCCAAGAGCCAAAGAGCCAAGAGCCAAAGAGCCAAGAGCCAAAAGCCAGAGCTTTAAGAGCCAAAGGGATAAAATGGTATTTGAACCCACTTTCTATGTGTAGAACAATAGGATTTGAGTCAAAGACTTGTAAAAGACTTATACCATAATCCCAGAGAGCCTAGTTGAATTAACTAGAGCTCACGGAGACGTAGCCCAAGAGTTGTGGGTGAACTCCAAATTAATATTTTTGTTTTATGTGTTTGTTTTCACTGCTGCATTATTCACTGTTATATGCATTTGTGTATATGTTCAAGCACATTTAAATATCAACATACACAACAGATTTAAAGTAAATGATAAGCTGAAACAAATACAAGCATACACCCATATTTTCAAGCATTTCTTAATTCCACATTGGTTAATCATAAAAGACTTGGGAAAATTCAAGCTTTAGAAGTGGGAGAGGTTCTTGTAGGCTAGACAAGAAGCCTAAGAGCCCAATTTTCAGATCAGGTGGTATTAGAGCTTAAGTTTGATTAACCCCACCTTCAAAGAAGGATTATGTCAGAATGCTTGATTGACAAAGCAAAAACTGCTTGTCTGAAAGGTGTTTGAACAACAAGAGGTTGATTGTATGCTTGTTTGCAGACAGACTATTTGCTGAGTTTGCAGAGGTGAAGGGAAAGCTATTGATAGCTCAGTCCAGGAAGGACAAGAAGGAGAAGGGCTGAAGGCATTCTTCTATCCCAAAGGACCTCAAAGCAATCCTTGGAGCACAAGAGGTTTGTTACAAAAGGTTGCTTAAATAAGCTCTTTATTTATCTTATTGAATTTTTTTTGTTCATTGGCATAATGACAACTTCTACAAGTGGGTCCTCAAATTCTGCTATCTTCACAAGATTCCGTGATGAAGACATGAAGCAAGGATTGTCCACCATGATGGATATGGTGAGAGAAATGTATGAGGATGGAAGGAAGAGCAGCATGCTTAGAAAGCAGCTAAATTCCATGAAGGAAGAGAAGCAATTGCTTGCTGACAAATTGCAGGAAATGGAGAAGCAACTTCATATTGAAAATATGAACCTGAAGAGGATGCATGAGTTGGAAACACAACTCTTTGTTGCCCAAGAAGCCTTAGTCAAGTATCAACTTGAAGAAGAGGTAAGCCATTCCAGTTTGTCTTCAAATTCTTCTGAGAATGCTTGTATTGGTTCTTTTGAGAAACATACTAAAGGCATAGGTTCCAAACTAATGTCCAATATGGGCTATGAAAGACAGGGCTTGGGAAAGCATGCACAAGGTATTGTTGAACCAATAATGGTTGAGGAAAGGCCTAAATATTTGGGTCTTGGCTATGGACAATCTTATGGAGAGAATTTCAAAGCTACCATGAAAGCCATTGAAACAGTCCCAAGAAGGAGTTTCATTTCATGTCCTCTACCTCAAAAGTGTGAAGGTTGTATTCAAGAGGAATGCAATAGCTTGAAACATCAATTGCAGGATGCAAGTGTTCAGAAACACACACTTGAACCAGAGAGTTGGGGAGACTTTAACATCCTTGAAGAGTTTGATGGTGTTCCAAAGGGAGCCACTTCTTCATTTGCTCCACCTCCTCATGAAGGCAATAAAGGTGAAAGAGGTAGGTATAAATTTGGTTCTAAACACATTCCTTTTGATTTTGCAAAGCATGATGAATTTCCATATATGTATGGGAAAAGAGTTGCATGTTCCTTTTGTGGTTTGGATAACCATGATGTTTCTAGATGTTGGAAGAAAATGGCCGCATACAGGGAGCAAAAGAAGGAAAAGGAGCAAGAAACCAAAGGTCCATTGGACAAGGCAAATCATGCTATCAAGAGGATGCACATGCAGTGCACTTACTGCCATAAGCAAGGACATCTTGCTGCAAAGTGTTGGACATTGAATCCAACAATGCTTCCACCAAAGCTGAAGAAAGTGGAAAGAGAAGATGGCAGAAATGGAAGTGAAGATTCCATGAATGATGTGTCTCAAAATGATTCACATGTTGATGCTGATGTGCAGGCAAGGGTAGTACCTTTGAAAGGGATTGGTAAGGAATAGTTAGAGTTCTTATCCGATTAAGATTGCATGTCTATTGATGCATCTATATTATATTTCATTTCAGCTTCGAAAGTACAGTGTGCTTAAGTGAAAGTTGAGGGATGAAATGCATGCATTGCATGTGATGCCATGTTGACTTGAAAGAAGTTAACTTGGTCTCCAAATGGAGACAATGATGAAAGTTTCATCTTTTGGAAAAAGAGTCCTAATGGTCTTTTTATACATGCTTGACTTGAAGGGTCATTTGTTTAAAGGCATGTTTTGTGGGCTTGTTATCTAGTCCATCATTTGTATGCAGATATAAGACATGGAGGTGTTCACAAGTTGTGAAAATCTGTTTCTTTTGTTGAAGTAGGAGTTTAGTCCATCCAGTTGTTGTCTGTATGCCTGTTGTTGTTAACAGTTATTGTTGGCAGCTTGTCAAACAGGTACAAATGAAAGTTTTGTGGAGCAGATGTACTTCACATTTGTTGAGCCACCTTGGATCAATGATCAAGGCAAAAAAGCTCAAACTACCTTCTATGACCATTTCAGTAGAAGTTCTGCAGAAAGGCAAGGAGGAAGACAGTTCTTCTTAGGAAGACCAGCCCATCCAGAGAAGGGAAGTGGTCAGAAACTTTGGTTCAAAGGCACTATGCAAAGGCAGGTGTAGGGAGGCTGAAAGAAGAGTGTGACTCACTCTAGGTCTAAAAAACTTCATGCAAGAGGTGAAAGGTGCCAAATGGCACAAATCCCTTGTAAATTAGAGGAAAATGAAAATCGCAGGCTGCTCTTAGACATAGCCTCATTACAGGGATCCCTCCATTCTAAATCCAGCGCAACTTAAATGGCCGAAAATGGACTTCAAATGGGAAAGCTATCATAAAATGAAGCTGCCCTTTCTCAAAGGAAAAAGAGGCAAAAATCCCTTGAAATATGGGTCTAAAAACCCTCCAAGTCTTCCAAATCTCCCTAATGGGCGAGACCACTGAGAGAGGAGAACTCTTGGACTTATCGCATTACATTATCGGGCCTTAAAAAACATAATAAAACCATGAAATGAGCCTAATCGGAGGCTTGAACAGTGGTTGAATAGGGACCATTGGATCTGGCCGATCAACGGTCCAGATCCGATCGGCAATCGCAATCGGCTGGTCGGATTGGAGGCATAGCACGATGGACCGGGGCGATGCAATGATGCGATCGCTGAAATCAGCGGATCGCAATTGGCGAACACAATGGAGCGGTCGATATCGGCGGATTGCGATCGCCGATATCGGCGGATTGGCGTCAGCGATACCAAAGGGGAAGCTAAAGGGCCGTTGCGACTAGCAATGCGATATGGCCGGACCCGATGGAAATATAGACTGTACTCCATATATTTTAAATCCAAAAAACATCAATTTCCTTTGTAATTACGTATTTCGTTTATTAAACAAAATACAAATGGATAAAGCCTTAATGCAATATTACGGACCAGAAATGGTTTATTAACACTGTTTCACATAATTTCAAGTCCGATAAGCGGGAATTTGCCATGTTTTAGTGTATTTTTAATACAAAGGGGAAAACCTTGGAATAAGGCATTGCGACATGTGATAACAACCCACAGGCGGACTCGATAGCGTTATAAAGCAGATTTATGAAAGTTTCAGATCCGAAATGAACAGTGCTTTGCGGGCTTTCCCATGTATAGCAGCATTTTTCTATGTAAACACAGAGCACCGTTTCAGGTGGATTCAAAGCGCCGATAGCTCCTTCCGTTACCAAATAGGTGGCATTCATCCCTGAGGGCATTTAGCAATGATTGCTAACACCCAGAGACGGGATTTGAACGGATTGCGACAGGAAGACAAAGAGCTCGAAAGGAAAAACCAACAGACAACATAGTTTTGGCTTAAAAGCCATGAATGTAAAAGACAGAGGGTTGCTGGATTGTTGAATGGTGGCCAAGCTGTTGCAAGTTGTTGTTTGTTGCTGAATGTTGAAAGTAATAGCAGCAAAGAAGCGAAAAGCAGCTGAGGGGGCCTTTGAGGTCACTTGAAGTTCAAGTGAAAAGCCAGAGAAAGTTGAAGGTTGCAGAAGGCAGAAAGAAGCCAGACCAGGAGAGCCAAAGAGCCAGAGTCAGAGCTAAGAGCCAGAACCAAGAGCCAAAAGCTAGAGCTTCAAGAGCCGAAGGGATAAAATGGTATTTGAATCCACTGTCTATGTGTATAACAATAGGAGCTGAGTCAAAGACTTGTAAAAGACTTATACCATAATCCCAGAGAGCCTAATTGAATTAATTAGAGCTCACGGAGACGTAGCCCAAGAGTTGTGGGTGAACTCCAAATTAATATCGTTGTTTTATGTGTTTGTTTTTACTGCTGCATTATTCACTGTTATATGCATTTATGTATATGTTCAAGCACATTTAAATATCGACATACACAGCAGATTTTAAAGCAAATGATCAGCTAAAACAAATACAAGCATACACCCATATTTTCAAGCATTTCTTAATTCCGCATTGGTTAATCATAAAAGACTTGGGAAAATTCAAGCTTTGGAAGTGGGAGAAATTCTTGTAGGCTAGACAAGAAGCCTAAAAGCCCCATTTTCAGATCAATTAAGTATGAAGAAAAAGAAACAAGTATGAGAGAAATAAAATGAGAAATCACCACAAGGCACATAAAATAAAAATGAAGCATGATGTTTTCAGGGGCTTGGAGAGTGTACTAAATATTTTTTATGAATAATCCACAAAGTACTTAAATACAATGGCTTTATCAGTTGTCTTTATACATAGAAACTAAACATATAATTTTCTCATAAATTTGTTCTGTAATATCATAGTTCTGCTAAATCTATTTCGAAATATCATAGCCCTCTTGAAATCGTCCATTCAACTTAGTCATATAAGATCACTCCCATGATTATTCTTACATTCTCCAAAAGTAAGGATAACAACTATCATCACATCATTCTTGGATCACTGTATATCCAATTCTTTCTCTTTTTCTTGTAGGTTTCATCTAATTCAAATAGAAAAACACTCTTATCTTATAAGTATACGGTTTTCAAAACTTACCAGTTCTCCATGACTATTGACTTTGATTAGGGACTATGCTTGTAACTTCTCAGCCTTGAAAGGCATTAGAGGACAATTGTGGTCCTTTCCATCCTCCATTGATGTAGCATAACCTTGTGAGCCTTATAAATGATGGCTAGCACCAGCTTGGCTGCAACTAGTGAGCTCCAAGCTACTTTGGCACGTTTCAGCTTATCCAATATAAGATCTGAGGTAACAAATAGATCACCAAACTTCAAATGGGTTGTTAGTAAGCTATTGTAATATTGCTAATAATGACGATCAAGCATTCAAGGAATTTCATCAATATACCTCTTTAGTTTCTTCAACTCTTCTCTCCTGCCATTGCTCTCATTAATTTTGGACATTAGAGAAATTGAAGCAGCATCAACCTTCATCCCCACTCTAGTCATCATCTCCAAGAGTTCCTCTGCCTTTCTAGTCATCCCAAAAGCCAAAGAACCATTGAGGGCAATGTTGAAAACCTCAGTATTTGGCTTCATTGAAAGCAATGGCTGATTGCTCCTCTTCCTCGGATCCACCCTTCCATCTTTGAAGAAATAACACATCTCAATCACTATCTCTGAAGCTAAACAAGCCCCATTATATGTTTTAACCATATGGGTCACCACTGTACTCCACAAATTGACAGATGGGTATTCCTCCATGTCCACCAATGTTCTCAGAACTGTAGAAGCAGGAACGGGCATTTGTGTTGATGCGAGCCTCAAGCACAATTGGGTCAGAGCCTCTCGATCAAATAGTTGTCTTTGCTTCTTCTCGTTCACAATTGAAAGCACCACAGCATAGGCCTTCTCGAGCCATTTTGAATCTCCAGAGTGTGCTAATACATTTATCAACCTACTAACAAGAGACTTCCTTGGGAAACCTTTGAGTTGCTTGTAATGCTCGTAGCCCTTCATGGCATCTTCCAGTCTCTGTTCATCGAGGGCATTTTCCAGTTCTTCTGCCAACATTGCCGGGTTGCGAGCTTGCCTCAAGATTGTGGGTGATCCTGCAAAAGAGAAATATCTATACGAAGGGCTAAAATAGACCAAACCATGAAGAGAAAGCTCGTTGACACCTTCGTTAGAAAAGGAAAATTTGGGATGATTACAGTAATGGTTTGAATAGATTCTACCATTATATTGCCCTGTAACATAGGAAGAAACAGAGGTTAAGATGCAATTTAAGAAAAAGGCAATAAAGGGTGTTGGCTTGAGCTTATTCTTCCGGAGAGAGTCAACTATCATGGCTACCACAATAAAATATTCGATGCATTGCCCCTAATTTTCATGGTTTGGTATGACCTGATCATGCATATTTCCCACCCACCTTTCAACATACTGCACATCGATACCTCTGAATTGCTTAAAAATGATACTTTTTTACGAGTTCCCCTAGATTGAGGATTTGCAGTACAGTTCTTCAATCCTCCTGCCTCTTACTTGAACTTGATTTAACATTGCAACTGTTTAAATCATCCTAGTGCCTTTTCCCTAAATTTGATTTTTTCTTAGCCGGGTTTCATTTTCTTATATTTCTCAACACTCCCATGCTTCTTAGATTTCTTTGTAGGGGTAATAGACAAACCCAACAGACCCTAGAGCCTATCCCTACTCTGAACCTGTCCCTCATTGACACTCATAAATAAAAAGTCCTTCAAACTCTACCATTTGGTCGCCTTTGGCTTCTTAGGAACTGAACTCTTGATCTCCTCATGACAAGCAAGCATGCACTTTTCCAATTTTGATGAGAAAAAATCCTTGGAATCTTGTAGAATTTTCTCTACAAATTAGCTAGCTCACTGATATCATGTAGAAATTTCACCTGCAGATTAAACTGATATATGCAATGTACTAAAGCATAATACTAGATCTACATCTACCATAAACTTTGCGGAAGCTAATCAACCATGAGCAACATCAAGCATGAACACATATAACTGATGAGAAGGAATCAATCACACATAACACAGAATATATCACTGGGGAAAGCACCACCATAAAACCCCAACATTGTATTATCAATCAAGTGGAAATCCTCAACAACATACAAAAAGAATAAGCTCAAAAGCTATCCTGCTCTCTCTGTACTCTGATGATGTAGCCCATGGACTATCTAGGCCTGTATATATAGGTTGCACAAGTCCTTCAAGCCCCTATTTCCTTGCGCAGTTTTGATTGGGGTCCAATTACATAACATGTGTGAATTGGCCCAAATCATACCTGTTGTCACCTCAGGTCCAACTACGCAGTCATAAAAGGAAGAAGATTCCTTCCTCATGCAAGGAATATTCACTAGGAATATCCTAGCATCTAATAGTACGTTGTCCCTCATTTGATCTCAATTGGGTCTTTGTATGAACTGCCATGCATCAGTTATCCATGAGTGAATACTCAATTATTTGAAAATACCAGTTGTCGCATGCATGCAAGCATCAACAAACTAAATCTCATTAATTTAACAACTTGTTAAATTAATCTAACTGGACTTGACTAAGTTAAACTAAGTCAACTGATCCTCCCATTATAGAACTCATCCTTAATTCCTCAATCAGTGGAGCAAATCAATGACACATTCCCCAATTAGTGGAGAAATAATTGCATGTTCTCACAAAGACTTCAAGTTTGCTTTTCCTTAACTAATTAACTCATGGAGAATTAATTAATTAATATTCCAAACTGTTGGTAAGACCAAATTCGAATTTACTTCCTATAGATAGACTAGGGACTGCTATAAATAGGAAGGGACCCATAAATGCTATTTTTAGAAGATGTTATTTTTAGCAGTTTCACCTCTCACCCAAGGTGGCCAAAATTCCACACTGGCCAAACTGCTATTTTTAACAATTTCTATTTTTACATTTCTTGTTGCACACTTTTCAACACATCTGATTTCCAGGGTTCCTCATCCCAGTGGAAAATCCTCATCATCATTGATGACAACAACCTGATGCACTTTGAGTGGGATAAGGAATGCTCTAACCCCCTTTCTTCCTTAATAGCCTCGTTCATGACTTCCATAAATGGATCAAAATCACTTCCATCGCCATCCCCATTCCCATTCCCCTTGGTAAATCCTATAAAATCTATCTTGAGAACCCTTTGCACCTCCTTGATAGGTGATCGAGATAATTGTGGAGAATGTCGTGACTGCAGGTTCGAGGAAGCATTAAACCGTGTGAAGTTCCTCTTATTACCATCAATGGATTTAATACTCGATGACACCTTTGCATTTTGTTGAAGTTGAGGAGGGAGACACAACGGTCAAATTTATCCATTACAGAAGAGCTCGTCATCTGTGGATAGTAAGCCCTTTGAATTCAACGCTCCATCTGCCACTATGAACCATGCAGTGAACTCAAAATCACCTCCACTAGAGTTCTCAATATTGTTATCCTTGCCACCAAATTTTTCAAAATCCACCCCCTCCATTCTTCTCTGGAATACCAACCTTTTCCCCGCACACAAAGGGAACTATGGTTCTAGTATACTTGGAAAACTTTGACAAAATAGCAATGGATAGCGTTGGGCTATTGGGTGCACTAAAATAGAACCCTCGACAAGGATATACATTTCCTCTTTTAAGACATGATGGCATGCTCTACGTTGTGCCTGTCGAGATTTATTGACAACGCTGTGAATCCTCAGTTGTCGGGGCTTCTTCAGAGGGTCCTGCTGAGGATGGTGAAGCTTCTAGGGAATCAAAACTTTATGAGGAAAGTGGTGTTGTATTTTATCCTGTACGAGACAAAGGGATTGATGACTGAATAACTGAGCAAAGGGGTCAGCGACTGAAGAACCGGGAAAATGTGTCGGGAAAAAAACAAAATAAAAAACCCTTTCAATGTGTGTATTTTTTATTTGACTAAGGAGGATGAAAATGATGCCTTGGGATTGGATGGAACGAACAGTGTTTTCCGAGCCAACTCCATAGAGAGGACATCTTCGGTGTAATTAAATTAATAAAAAACAATTAGTTTTTAGAATCTTGTGAGCATTTATTTCCTGATTTTATTAAGAAGTTTTTATTGATATATAGTTACTAATTTTTAGGATCTCGTGAGCATATCTTTCCTTACTTTATTGATTTTTTTTTATTTAAGTATAGGTTTTATAATTCCTATCTCCAAGGTATATCAAGAATTCAAGAAATTGACATTATTACAAGAAATTGAATTCAAGAATTCTAGGAAGTTTTTTTTTTCTTCCTTTCATGTGCGTGTTCTCACAAGTTAAAGGATTTGAAACTCCAATCGAGGTGGACATTTAGTTGGCGGCAAATCCAGTGCAATCCACTGGAGCCCTTCAATTCATTTCAAGGGATTCAAATTCTATAGTGCAGAGGATGGGTATGGGATCCAAAACTAATTCTACGAGTGTGCAACAATGGGGGTATTACCAAGATCCCATTTTGAAGTTCTGGATTCCGCTTCAAGTCATTGCAAGAAGAGAGATTGCTCGACATTTATTGGGAGGTTAGTCTTCAATTTCTCATATTGTTTCATTGGTTTGTTAAGGCTATTTTACCTTCCTTCCTCAAACCAAACACATAAGATTGGTCTTAGTTACCATGCAAAAAGCTAATGTGTGATTTTTTTTTAAGTGGTTTAATCTATTGCAACTTTATTCTTGGTTTTATTCAAAGTGAATTTGTCAAATTCGACTAATTTAATACTAAATCATAAATTATAGACAAACATATAGTATTTGGAAAATATTTGAAATTGGCTAATGATGTATTTTATTTATTTTAATATTTTCATTTTTTTAATGATTTTTTTGATGGTATGAAATGTTTTAATAACTAAGTATTTTGTTTAGAAACTACATGTTTTGATATTTATCTATAGTTACTAGTGATTTAAGCTATATAATAATGCTAGTTATAATTAAATTGTTAAATTATTAGTAAAATTTATAAATATTAATTAACTCGTCTTTACAATTTATTTTAAAAATAATTTAATACTAAATCAGAAAATATAGATCATCCCAACTCCATTTTTGTTTTGCAAAAGAAAGAAATCTTGTTTAAAACAGGATGACATTTGAGAGATAAAAATTTGGTTCCATTTTCTCTAACTTCACTGCCACAAATACAATTGCATTCAACTCTATATCAATCATGTACAATGCCCATGAATTTTGTAGGAGACAAATGGTTGTATAAAATAAATTTCTTGGAATTGACATCTCATTGAGTTGAAACTAAGTTTCTCCATATCAATTTGAATGAAACACTCCGAGATAAATAAAGTTATAAAGCTTCATTACAACCAATGAGGTAGGGTGCTCACCAAAAAACATCATTTTAGGACAACATTTTCACTTTCATTTCTATTTTTTTTATGAAGGCTTTAATTGATCAACTTACAAATTGCAATTTAGACTCCAATTAGTTGTATTTAAACTAAGTGGAAGGTACTAGGTACTATGTGGCACTTGTTAATTAATTAAATAGTTAGTTTTTTGACTTTTTGTTTAATTTGACTTTCTGACTTATTATTTTTATTTTTCCCTTGGAATCCTCTTGAGCATCTCCACACTATTCATTTTTCTTGTTAGATAAGGTCCTCCATCTATGTCTTCATGATGAACAACAGTAGAGGGTTCGAAACATTGACTACAAAAATCATGTGTGATTAATTCGAAAGAGCTTTTCTCTAATCATTATGAATCACAAAAGTTTGAATTCATATATTTTTTTTAATATAATTTTTATATTTGACCATTCAATTTAAAACTACATAAAAATAATCATCAATTAATTAGAAAAAATAATAATAATAATAATAAAATTATATTTTAAAAAATTATTTATTTATTTATTTTCAAAATTTTTAATTTAATATATATATATATATATATATATATATATATATATATATATATATTTTCACCCATTCTTATTTGGGTTGTTTTCCTCATTGAGGAGGCCCAGGATAAAATAATCAACAATCTCGTTTTAGCAAAAATGAGATGGTAGAGCAAGAAGATACTCAAATTACCATCTCAAAACAACTCTATGATTCAAAAAAAGTCATAGAATTTATTGAATACTTAAATGCATATACTATGTAACTTTTTATTATCTTAATAAAAAATTCGATTTTTTCTTTAAAAAAATATATATTTTTTTTCAAAACTTTAATAAACTTCATAAAATCTATTTAATTTTTTTTTTTTAATAATTGAAAATAATATAATCTTCTACTTATAAAATTGCACATTATAATATCATAATCTCGTAGATTTTCTTAAGCCATGGGCTTTCCGACTCGGACGTGTTAGAATGGTAATCTGTGCAACTTCACTCGTGAAATTTTTAGAATAGAAGAAATGGTGGGGGAAAGGTTTAATAGGCCTACCCTTATATTATGGATGGAAGGAGGGGCTGGAAGGGGAGACTTCATGTGTATGATTTTTAATTCATTTTGCGTTTGACTCAATAAAACATTTTTAATACACAACGATTTGTGTATATAAGTTTTTTAAGTGTAAATTTTAATATTTTATTATTATTATTTTAATATAAGGTTGTTTATGGAGTATAAAACAATAATATTGTTAAGATATTTTTGAAGAATATGAAAATAAAATAATTTTTGAAGAAAATGAAAATAAAATAATGTTATATTATTTAATTTGTGATTATTTTAAGTAGAAATATAAATCTCATTAGAGAATGTGTTTGAGTGAAATTATTTCAAAATTCAAATCATAGAAGTATTTCAAATATAATTGTTCAAAGATGGGCTTCATCGATCTTCAACTTGTTTTGTCATCAATGAGATAAGAAATATTCATCACGTAGCAATTTATACATAGAAGCTATAAAATATAAAGGGCTCACTTACAAGTTTGGGTTTCAAGATCTTCTTTTTGTGTTTTTGATATGGTTTTTTAAAATGTTGATTAAATTATGGTTGGTTTAAGTTAAAATCTAAAATCTATTTTTTGTTTTTTGTTTTTAACAATTGAAGTTATTTCGAAATATAACAAACAAATTGTAAATGTCATCTTTATAAGTATTTTAATCATCTTAAGGGTTAGTTTAATTAGTTGAATCATCTACCCATGTTGATTTCTGGTAGTATCAGATCTGCTCTAAGTCTCAAATTTTCTAGGGAGGCTTAGGCACACGCATTATCCAATACCCAGAAATCGTTTTGGGAAATTCCACCCGGAGATAGTTATATTAAAATAATTAATTATTTTTAATGGGACCCTAAGTCTAAACTTAAGAAATTAAATTAATTAATGGGTATTAATCTAAACTGTGGGTGTAACTTCTAGAAGAAGGCGGAGATCAAGTCAATATGATCCTAGCCATTGATTAAAATCTAATCTAGACCTTTGATTAATGAGTGAGATTATTATAAGAGAAGGCTTGATGGGCACTTGGAGAACACACCAAGAGTTGATTAGTCAAATCGAATTGATGAGGCTTGAGTAGCGCAGCGATTTCGTGGTGCTCACGCATAGAGGGGCAAAGATAGTTTTTGGTTAGATAATCTTCTCCTGAGCTAAGAATATGTAGCAAAGAGGCAGAGAAAGACGCAAAGGAGAGCAATGCATTGCCCAATGAGGATGACGCAGAGCCACGAAGGGCTCACGCAAAGCAGCGCAGTGTCTTCAGTGCAGAAGTCAAAAATTTAGCTGGGAGTTCGATGTTTTGAGATGGGAGGGCTGAAGTCGAGGCTCCTCAGAGAAAATCGATCCAGTAGAGGAAGTGACGCAATTCCTCAGAGGTAGTGACATAGGGCCACACAGTGATTGTGTAGGGACAACGAAGAGGTAGACTCAGACTCATTGTTTTAGTTGTGAGATCAATCCGGAATTGTAGTGTAGAGTGAGGTAATCTCACTAATTTATTTTGTCGAGTGATATTCTCTATACTGGATAACCAGTAAGGCATCCAAAGTTCGTATTCAGAAATAACTATTGCTTAATAATAAAAACCCTCAAAACTATTGCATTGTCTTCCCGCATTGGGTTTTTCCAGGGACATTTATCCAAAAATATCTGTGTAGATGTGTATTGTATCTCCTTCTTGTTCAGTTTCTTGTTTCAACATATTATTTTTAAATAGTGAATGTTGTACTTGTATTTACTTCGATACTTACCGTAGAACACAATAAATAACTTGTATGAATTAACAAGTAGGAGAAATAACATCAATTTGTTGCAGTAGGGATTCCGGGTTTAGGAATTTTCACATAGTATTAAAGGTGCAGGTGAAGCAAGAAGAACACAACCGGAAAACCCAACACTGAAGGAGGAAGGGAGTTCAAAATTTCTACAGAGGCAGCAATTCGAATCCCTAGAGGGTTTGTGCAGTCAGGCTAGGAGGGAAAAAATTTCGCAGTAAATCTCTCTATGAGTGAGTCGACAGAGAGGTAAGATTTCCAAATCAAGATTTGACATTGACAGAGGGAGCAACACAGCAGAAGGTTCAACAAAAAGGTTTTTCTGGTGGGACGCAATTTTCTACAGGCAGTTGCTAGGCAAAAAGGCCTCATGGGGAAGAGAAAGACATGGTTGAGGGAATTTCTTCCTCAAAGGACTTCCAGCCAAGGAGTCTGAATTCTCACTAGCTGAGCAACAACAAAGAGAGGCATATATACAAGCTCCAGAAGGGAGTGCATAGGCCAGTCCAGTGCTACGCAGAGGAGAGAGGAGGCTATTCAACTTTTTCGATTGGCGTAGATGGCATCAAGTGGGTTGAGAGATCGGGACAGGTTGGATGGGGCATCCAACTATGTGATCTGGAAGGCAAGGATGTCGTGGCTTCTAAATGAGAGATTTCTCAAGGTCTACGTCGACAGCATGGTGGTTGTGCCCACGGATCCAGATTTTCTCAAGAAGTACATAGGAGAAATGACGAAGGCAAAGAGAATGATCCTCGATGGAGTGAAGGATCATGTGGTCTGTGAGATCCTAGCAAAGGAACTGCTAAGGAGATGTGGGATGTGTTGTCTACGTTGTATTAGGGATCTTCCAAGTAGCGGAATATGTACCTTGAGCAGAAGATGAGATCCATATAGATGCAAAAGGGGGAACACATAGATCCATTCCTCATGAAGCTTAAGGAGACCCGGGATGAGTTAGTAGTTGTGGGGTCTACACCTCAAGAGTCTAAAATGGTAAGATTAGCCCTCAATTATGTTTCTGAAGCAAGAGGATCTGAGGAGAGACTTGGTAACGTGTAAACTTGATGGAAGCAACAACAGTGGGTTGAAGCCCAAGGAGGAGGATGAGAATGCATCCCTTACATCTAAGGGGCAGCAAGAGCAACGAAAGCGGAATAAGGATGTTTCGAAGATTAAATGCTTCAGGCATGGTGAAATGGGTCACTACGCAACACAATGTCCTCTCAAGAAGAAGGACAAAGATGAGAAGCATGATCCTAAAGTTACAACTGCAAAGATTGAGGAGGATGAGTTTGCCATGACAACTGAGATACCTCGAGGAGGGAGGTGGGCTGATTTAGATCTATAGTTTGAAAGAGCTACATATGGGCAGGATCCTTGAGGATCCCACCTCTCGGATCAATTCCTTGCTACGGGAGCCTAGATCAGTAGTAGAAGGATGGACCAGTGTTAGTTGGTGCAGAGGAGGTCCAGAGTGATTGTTGCAGATGCTAGTAGTGCCAGAGACTGAGCATCGCAGATCAGGGTTGGCAGCATTGTAGATGGCACAAAGCAGAGGTCAACAATAACATAAAGGTTTCAGAGGGTCAGCGTAGAGACTAGCAGCAATCAGAACTCCAGCAATGAGATGCATCATACTAAACGCCAGTTCAGTCATTTAGGATGATTTTACATTGTTGATGAAGTAGCAGCAATAGTTGGAGATGGTTGTAGTGCAGATGTAGTTGGAAGTGGCAATACCAGCAACAACATGGATGCAGAATTGAGTGGGAGTTGCAGTATAGACGAAATTTTGACAGTGGAAGGGTCAGTAGCAGTACAGATGCAACATTTGTACAATAGTTGATGGATAGGATGTTAGACATCAACAACACAGAAGAAGATGTTACATGACAGAGTAATGCTTCAGCAGGTTACATTGCTAGAGCACATTCCTTGCTGAGAGGGAGTGTTGATTTCTGGTAGCATCGGATGTGCTCTAGGTCTAAATTTTGTAGGGAGGCTTAGACACATGCATTCTCCAATAACCATAAATCATTTTGGGAAATTCCACCCGGAGACAGTTTTATTAAAATAATTAATTATTTTTAATGGGACCCTAAGTCTAAAATTAGGAAATTAAAATAATTAATGGGTATTAATCTAAACTATAGGTATAACTTTTAGAAGAAGGTAGAGATCAAGTCAATATGATCCTAGTCATTGATTAGAATCTAATATGCGTCGTTGATTGATGAGCAAGAGGATTATAAGAGAAGGCTTGATGGGCACATGGAGAACACACTAAGAGTTGATCAGTCAGATGGAATTGCTGAGGCTAGAGCAACGCAGTGATTTCATGGTGATCACGCAAAGAGGAGCAGAGATAGCTTTTGGTTGGAGAATCTTCTCTAAAGCCAAGAATACACAACAGAGAGGTAGAGAAAGATGTAGAGGAGGCAACACAGTGCCTAGTGAGGGTGAAGGGGAGCCATGAAGGGCTCATGCAAAGCAACGTAGTGTCTTCAGTGCAAAAGTCCGAAATTTAGTTAGGAGTTCGATGTTTTGAGCCGAGAGGGTTGAAGTCGAGGCTCATGAGAGAAAATATATCCAGTAGAGGAAGTGACGCAGTTCCTCAGAGGAAGTGACGCAGTTCCTCAGAGGCAGTGATGCAAGCCCACATAGTGATTACATAGGGACAACATAGAGGTAGCATGAGACTCGTTGTTTCAGTTGCGAGATCGACCGGGACTTGTAGTGTAGAGTGAGTTAATCTCACTAATTTCTTCTGCATAGTGATATTCTCTGTACTGGATAGCCAACAAGGCATCCAAAGTTTGTATTCAGAAATAACTACTGCTTAATAATAAAAACCCTCAGAATTGCTGCACTGGTTTTCCCGCATTGGGTTTTTCCAGGGACATTTGTCCAAAAATAACTGTGTAGATGTGTGTTGTATCTCCTTCTTGTTGAGTTTATTATTTTGACATATTATTTTTAAATAGTGAATGTTGCAGTTGTATTTACTTCGATATTTACCGTATAACATAGTAAATAACTTGTATGGATTAACAAGTAGGAGAAGTAAAATTAGTTTGTTGCAGTAGGGATTCCAGGTTTAGGAATTTTCACAGATTTGTTGTCTAGGAGGCCATATGTCACAAGTTTAAATTTAGTTGAGTCCCTTTAGGTTACCTATTGCTACTATGGTCAATGATTGAGCTTCCATCCATTTGGATATTTCAAAGAAGACGACGGAGTCCCATAGGGGTTTTCCTTCAAAATGAAATAAAAGTAATTTAATTAGACTTCCTTCAACCATGGACTAAGTTGACCATTAACAAATTTTGTGATCAAGATACTAAATCTCCATTAGATAATGATTTTTATACAGAGCCCATAGAATAAACATGTCACTTCTAGGATTCCAAGTTTAAGTTTCAAAATCTCTTTTCTTATGCTTTTAATATGGTTTCCTTGGATATTGATTAAACCATGATAAATTTAAGTTGAAATGCAAAAGTCATCAAAGTCCCCAGTCACTAACATTTAGAAATTATAATGTCATCTTTACAAATAATGTAAATAAACCAAATTAGTGCATGTTAATAGAAATAACACAATTATGACAATGAAGCAAACAATAAATACACATTGGCATGAGAGACCCACTGAGAGTCTCAGTTATAATTTTTTATTAATTGAAATATTGTACAACAAGATATAATTAGTGTAAAGATTAGTCCATGCAATTTTATTTTAAATCTCACAAGTGACCAAACTTGGTGAGCATGTTCTGAGAAAGAAGATATACAAAATGGGAAAGGGAATGTCCAAAATGTCTTCAAAGAAAAATAAGTGAGCACTGCAAGTCTTGGCTTGAGAAGGAGTTGGAGAAAATGAGAAGAGAAGCAATCTCAACATACGCTACTGAGGTCCCCCATTGACCTACAAGGAAAGATCATAAGAGTAGTCTCTCTTAAACAATGAGATGGAGAAAAAATGAGTAGTACCTTACAATGAATATTTACTTTGAGTGGAATCTAAGCTATAGATTGTAGAAGAGATATATTTCCAAATACTCATACAAAAGCCAAAAACATCAATATGCCTCTTCCCATACACCTATATAACATGGTAGTAAGGTCTTTAATGGAGGTGGAGGTTGGTGCATGTAATGACTTCTTTTGCAACTAGCTAATCAACTTGTTTACAATCTAATGTGAGGTAGAAACAACCTACTTAAGGAAATTAACAAATATGTTTCGTATTTATTCATATTTCTCAACTAATAATATAACACTTCATTAGTTGGTCAATCAACGGTGGTAATAACCCCAAATTAGGGTCTAATTCATGCCAAAGCAAAGTGGTGTGTTTATCTCATCTAAAAGGTAAGAGTGCATTATCACTTCACAAGTGGGTTAGGTGTGAGTCATGGACAAAGTTCTTTTCCTCATTGTTATAATATTTCCACCTTGGCATTGATTGGATGGAATTCATAGTTAAAAGGAACACTCTTCAAGTTTTTAAATTTTATAAAATGCATAAATATACAAAATATGAACAAAGATATGGAATGGGAAAATAAAACTATCTATGGTAACCATTGATCTTATACATGCATCAAATTATTGAATTATCCATACCATTCTACATTATTTTAGCACGTGTGTTTATGACAAAGCTCTCTGCAACAACATAACACAACATTGTTTTAATATGATTGAATAACACAACTCAAGCATAACACCAAAAAAAACACAGAATTTACAATGTTATAACATAGTGACAATCCAACTCTTTAACCTACATCAATATTAATCACTACAATGCACATCCCACACTACTAATATTTCCATTTAACTCATAATAACTAAATCCATAACACCGACACATATAATTCTTTCAACTAATCCCCCTTCAACTAAATACATAATACCCCACACATATATTTCTTTCAACTAATCCCCCTTCATTATTTCTCCAATCATAAACTTAATTTAATCCAACCATTTTCATAATCAACCCATCATAACCCTCAACCACATCCTAAATTAAAAGCACAATCCAAAAATAACGCTCAATCACATCATAATTTACATATATAATCCATAAAGTAAAGTAGGCAACTACGTGTTTTTGGAACTTAATGGGTTTACCCTAAATATGATAAGTTTGAAAGTGAAAAAGTAAACCCTAAATTTAAACCAAAAATAAATAAATAATGCTACCATGGTTGAGTGAAGTCCTTTTCAAACACATAATACAAGCCCAAAGCCTTTAGTTCGATATTAATAAATTACACAATTGTTCATGGCTAAGCAATTGTGTATTCTCCCCACATTGAACATCTAGGTAATGTCCAACCCTTGGTCTTATTATTAATAAATTAGAGTGTTCATTGCTATCAATTGTTTATTCTTCCCCATGGAACAACCTGGTGAAGTCACATTATCTGTGTCTAAGATATCACCTTCCCTGGGCAACAATTCAGATTAGGGAATGGTCCACATCATTCTCCTTTCACTTATGTCAAGTGACATGGAAGCGAAAGCGATCCAAGTATCAAATCTAATAAGAACACGGTACTTGCAAAGCCAAAACTATGATTTATAATAATTTGTAAAGTAACATCACAATGAGTAATTTATTGACTTGTTTAGTTTATTTTCAATGAAACACATCCATTCAACTAACTCAATGTGCATAATGTTTATTGTGCGCTCCGTATATTCAAAAGCGAAAATTCATATAATAATTATTCGACATATAAATTGATATATATATATTTTTTTCAGGATATAAATCGGTAGTAATTTTCTAAATTATTATTCTAAAATGTAGTACCTTCGGCATAAAAGGATTTCAAAAGTGACAATACGGAGGGACAAAACAATGTGTAAGTTGCCCACGATTGATGAAGAGAAAATAAATAATTTGATTATTAATAATAATATCTTTATTGGTGCACTTTTGCAATTTATTCCCACTAGTAATTTTCGTGTTTAACATTGCTATCCAAATTGGATTTTATTGCTCTCCACTAGCATTTATTTATATTCCATTGTGAGGATCATGTCCCATAATGATATGGCCATACCAAACTATCAACTACTTTATAAGGTTCTTAATTCTAAGGTCATTTAATACTTTATATTGGCTTTCTCTACTATGTGCCATGCATTAATGCCATTATATATCATTCTATACAATGAATTAGTGAGGCCCATCATTATAAATATTAAAAGTCAATGCATATAAATATTAAGGAAATCATGTGTATAGTACATGTCAGGTAATGTGGCCTTTTTAGGAGATGTTGACGTCCACTAGGAGAAGAGGAGAACTGCTAGGGTCATCTTAAGGGAATTAAACACATATGCATCGCATCATTAACAATTTCTGCGAACCTTCGCATGATTTTTATTATTGTTTTAAAATCGAACAGCATTGCTAAGGCCATCTTAAGGGACTTAATTATACATGCATCGCATCATTACCAATTTCTGTGAACCTTCGCTTGATTTCTATTATTATTTTAAAATATGAAAAAGGAGACAACAAAAGAAGGTAATAAGTGGTTAACAAAAGAATGTAATAAGTGGCCGTACTTTTTTTTTCGATAGAGATTTCATTAGGTTTTAAATAATTGTGATTGAAGATAAGGTAATAGGCGAAATGGACAGCATTGTAATTATTCTAGTAGTCGGCAAGCTTAATGTCGGCATCGTTTTTATTGTTTAGCCTAACCTCCACTAAACTTGAAGGATCGCCAAACTTGAATAAAAGTCGCTTTCTATTCTTTTTCAAATTAAAATGATAATATTTATTTATTTATTTATTTTAATATTAAAGAGTAGGTAAATAATACAAAAAAAAAATGGTTGCATGCTAGTGCATGTTGTAATAGTCGGGGCGATCGGTTTGCACGCCCCTCGACCGGTTTCGAAGCCTGTGAAGCTGCGCTGCAGCGTATTTGGGACATGGTCGGTGATGATTTGTACAAATTGTAAATATATGTTGATATATATAGCTTCTTCAGCGGGCCCTGCCCCCCTAAAAAAAAGGTAAATAAAAAAATAAGATAATTGATGATTTTTTTTTTATAGATTAAGATAATGAATAAGGATTGTATAGATAGCGTTTCGTGCAATTTAGTTTAATTATTGAACTTTGAAAAATACTAACCAACTATTTATGATATATATTGGATGGTTAGGCTCCAATTTAAAATGTTTTCCCCCCTTGTATTGTAGATTATGTATAAAAGTAATGAAGACTTTTTTCTTTCTTTCTTATGCATATTATTTAATACTTGGCATAAGTAATTGAAACCATCGCATATTATTTCATGTTTTTCATCAATCAAGAATGTAAATTTATCACAAATGTATATGCTTAGCATATTCACCCATTTTAAGAATATATAATTGGAGATTTGTATTCGCTTGGCATGTTCTCCCATGTGCAACTTTATTATTTATTTGCAAATATGATTGAATGTTTATCTTTGATGAATTTTTGCAAAGAACAAAGAAAACACATGGAACCAATGAATTTTTTGTTATATGATTAATTGCATGACAATTAATAATATTTAATATAATATTAATAATTATGCCATTCAAATCAGTGTTAAATTCAAATTTGGTGTATTATTTGATAAAGATACATTGAATGTTTAATATATATATGGCATATTCACCTATTTTAAGAATATACAATTGGAGATTTGTATGTGTTTAGTATGTTCTCTCAAAGTGCAATTTTATTATTATGTTAAAATACTAAATTTTATGAAGAATATTAATTTGTGATTTTATTAAAAAGTATTTGATTTAAAGTAAAAAAGGAAGGTCTACTTTTTAACGGCTGGTCCAGAAGAGATTATAAAGTTAGTAAACTGTTAGTAAATAAATAAATAGATGTTAAAAATAAATTAATTATATTTAACTCTTCTCATCCACAGAGAATTTCAGCGCAGAAAAATGAAATTAATTTATCATAACGAGAATAAATCAATTTAATCAATTTAGGACAATATGGTAAAAAATAAATTATTTTATAGCGAGAATCTTTTTCAGCACGAAAAAAAGCAATATTTCTATTTATAAAAACAGAGATAAGTACATATAGAGAAGATGGAGATATACATTTTATAGCTGAATATCAGAATTCAGGCCAATATATGTGAAATGCTCAAAAAATGCCAGAACAATAGGATACATCAGATTGTTCATCATGATCAGCATTAATAAAGATAAATTATGAGGAATCTATAGTTAATAATCTGGATATAGATTAAAATATAAAGTCATCCAAAAAAGAAAAGCAAATTGATGGTCTTAGGTACATACCGGATTGCTGATCATGAGAAAAGAGAGTTATGTACCCGGCATGAGAAAATCCTGAATCTGGAAGGAAATGTTGTCCACTGTGATGCACATCGACCATATTCCATGATGAGAAAGGAGACCTTTCTTCGAAAGAGCATCCGCAACTGTGTTTTTGCCCCTATCAATATGAGCAATTGAGTAGTCCTTCCTGCGGAACCATATTGACTCAATTCTTTCCAACCATCGCGATAAGTTGATATTCCTTATGACATGGTTTGACCTAACATGGTCAATGATCATTTTAGAGTCTCCAAATTTTTTTTGGTCTTGTAAATTGAGAAAATCACAAAAGGCAAATAGACTAGCAAAAGCCATAACTCGAGAATCTATGCACAACACATATGCAACAATAAAATAAATAATTATATTTTTAATTTTGGTTCATTTCCTTGATAGTAAAAATAAATTTATTTATTTTGAAGCTACCCCGATCCCATGAGTGCATCAATGGGATCTTTGTTATACTTTTTTTTTTCAGAGGAAAAAATCTGTATAGTTTATATTGAGATCATATAATGTTCTGAAGATACATGGCAGATGAGAACCATAAAGATCTTGATCAAAACAGTCGATCAAACGGATCATCATAGCGAGAAACCATATAAAAGTAGATCATGTTTAAAAACAAACGATCGATGGATCAGCAAATTGAGAACCTGTAGTGACTTATAGCCGGCATGAGCATATAAAGGGGCAGAGGGTAACTGCCAGAAGCGAAAAGAGATGGAAGATAAGCAGAAGCAAAAAGAGTTGCCAGCAACAGATGAAAAACTAGACAGGAGGCATGGATCCTGTGATCAGTGAGATGATGGAGTCCAGCGGCAGATAGGAGTCCTGAAAGACGCGGCTACACCGCCATTTCCAGATATGCCAAATGGTAAGGAGGAATAAAGCGAGCCAGGAAGGTCGTTGAGAGGACCACCAGAGAAATGCATCCTGGACCGTGGAGAAAAAAAGGATGGGAAAACCATAGAAGGAGGATAGCTCGTTCCAGATATCAGAAGAAGCCGCGCAGTGAAAGAACATGTGGATGTTCGTTTCCAGCTCAGTAAGGCAGAGAATGCATCGACTCGGACCGTGCCACCCTTTCTTTTGTAGAACATCCCAGGCAAGGTTTCTGTTGTAGAAAAGGAGCCAGCCAAAAAGGATGGATTTTAGAGGGCAGGAGGCTTTCCAGAAATTGTGAGGAAAGAGAGAAGGGGAGGGGGGGATGTGAGATGAAAGGGCGGAGTATAGACGACGGACAGTGATGGGGTGGATGGAGGAGTCCGGGGACCAGATTAGTTCGTCCTTTGTTCCAAGTTGAAGGATCCTCCGGCGAGAAAAAGAGAGGGTGGCGGAGGACCAAAGGGGGCGGAGGGGAGGAGGGATATGTAGTTGATGCTCCGTTTTCCAAATGGGCTCAAGGGAGGACCATGAATCGATGAGCTTGGACCAGGTGAAAAAGCCCCTAGAGTGGAAGAAGGTGAGAAGAGCCGGGGGGATCTGAGATTCTAAATCATATAAGGTAGGATCAAGAGCAATAAGAACTGATGAACCTGAAAAAAAAACCCATTTAAGATTGTTCATGAAGAACCATTGATTCTTTCTGAAGCTGCACCAAATAGGAGAACCGTGTCTGATCCCGAGAGATGACCTTCTGAGCCAGTGTTCCATGTTCCGGCCTTTTAAATACTTCTGCTTGATAAGTGCGGACCACGGGCTGTTCCCGAAAAAACCCCTGTGCATGGACTTGCAGATGAGCGCGTTCCCAAAAATCCTCATGTTTAAAAGGCCCCAACCCCCATTCTTCTTTGAGTTTGTAATAATATCCATTCTTGCAAGGTGTATCTTTGATTGATAAGAATGGCCACCCCATAGGAAATTAGCAGCAATTGACTGCATAATTTTGATGACCTTGGCGGGGAGGACGAAGAGGTGTCCCCAATAGACTGCGAGTTGTGAGAGAACCGCTTGAACGAGAATGAATCTGCCAGCTAGGGATAACAGCCGCAGTTCCCATTTGGAGACTTTGTTGTAGAACCTGTCAATAAGCCACAACCAATCGTTGAACTTATTGTTTTTTACTTTGAGGCGATAACCGAGATATGTAAGACCATCTGATAGGAGAGCGAGGTTGATGCCGAAACGGCCCGCTATCCAGAGAGCTGTAGCTAGATTGGAATTATTGTGGTATAGCTTAGTTTTCTCGTTATTGATCATGAGGCCCGTAGCTGCTCGGAACTTCTGAAAGATAACATATAAACAGGCCCAAGAAGACTTACATAGCATTGCAAAGATTAAAATGTCGTCCACAAAAAAGTTGTGTGTAAGTGAGATATCCTTACAGATCTTAACAGGTTTACATCTACCTTGGGCGACAGCATGGTTGATATGCGTGCTAAGAGAGTTCATTACCAATATAAAGAGGAGAGGGGACAGTGGGCATCCCTGTCGGAGCCCTCTTTCGGCCTGGAAGAACGTCGATGGGATTCCATTTATAATGACAGAGTAATGAACAGATTCAACGCATGCCATGATCCAGCTGCACGCGCGTGGCGAGAGACCAATTTTTGCCAAAAGAACTCTAAGGAAGCTCCAACTAACGCAGTCAAAAGCCTTTGTGAGATCAATTTTAAGGGCGGCCGCATCGATGTTCCTGGAGGAGATGGAGAAGATGCCTTCTTGAGCTAGGGCGACAGCGTCGAGGATAAGCCTGTCTTTTAGAAAAGCATGCTGTTGATGAGTAATAAAGGAACTGAGGGTTTTTTTCATGCGCTCGGCAATAAGCTTGGAGATAATCTTGTAAAGTGCATTGCATAAGGCAATGGGCCTGTAATCCCCGAAAGATGAGGATTTATCTTTTTTTGGTATCAATGCAATAAAGGTGGCCGATAGAGCGCTGTTGATACTCCCAGACTGGCATGTGGCATTGATCATATTGAGGAGGTCATTTTTGAGAAGATCGTAAAAATGAGAGTAGAATTCCACCGGAATTCCATCGGGCCCCGGACTCTTATCTTTTTTAAAACCTTTTATAATGCTGGTAAGCTCCCCCTCAGATATAGGTCTAAGGAAATCCTCATTAGCGGCATCGTCAAACATAATCGGAAGGTGATTAACCGCCCACAACATGTCATAGATGTCATTTTGTTGACGCTTATATTGGGCACTGAAAAAAGAAGTGGCCGCAGCGGAGATATCAGCCTGGGAGAAGAGGGGAGTTCCACTACTATCTTCCATTCTCCATATCGAGTTCCTAGTTCTGCGGGCGCTTGCAAAGTTATGGAAAAACTTTGTGTTCCTGTCGCCCTGTTTGAGCCATAAAGCTCGGCTTTTCAACCTCCAGGATGCCTCCTCTTTTAGGAGCAGAGCTTGTTTCCTTTTTTCCAGAGACCAAAGGTGAACCTTTTTGTCAATAGAGAGGCCATGAAGATGGATAGTTGACGAGATCATATTTATTTCGAGGATGATGTTGCTGAGATCCCGAGAGTCTGATTGCTTCTTCTTGATCTGCCAAGATTTTATTCCCTCCCGAAGCTTGTTGATTTTATCACGAAAAGTAAGGAAGGGAGCCTCTTCGGAATTAATGATATGTCCCCAGCTGGATTTGACGAAGGCCACAAAGGATTCATCCTGAAGATAAACAGAGTTAAATTTGAAAGAGTAGCCCATTCTTTGATGATCACGCACCCATTCCAGGAAAATGGGCTTGTGATCAGATGTGATAGCGTCTCCTGTTTTGGCAATGGGCATCCCCCATTTTTCAATGATGGCAGTCGACAGCAGAAAGCGATCAATTCGCTTTGCAATGAAGGCAGGACCCAATCTGCCATTGTCCCATGTGGGGGACATGGGGATCGGTATGATGTCAACCAAGTCTCTTTTTAGGAACTCCCCTCGCATTTTGATAGCCAGATTGTCCGTAGAAGAGCATTGACCCCAGCATTCTTGCGAGCTGAGCGTGAAATTTAAATCACCTGCAATGAGCAGAGAGTTTATATCAAGAATACCTGAATCAAGGAGAGAATCCCAAAAGGGAAGTCTGTTCCGATATGGCGCATATACATTGAGCAAATTGATTGGGTGGGGCCTTCCTCGAATGGTTGCCGAGATGAGGATACCAGCTAGACACTTATATGCTTTGGCTTTTACCACGAGAGGATCCCATAGAGATACAAGGCCACCCGACAGGCCGTCAGCGCTGATAGCAGCCATGTGCCAAGAGGGGAACATTCTTCTGAAGAAAGCCAGGGCAATCGAGCTGGAATGCATGGTCTCCTGTACAAAAATGATATGAGGATTAGCCGATAGGAATGTCGCTTTCAGAGCCAAGAATTTGGGGGCCGCTCCTAAACCCCGAATGTTATATGAAACAAGGAAGGTCATTTGGAGGGTTGACCAGCCTGACTTGCTCTAAGGGGCTGTGGGAGAGGAGATTCCAGAACAGGGACGTCTATGAGAGGGAAATTAATTACACCCATATCGGTAGCAGTCGATCGGCCTCTGAAATGCCTGCTTCCTCCTCTGATCTTTTTTCTGACAGTGATGTTCTTGGCGGAATCAGGGCTGATGATGGGGAAGGAGGGTTTATGGATGGTGAGCGGTTCAAGGATGGATGGCTGACGGTTAAGGAGAAAGTCGATGTCGCTGTCAGGTTCATTGAGCGGGGAGGAGGCAGGGGAGTTGAAGGGGGTCGGAGAAAGTTGTTGCTCCTTCACTTTGCCCATGGGAGATGGAGAGGATGAGGAGATCTGGATGGGATGAGAGCCAACAACGAAATCTGCTGCATTCATTGGAAGCGGGGAAGGGACCGTGTTCTCTTCAGGCTGTTCCGGAATGGGGGGGCATGAAAAATCCGCCATATTCATAAGGGGGGGGGAGAGCGGGGGACTTTTAAAATCTGCGAGGTTAGGCGACTCATTCCTGTTAAGCGAGTCCACTTGCTAGCCAAGTTGATCAGAGGATTTGAAAGAAAAAAACCTCCCCGAGAGACTGTCGCTATCAGAGATTGCTTGCGTTTCCTTTGCCTTTGAAGCGCGATGAGGTCTCTGACGCCTATATTTGCAATCTTTGACGAGATGACCCGTGCGGTGGCAAGATGAGCATCTGAAGGGAATGCCCCAAAAGTCTATTCTTTGGCATATACGGGAGCCTTCCCATATGATCTCAATTTGCTCGGGATAGCCTCCCTTGAAAGGCCTTTCAATTAGAATCCAGGCTATTCGCTTGTCCTTTTCCCCGCGAATCCATGGGTCAACATAAATGAATTTTCCAATCGCATTGCCTATTGTTGCGAGAGTGTCCTGCGTCCATAGCTCAAGCGGAAGGTTTGGGAGCTTTAACCAAATCATACTATGAGATGGTGTGTTCTTGAGAGGGTCAAAGCCCAGGTACCACCTAGTGAGCGAGAGAAAGCTTCTTCCTGATACCCATGGCTTGTCTAAAACCATTTCCAAGTCAGCCTACTTTTGAAAGTGAAATGAATACCATTCTTTCATCATGCGGGAGATGATAGGAGTATAGCCGATGATAGGTGTCCAGGTTTTAGAGATCCAAGTTCTCATGTCCGCCTCGTCCAATTCTGGGAAGAACCATTTCCCGACCAGTGCATTCTTCTGTAAACTGTCAATGCGCTCCGCCAGTGTAGGCCCAGAGACCGTAACCGCCTTGGGGGGAGGAACAGTCTTTACTGGGGCTTTGTTTTTGTTCCGGCGGAGCATGTGACAGTGTGACGCGAAAAGGGTAGGGTCCCTATGCCGGGAAGGGAGGGAAACCGACAACGTGTCATGCCAGCTAGGATTCCCGCTGGCAGCGAGGATGGCCTCTTCTGTTTCAATGGCCGCAGCCAGGAGAGCTCTTGTGCCTGGGGAGTCACTGTCCACAGCCATCCCGAGACAGATACGAGATCCCAAATGAGGGGTCCCCGAAACGACCCAGACTTAATTAGGAACCGTCGAAAATATCACCGACGGAGAAAGATGCCTGGATAGAAAGCAGAAAGCAGAAAGAAGGAGCTGTAACGAGTACGACGACAGGATTGGTGTCCAGTTCCCAACAGATGAGAAGGACAGATAGCTGACTAAGAAGAATCTAGAGAAAAGATATGGGGGCGAAGGTGACGTTGAACGGCCGCCAAAAACCCAAATCCCATGCAAGGTGGTGAGCAGAGGAGGCTGTCGTTGCAGAGGGGAAGGTGAGGGGTAATAAAGGATAGCCGGAGAATAGGGATTTTGAAAAAAAGACCAGGAAAGGAGCCGGAAAGATCTTGGAATTCCGGGAGAGATGGCGCGACAGAGCTGGAGTTCCCGGCAAGGAGCAGAGACAGTGAAAGAGCCTTATGCTTCTGGACGACTGTTACAGTCGATACAGCAGCAACAAAACTGAAAAACTAACCACCATTTCCCAATTCGGAATCTAAAGTCCTGACAGGGACGATAAATGTAGAAAGAGGCTCTTATTCTCTTGATGAGAGCACAAAGCATATTGCCTTGGCGAAAAAGTGCAGTGGAAAGATTATAAACTGTATGACTGCTCTGTGCTGTGAAAAAGAGCTAATATAGGCATGACCCAGTTCCGGGAATAACCCCCCCAATCCAGTGATTACAATTATGTTCCACAGAACCGCAGAGCCTCGTGGTTAAAATGGTGAAATCAAGAAAAAACAGTTGCAGAAGAGAAACCAGACCCTGATAAAATTATGCAACCATTTTGGGCTAGACAGGAAGAACCGTAGCCCGTCCTTGAAAAACTATTGCAAAAACGACTACAAACTGACCAAAGCTAGATAAGTCGTAAAAGTTGCATCTAAGAGCTAAAAACGATGAAAGGCAAGCAGAAAATCATACCTGGAGCCGCGCAGAAACGCCCGGAAGCAGGAAGCTGAGCCATGAGCGAACCGAAACTAGAGCGAGAGGAGTGTGCCTCTAGCCCGAAGGACCGGAGGAGAGAAACCGTAAAGTGAATGCAAAGGCTGTGTTAAATAGAGAATGCAAGAGAACGAGCATAAGCCACGTTCCGCCGGGAGGAGGAAAACTTGTCCATGCAAGGAAGAAGGAGACTTCAGAGCAGCGAGTGTCTTGCCATGCATGCGGCAAAAAACACCAATGCGCGGGCAGGGGGTGGCATTACTGGTTGCAAGTGCTACGTGGTAGATAGAGGAGCTTGGGTGGCCGGTAAATGTTAATGGCAGCTGGTCGGAGACTGTTGTCAGCTGGTCGAAGACTGCAGGCAGCTGGTCGAAGACTGTTGGCCGATGGTCGCCATGGCTAGCGAATGGCAGCTTCCCGTCCGGCGCGCGCGCTCCCGCAACATCGTTACATATCGGATCTTTGTTATACTTAGTTTAACTGAATATCATATTTTTTTAATCAAATTAATTATTATACTTAATTTAACTGAATACCATATTTTTTAATCAAATTAATTGTTATACTTAATTTAACTGAATACCATATTTCAAATTAATTTATTTTGAAGCTAGCCCGATCGAGTGCGTGCTTCGATGCGATCTTTGTTATACTTAATTTAACTTAATGCCATATTTAAATGATTAAAGGTTGATATATGAACATTTGTGTATGTATGAAAGTTTATATTTGTGCTAATTACAGTTGACAATTAAACTTTTTAAAGATGGGGATATTGATATATGGAGATTCATTCATAAATGCGTACAAAAAAATTGTAAATCCTTGTATTGTATTGTGCGACGTACTGTAAATCCTCCCTTGATACCTATTGTATACACACAATTTGAAATCCAATATATGGTTTTATTGGTAAGCATTTCAAAATATTGGTAAAGATCGTATTTTAAGTGAAATATTATGTTTTCATAACAGGTATTGGTATGACCGTACACTCCACATCATTACAAAATACACTCACATCATTATGGAATATGAGGAAGCACCCGTAACCCAATCAACTTTCAAATAAATAAAATTAAAAAATTAAAAAAAAATAAATTATTTCTGACGTGCATGATGTAATGGCTGGGGTGGATGGCTTTCACACCCCCCAGCTAGGTTCGAATCCTGTGGAGGTTGTAAAATGCGATTGTAAAATGAGATTGTAAAAAATGAGATTGTAAAAATGAGATGGGTCCTACCGAAGCTTACACAAAAAAAAAAAAACTTTATTCATAGCCCTTTGATTTTTAATCAAATATGAATTAATAAGTGGTGAAAGGTTAAATCGATTACGTATATCACGCGCCGTGACGCAAGGATAATAAGGACCAATAAGCTAAATACCTTCATTTAAAATATAAAATAGTAGTTCAAATGGTAATCACTAAAAGTAAGGAGGCTATTTTATCATCATATTTAAAAAAATAAAACCTATATTAAAATAAATATATATATATATATATATATATAATTAATTATAAAGTAGAGATTTTATGATTTATAATTCAAGTTTTTTTTTATTAAGTGAGAAAACCTATCTTAACTCAATTATCAAATTAAACGAGGAGACAATCTTTAATGGTTTTAATTCGCAAATGTATGATGACTCATCATTGTTATTCAAGGACTACTACACCACCTAGAATTATCGGTTGTTGGCTCGTAAGGGGGCAAGCTCTCACTACTGCCACATGCCTCTCGGTCTTGGACCATTAATCTGTTTCATTACATCCAAGGAAGACGGGCTCTTAGCCAAACAAAAACAATTTTATAATTCAAGTTTTATACATTAAGTGAATTAATTCTTTCATATATTAAAGAAGACCATAAATATGATCAAAACTAATGTGAAGTTGCATGATTTTTATAGAGATGGTATATCAACATGTGTGTAGAGATATACAATACAACATTCTAAGAAATTAGTAATCAAATTTACGTACAACAATGTTGTAGTTAGGACTTACAAAACTTTTACATAAAATGCACTCAAGAAGATCGTCATGACATATTGTTGTCATATAATAATAGTGATGATATACATGTAACTTGGCAGAGTTATGACCATCACTTTTTTAACAATCACTGGGAAATTGTATGGAGAAAAATCTGCAAAAGTGCAACAAGATACGTAAATTTTTTTATCTTGAAAATATTTTAAGGCGAGTAAGTTTAACTCAGATATTGTCACACATGCCCAAGAAGAACGTAGTTGACTTAGCTTGTGTTGTGGTCAACAACAACCCCCCTCTTTGTTTAGTATTAGCAATAATATCAAGCAAAGGGGGACCCTTAACAAAAAATCCCAAAAATATTTTTATCCAAATTTTTGTATTTTAACTCCCTAAAAGCTATATCGCATCGCAGAGAGAGAGTGAAGAGTTTTCCTATGCGCATAAATAAGCTGCAAAGAAGCGATGCGAAATTCATCGCATCGCATATTTTGAAAGCGCCCTTAAAAGAAAATGAGAAGGAATCGCCGACGGCCGATATGCGACGTCGCATATCGCAAACGTCGCAAAAGCAGCACACAACGAGCAAATGAAAATTGCGATATTGCGATCCTACAAACTGCGATCTTGCGATTTGCGATCTGCGACGAATGAAACTATTAATTGCTGCAATACGAATCGCAGAAACCACTCATCGCAAAGTTTCTTCGGCATGATCTGTAAACCCAAAATCGAGCGCTCACCTTAAGGGAAATTAATGATTGCACGCCTGAGTATCCAAAGATGATCATGTTGCGTTTTTCGAAGAGTCAAGTCCTTATGAGTGTCATGATTATGCATTCATTAGAGTTTAAAGCTTTCATGTCAATCTTTTCGTCATGTCTCTTTTTCCTTGCGTAAACTGTAAGGCAGCAACTAATATAAATCTATATGCAGGAAACATCCAAGGAAAAGGGGAAAGCGCCAATACTTGAAGAACAGAGAGGAGATGCCTTCGCAAATGAATGCCGCATGCAGCAGAGCCGCGGAGTCCAGAGTATCACTCCACAGACACTGATGAAAATAGACTATCCAAGACTCAGAGTCAAAGGCGCACAAAAGCAGCATGTTTGCAAAAGATCCTGAAGCTCAGATTGGGTAAAGCAAAAAGAAAAACACTGAAAAGGGATGATGCTTCAGAAAAGCCTGGAACAAAGAATGGAAGCAATTTTCAATACGTAAGATTGTTCAGGCAAAAAAATCCCTAACTCATTGAGTCATTCACACGGCCGGAAACCGAAATAGCAACAGCACAATCAGTTTGAAAGAAATCTGGGTTATACTAAGTATACACACAGCAAAAAAACACCCAGTCAGAGGGAGATTTTCAAAAATATCTTCTAAGTTGTCAGAAAGAGGTGCCAGCTTTTGTTATTTCTACTTTCATCGCCCGAGCAAAAGGAAAAGACAACTAGCCGACTCTTTCCAGGCGAACCTCACATTGCTTACAACACTAAGGAGCAGATACAGAAACGGTTAGATATTAGATTCAATTTTTAGAAATAAATTTGCTTTAGTAAAAGGGCGGTCATTTGAAGTCGTTCCTTAAATTTGTGTAATTAATATTAGTTAGTTAGTAGTATTTAACCCTTCTCATGGCATTTGGAGAAGGGTCCGGAAATTTGTCAAAAAACTTGTCCTCAGAACATGCACTTTTGCACCCTCGGAGGGGGTTTTTGATGAATGGATGGATCGAGATTTATTTATGTTTGCATTTTAATGTCTGCTACTGATGTTGCACTTCTGTACTCTTAGTAGATGTTAGAAGTAAGTAGAGATAAATCGTTATTGCTTGAAGTTTGTGAGTGAAATCAGTCATAAATGGTACTTTTATCTCTTGATTAATTTCTGCTCATATTCTTAGAGTGATATACAGCTGATTTGTTTATATGTTAATGTATGAATGTCTGGATTACCATTTGGCACTTTTGTACGGTGGAATCATTTGTTTGTGCTTAACATATGAATAACTGATTATGCGATATGCTGTTCACAATTGTTTTGCCTAACTTCTTATGCAGAACGGTTCATCTTAAATTGATTTATATTCTTATGATAGCTGAATGATCTTTATTACCAGTTGTTGTATGAAATCTTTTTAGATCGCATTATGAAAGAATTTTACCCCGGGTTAGTATAGGTTAGATGTGCTGTTTTTGTTAGATTACAGTAGCATAGAGTCAGTTTAGAGTCTAGAATTAAATTAGTTTAAAATTACATTTTGATTAGTATCTTCAAAATCTACACACACACACACATCTTTTAGATTGGGAAGCTGGTCCCATCATCCCCAGTCGGACCCGCTACACCAAACGGGCAAGGAGCCGCCAACCAGATTCCCGACCGGGTGGGTATCCCCTTGTTGTCGACCCGATTTCGGGGCCCTCAACATATTTGGCGCTAGAAGGAGGGCACGAACTATGAATGGCAACTAAGTCAAAATCTAAATGCCATTCTGAGAGTAAATCACCCTCATCAACTCCCCTGACTTCTCCACTACGGTTAAACCCGGAGTTACAAGTCGCTCGAGTATCCACCGCTGCTACCTACTCCAATATATCAGACCAACTCATTATTGAACCCCCTGAAATTCAAACTTTGATTCGTAAACTCCAGGGATTCTCCATTTTTTCTCATAGGTCTGATAAATCTAACAGCAGCGTGACTTCGCAGTACAATCCTGCTCACCCTCTGACCAGATTGAAGAGTGAAAAATTTGGTATTCAACCAAGTGAACTCCCTCTTCCTACTAGGAAAAGAGCAAGGAAAGCACCACCCGAGTCTGACCGTGAGACTCTTTCATCCACTTCGTCCATTTCAACACCCTCACCGCGAAGTCAACCACCCACATCCTCATCCCAAATCACTCATCCATCTTCCACACTTCCTCTTCAATCATCAACTATCATAATACCTTCATCTTCTCAGCATCAGGGACCGTCTTCTGCACTCTCATTAACTAGCGGCTCAACGATGGCCCAGTCTCCATGGAACAATCCTGGGGCGGTTTTAATGCCTCCACCCCTGAGCCCAATACCGGCCCATCCTGAGAAGTGGCTACCTAAATTCAATCCAGAAACAGGCATGCTAGCTGAAGAGCATATCAATAATTTCATGCTTTCTGTTAATCTCAACGGAGTTACCAACGAAGATGTTGTCATCCAACTTTTTCCTTACACAATGCAAGGAACAGCCGGATCATGGTACTTTTCGTTACCTTCCGGGTCCATCACAAGTTGGGACATTTTTCAAAGTCAATTCCTCACCAAGTTTGGCGATGACAGATCAACAACGACATTGATCAATGACCTATCTAATCTTAAAGCTGAGGCTAGAGAACCCATTAAAGATTTCAACTTACGGTTCAATAAGATCCTCAACAAGATTCCCGCTGCTTCTCAACCCAGCGAGGAAGTAAGATGTGAATGGTACATCACGGCCTTACCATCTAACTTGGCTATCTTCGTAGATAGGGCAAGCAAGATGACCTTAGTTGAAAATTTAACTGAGGCGCTAGTAGTAGAAAAACGCGTAGTTGCCCTAGAAAAGAGATCTGCAATAGAAGAACGCAAATCTAAGAAGATCTCTTTCAAAGAAGACACCAAGAAGAAGCAAACAAAAGATCCTTTCGATATGGAAGGATTACAAAAGGTGTTAAAGGCCATGTCCAACGAGATGATTGACATAAGAAAACAAGTAGCAGAAACTTCTTCAAAAAAGCCCTACAGATCTTTTAAAAGAAACCTTCCCATGGAGGTGAAACCACCCAATGCTGTCTCAAACGTCGAATCTGAAGAAGAAGAAGAAGAAGAGAATACCACTGAAGGGCAGACCGATGATGAAGAAGTTGTGGAACTACAAGGAATGTGGGATTTCATCCTCCCACAAGAAGAGGATCAAGAATCATTTCCGGTTAGCACACGAAACAAAAATCAACTTGATCCTCCCCAAATTACCCCTAAACAGAAGGGCGCAAGCCCTGCAAAGGTCGCAACAAAGAAAACAACCGCTAGAGCGACCCAACTTAGCCCAGTCCAATCAGATCAAGCACCTCCATCAAGAACACTGATAGTGTCGGATGAAATGGAGTATAACATTATCGATGACATGAAAAAGACTAGGGCTAATATCACTCTTTACGAATTGAGCAAATTGAAACATCAACAGAAAATAATGATGAAGGAATTACATGCCGTGCCTACTACATCTTTACCTACAGCTGTAGCTTCCCACAACATGGGAAGACCTCCAACCAACATGATCAATAAGATTGATCCGAATGACATTGCCTTGATTGGAGGAAGGTCAAGATCCCATACTCCTCCTTTTCTCCTCACTTATGAAATCTTCAATAAAAACGTGCACAATTGCCTGATTGATTCTGGTGCTTCAACGAATATTATACCCAGATCAATATGTGCCAAATTGAATGTTCAACCTCAGAAATCTGCAGTGCGCATAGTTCAACTTGATCGATCTCAAGTCGAAGTGATTGGTGAACTTAACCAGGGGACCATAAGATTGTCGTCTAACCCGAAAGTCTGTCAGGTTATCGACATTCTAGTAGCTGATATCCCTGAATTCTATGGTTTAATTCTTAGCAGGGATTGGTCCGAGAAACTCCACGGATATTTCTCAACCGACTGGTCGCACATGTGGTTGCCCTACAACGACAAACCCAATCAAATAAAGGTTGAACGAGAATTGCACCAAAAGTACATAGTGACAGAATTGGAAGGAGAGAACGAAGCAATAGCATACAACAGCGGTATCATAGGCAATTACTCGGTAGATTCTTTCCTCGGCAATTTCAATGCTCACACTTCACCTTACTTGGAAAATTCAGTTGTGTCCCAAATTGAAAATTTTTCCCAAACTGATGATTCAAAGTGTTTTAATTTTTTAGATAGTTCTGTAAATACATCTTTATTTTGGAAATTATATTTTGATGGCTCTAAATCTAACGAGGGAGCAGGAGCATGATGCGTTCTGGTTAACCCAGATGGGAACAAGACCATGCTTACATGCAAACTTGAGTTCGATTGCACAAACAATACAACGGAATACGAAGCCTTGGTGTAAGGCCTATACAAAGAATTCGGCTTGAATGTTAAGTATCTTCAAGTCTTTGGAGATTCCGAAATTGTCGTCAAACAGGTACGTAACACCATACATTGCCTGTCAAGTCATTTAAAGCACTATCAATCTTTAGTACAATATCTGACTTCACATTTCATAGCATTCAATATTTCGTCAATCCCAAGACTCCAAAATGCGAGCGCAGACCTGTTAGCTAACGTAGCCTCTAGACTGATTCCCTCCGAAGATTTTAGTCCCGATAGGTTTTCAATAGAATTAATCTTTAAACCATCCATCCCTGACAACATCACCAACTGGAGAGTATTCAATGACGATCCAGACATTGTAAATTTCCTTACTTCTGAAGGATCCTATTCAAATCAAATAATTGACGAAGACCATCATGATCACCAAATTCAGCAAAATAGCACTGATAACGCTATACCTAAATCGGTGGTTAAGTTAGAAGATTTATATGATTTGAAAAGTCGGTTTAAAAGGTCTGCCAATTCTAAACTCTACAGTTCAACTCTGAACTATGAATTAGTGAACCTAGGAACTGATCAAAAGCCGCAAAACGTTAATCTAGGCCACGGCCTGGCCCCTGAAGAAAAATCAGCATATATCTGTCTTCTGAGACAATTCAAAAACGTTTTTGCGTGGAATTACGATGAGCTGAAAACATACAACACTTCTATCATTCAACACACTATCCCTATGATTGACAATGAAAAACCTGTCCAACAGAAGCTCAGAAAAATCCACCCCAACTTAGAAAATCAGATAAAGACTGAGCTAAATAAATTGTTGAGAGCCAGAATAATTTTCCCCGTCAGACACTCCAAATGGGTATCCAACATGGTACATGTTAGGAAGAAAAACGGAGATATTAGAATCTGTATTGATTTCCGGAATCTCAACAAAGCCTGTCAGAAAGATAATTTTCCCCTCCCACCTATGGAGCAAATACTACAGGCAGTAGCGGGCTCAGAATTAATGTCTTTCCTGGATGGATTTTCAGGATACAATCAAGTGCTGGTGCATCCCGATGATCAGTTGAAAACCACATTCCGAACCAAGTGGGGCACATACGCATATCGGAAGATGCCATTTGGTCTGATCAATGCCGGCGCTACCTTTCAGAGAGCCATGGACATCGCGTTTAAAGGTTTAGTCAATAAATCGATAGTGATTTACCTGGATGATATAACAGTGTACTCCAAGAAGCGAAGCGACCATCTCAAAGATTTGAAACAGATCTTTCAAAGATGCTTAAGGTATGGAATTGCACTTAACCCAAAGAAATTTTTTTTCGCATTAAGTGAAGGGAAATTGCTCGGATTCATAGTGTCGAAATCTGGTATTCACATTGAACCTGACAGAATCAAAGAAATTTCCGAAATATCCATACTCCATAACAAAAAGGCCATGCAATCTTTCCTTGGACAAATCAATTTTGTAAAAAGGTTTGTCCCCGATTTTTCACGTATTATTTCTCCTTTACAAAATATGATAAAAAAGAATTCAAATTTTAAATGGGGCATAGATGAGCACGAAGCATTCAACTTGATCAAACAAGCTATCATCAACGCTCCATCTTTAGCTACCCCAAATTTTTCAGAATCCTTCATCTTATACACTTTTGCCTCAGAGAAATCTTATGCCACGATTTTGACTCAAGTAAATCAAGAAAAGGCGGAAGCTCCAATCGCATTCTTTAGCTCGAACTTACAAGGCACTGAAATCAATTACTCAGACGTGGAGAAACAGGCTTATGGTGTTTTCAAAGCGATCAAATATTTCAGACCTTTCTTACTTAAAGCCCATACCAAAGTTGTAGTACCGTTTCCAGCGGTAAGGAACCTTTTGGTACAGAAGGATGTGGGCGAAAAGAGAGCAAATTGGATTACCGCCCTACAAGAATACGATCTTGAGATCAAACCAGCAAGCATCGTAAGAGGTCAAGGCTTCTGCAAGATGTTCGCTGGAGCATCGCAAATTCCGGAGAACTCATATGAAGAGGTACACACGTATCAGGTAAGCCTAAACGACGCAGAATCATTATATGTAGACACCATTTATTATCTTAAGAACGGGTATGCTCCATCACACCTAGATCACACCAAGAAAAGAGCTCTAAGGTTGAAAGCTAAACAATACCAGCTCGTAAATGATGTTCTGTTTAAAAGGAATTATGATTCTGTACTTCTTAGGTGTCTTGAGAAAACTGAAGCCGAAAAGGTTTTGCAGGAACTCCACGATGGACCAGCAGGTGGACACTATGCTGGAGAGACTACTGCGCATAAGATCTTACGTGCAGGATATTATTGGCCCACGCTGTTCAAAGACTCATACAATTACGTAAGGAAATGCCAAATCTGCCAGATTGCTGTGGGGAAACAAAGGAAATCGTCCATGCCACTACAGCCGGTCAACATCGAGCAACCATTCAACCAATGAGGCTTGGACATAATAGGTGAGATCGTTCCTCACTCTTTTAAGCAGCATATGTATATCCTCACGACAACAGATTATTTTACCAAATGGGTAGAAGCAGTTCCTCTCAAGACAGTTAATTCTGAAAACATTATTGAATTCATAGATCAATTTATCATCACTAGGTTTGGATTGCCAACGGCCTTAATGTTTTATAATGCATCATACTTTTCTGGAAATGCAATGACTGAGTTTGCATTAAAAAGAGGGTTCAAATTGAAATATTATGCTAATTACTATCCGCAAGGTAATGGGTTGGCTGAATCAACAAACAAAAACCTAATCAGGATTATCAAAAGAACGGTCGATCAAAACCAAAAGAATTGGCACAAAGCGCTGGTAAATGCTTTATGGGCAGATAGAATCACGAAGAAAGCTTCAATCAGCACTTCTCCCTTTAATTTAGTTTATGGGAAAGAAGTGGTTCTTCCAACTCACTTAGTCATTCCCTCTTTGTCTCTAGTACAACACATCGATGAAGTATCTACTTCCTCTTTGCAATTAAGACAAATGGAAATAATCAAACTAGAAGAACGCCGAGCACAAGCTAAGAAAACCCATGCTCACCACCAAGTGCTAATAAAATCCTCTTTTGACTCAGCCATCATAACCAGAAAGAACTTTCAGATGGGAGATTTAGTTTTGAAATGGGATAAGGCTCATGAAGAAAAGGGCAAACATACGAAATTTCAGAAGCTGTGGCTTGGTCCTTTTCAGATTGTAGAAGTCACAGGCCCATCGACGTTTGTGTTGCAGGATTTGGCAGGTAGAAGAGATTCTTTGCCTGTGAATGGACAGATTCTTAAAATGTATTTTCCATAGAAGATCACTCTTCTATTTTTTGTAGGATAGTTTTAGTTTCTTTTATTTTGTTTTCTCTTTCTTATAAATAAAACCGGTTGTAAATGATCATTGAATAAGATTCATGAAAGAGCACACTAACTCTCTATCAGATTTTGATTTCACTTGTACAAATAGAAAAACTTTTCGAAAAATCTGATTTTTATTATTGACAAATAGAGTTAACTTTAGCCTGAATAATGATATTAGTTTCAACCTTTCGAAAGACTTTGATGAAATCAACCTTTGGTTAAAAATTGTTTTATCCCAGCACAATGAAAGGTATTATCAATAATAAAATAAATATTCTTTGCAAAGCTATGATTTTCAAAGCTCTATTATTGTCGTCCAGAGCTTTCTTAAGGAAAAACAATGACTTCCTCCCTGCCAAAGGAAACCGCAGCATTCAGAGAAACAATCCGAGAAAGCACTATATCTCAAAGAATAAGAGGTCTCATCACGAGCCGGCTTATCATGATCACAGATATTATAACTTGCTAACTTTGCCAAAACTGTCTATCAAAACAGGGCAACGACTCAAGATTGTTGCAATCAAAAGACAAGGGGTCTCATCACGAGCCAGCTTGTTCAGCAAAAGTGTAAATCAAGTGAATGACTGTGTCATAATTTGGCCACCAAACCAAGACATTGTTCTTTAGAGAGTAAAAAAGGAAAAAGTGCCAAAAAGGATTTTTCTCTGAAATGTTGTAAATAACCTTAAGCAGGAAAAATGATCATTGCTGGATAACATGGTAACCCTGTCGAGGCTATGGACGCTTGCGGGCAGCAGAGGCTCTACCTACGACAAATGAGCATATTTTAAAGCCAGCACGCAGAGAAGACCTTATTTTATCTTTTAAAAAGGACCGAGTAATGTCTGGTATGAATGCAAGAACTAAGCCTAGGGAAGCAGACAATTGGAATAAAAGAAGGGTTGAAGCAAAGTATCATTGATAGGATGAGGGGTAATCTACTCTATCTGTCCATAACAAAATTTAGACATATGAAAACTTTTCTGTTTCGGAAGTGGAAATGTCAATAGAAAAGCAGAGATAACTGGTTCTTCACAGTGAATCGCCATTGTTGTGGTCAACAACAACCCCCCTCTTTGTTTAGTATTAGCAATAATATCAAGCAAAGGGGGACCCTTAACAAAAAATCCCAAAAATATTTTTATCCAAATTTTTGTATTTTAACTCCCTAAAAGCTATATCGCATCGCAGAGAGAGAGTGAAGAGTTTTCCTATGCGCATAAATAAGCTGCAAAGAAGCGATGCGAAATTCATCGCATCGCATATTTTGAAAGCGCCCTTAAAAGAAAATGAGAAGGAATCGCCGACGGCCGATATGCGACGTCGCATATCGCAAACGTCGCAAAAGCAGCACACAACGAGCAAATGAAAATTGCGATATTGCGATTTGCGATCCTACAAACTGCGATCTTGCGATTTGCGATCTGCGACGAATGAAACTATTAATTGCTGCAATACGAATCACAGAAACCACTCATCGCAAAGTTTCTTCGGCATGATCTGTAAACCCAAAATCAAGCGCTCACCTTAAGGGAAATTAATGATTGCACGCCTGAGTATCCAAAGATGATCATGTTGCGTTTTTCGAAGAGTCAAGTCCTTATGAGTGTCATGATTATGCATTCATTAGAGTTTAAAGCTTTCATGTCAATCTTTTCGTCATGTCTCTTTTTCCTTGCGTAAACTGTAAGGCAACAACTAATATAAATCTATATGCAGGAAACATCCAAGGAAAAGGGGAAAGCGCCAATACTTGAAGAACAGAGAGGAGATGCCTTCGCAAATGAATGCCGCATGCAGCAGAGTCGCGGAGTCCAGAGTATCACTCCACAGACACTGATGAAAATAGACTATCCAAGACTCAGAGTCAAAGGCGCACAAAAGCAGCATGTTTGCAAAAGATCCTGAAGCTCAGATTGGGTAAAGCAAAAAGAAAAACACTGAAAAGGGATGATGCTTCAGAAAAGCCTGGAACAAAGAATGGAAGCAATTTTCAATACGTAAGATTGTTCAGGCAACAAAATCCCTAACTCATTGAGTCATTCACACGGCCGGAAACCGAAATAGCAACAGCACAATCAGTTTGAAAGAAATCTGGGTTATACTAAGTATACACACATCAAAAAACACCCAGTCAGAGGGAGATTTTCAAAAATATTTTCTGAGTTGTCAGAAAGAGGTGCCAGCTTTTGTTATTTCTACTTTCATCGCCCGAGCAAAAGGAAAAGACAACTAGCCGACTCTTTCCAGGCGAACCTCACATTGCTTACAACACTAAGGAGCAGATACAGAAACGGTTAGAAATTAGATTCAATTTTTAGAAATAAATTTGCTTTAGTAAAAGGGCGGTCATTTGAAGCCGTTCCCTAAATTTGTGTAATTAAGATTAGTTAGTTAGTAGTATTTAACCCTTCTCATGGCATTTGGAGAAGGGTCCGGAAATTTGTCAAAAAACTTGTCCTCAGAACATGCACTTTTGCACCCTCGGAGGGGGTTTTTGATGAATGGATGGATCAAGATTTATTTATGTTTGCATTTTAATGTCTGCTACTGATGTTGCACTTTACTCTTAGTAGATGTTAGAAGTAAGTAGAGATAAATCGTCATTGCTTGAAGTTTGTGAGTGAAATGAGTCATAAATGGTACTTTTATCTCTTGATTAATTTCTGCTCATATTCTTAGAGTGATATACAGCTGATTTGTTTATATGTTAATGTATGAATGTCTGGATTACCATTTGGCACTTTGTACGGTGGAATCATTTGTTTGTGCTTAACATATGAATAACTGATTATGCGATATGCTGTTCACAATTGTTTTGCCTAACTTCTTATGCAGAACAGTTCATCTTAAATTGATTTATATTCTTATGATAGCTGAATGATCTTTATTACCAGTTGTTGTATGAAATCTTTTTAGATTGCATAATGAAAGAATTTTACCCCGGGTTAGTATAGGTTAGATGTGCTGTTTTTGTTAGATTACAGTAGCATAGAGTCAGTTTAGAGTCTAGAATTAAATTAGTTTAAAATTACCTTTTGATTAGTATCTTCAAAATCTACACACACACACACATCTTTTAGATTGGGAAGCTGGTCCCATCATCCCCAGTCGGACCCGCTACACCAAACGGGCAAGGAGCCGCCAACCAGGTTCCCGACCGGGTGGGTATCCCCCTTGTTGTCGACCCGATTTCGGGGCCCTCAACAGCTTGCCAAATACTTAAATAGCTACATTCCAACATTTCTGACATGAATATATCCTCATGATTTGATTACATAACAATAGACAAAAGCAATACATGGTTAATCTGGTTTTTTAGTGTGTTGTGACCATTGGTTGGGATTCTACTGGAGCTTTCTTCCACTTCTTCCCTAATTTTATTAAGACTTCTACTAAAGTAGGTAGAGTGCTTGCTCGTTCATTCAAACCTAGAGTATCTTGTGCTAAGGATTCTTCTTTCCCTATAGATTCGACTTGATCTATCCAACTTTTTGTTATCTGAGGCCCTGACTTATGAAGGGAATCATGGCCCAAGCAGATCTACTTCAAGCAGACTTTGAGAGACTCGATCTTGTTATTTTTCATGAGAAATTGGAATCACTAGAGGTAGAGGAGGAGTTGGAGAAGATTTATCTCGCACAATTATTTTGATGATCCTTAGTGGAACCAACCCACTGAATTGATTTTAGATCCTTTGACCTGATTGGACAATGAACAACTATATGGCCCATATTCAAATAAGCCTTACACTGCAAGGAGACATGCTCATAATCTATTTTTTGATTCTAACATAAATCTTTGCTAGTTAAGTCAATTTCAGCTGGGAACTCAAGACTCAAATCCGTTTTTATACATATTCTAGCATAAGTAGCATTGCTTCTTCATTGGGTTTCGTGTGAGGCAAAATGGAACTTTTCTAAAACAGACCCAATGGCTTGAAGAGAGGGTAAACCCCATAGATGCAATAGTAGATTTGGAAGTCATACCCAAACAAGAGTAGAGGACAATATCTTTATCAATGGATTAAAGGCGAGAAACCAAGGTTTCGAGCACGACATTGCCCCAAAACCACGAATCTAAATGGTAGATCAAATCCATGTCTTCAACGTTGTTAAATCCAACAACAAAAAATCCCTTTTCATAAGGGTGGATGAAATGATCTTCCTTGACCACTAGCAAACAAGTATTTGCTATCCAAGCTTGAAGATTGTAAGTCACTACCAAAACCCAAAAAAATGACAAACCACACTACCATATCTTAAGAAATCCGCTACCTCATCAACCTCCATGCCAATGGGAATGGAAATGGAAGAAGCTTCCTAAATTAAAAATGAGCAAAGAATTGTTAAAGCATGACATTTTTGAAAAAGACAACTATAAGAGAGTCAATAATGGGATCAAAAACTAATTGATTGTGGAGAGACATGGAATAAGCACCATGGTTGGGCTCAAACAAGAAGTTGAGGGAGGAAGCACACAAATGGTTAAGGCCAAACCTTAGCCCGTCGCGGCCCAGAGAACCAGAGCAATCTTAAAATTAGCTATAACCAACATTTTAATAATTACTGTCCTTCACCAATAATTAAACACTTTAATTTTTATATATATATATAACTTTGAAAAAAAAAAAAAACGACGACGACCAAAAAGGAGAGAGCGGAAAAGGCTGCTTATCATGATATTTAAAAGTACAAAGATATATATGCAATTGTCATGTAGTTTTAATTTTGTTAAATTTACTTTTAATATATATTTTTTAATATTAAAAAAATATTATTTCCCATGATATATATCATAGGTAAATAGATATAAATTAACACTTATCGTCATTGTTTTTATATTCTTTCCTTTAAATAATTTAATATATTCAATATTTTTAAAAAGGTTGATTTAAGAACTACGTTTTTTATTTTATATTTTCTTTACCAAATCGGATTGACCCATTGTTCCCACTTATAAAAATCTACATTAAATAATAAAACATTTATAATAAATTAACGTAAGAAAGTGAAAGATTGTTATGGGAATCCATGCAGAAATGGTTATGGGAATCCATGTTGTTTTGTAGAATTTTTTTAAAATGTTACATTGGTTATATATATATATATAATTAGTTTTACTATTAGTATGAATTATGAATGATTTATGATAATTGTATGAAAGGGAAGATAAAAAGTTTTTGTTGTTTATTTTTATTTTATTTTGATAAAAACGAGAAAGTTTACTATTAAGTGTGTTCAAATGCAATTAAATATTTGGAAGTTTGACATTCTATTCCAAGATATGAGCTTTTTTTAGACGATTATGAGAGGAGTTTCAAAATTTACATCAAGTCAGTTACTATGATTATACTTAATACAAAAACTATTGCTACTATAGGTTCAACATAATTGGCTGCATAAAAAAATATATTAATATAGAGCAAAGATAGCTTATGGACGAGGATCAATGGACATCCCATCCGAGGGGCCACCAAGGGCACTGTTGCCCGTGCTTTAGTTTTCATCAGGAGTTCTCAAGAACTGCAGGTCTGCAAGTTAAGCTCGTCTTCCAGCTGATTAATCTTGGACTGATGCCTCTGGAATTCCTCAATAAAAAAGAGAATGCTAGCTGATTGTTGACAAATCTACTGACGAAGGTGACTAATCTCTTCATGGTTTTCAATTGAAAGATGCGAGCAATGATTACAAAGGTCAGAGCTATCAAAGGCAAATGAGGTATCATCGTTGTTGTCCATTTTGAGCATATGTCCAAAGTTGCGAAGAGTGCCAAGTGCACCAGAGGGAGGAGGAGAATATTGAACATGGAAGACTCCTCAAACAAGAAAGCCTAGTGAAGCACAACACCTGAAGAGAAAACCACAAAGAGAGAGGATGATAGCATGCCAACTTAAAGGATACCTTTTGAGGAAGGACCCAATTGGAGACACTAGAAACAGAGTTGAGGAACCATGCAATTGACCCCTTTTGTCCACTGGAGCTTCTATACTAAACATGTGGGGCCACAGAGTATGCTTTCAGATGAAAATAGAAGTCGTTGCTGATGCAATTAGAATTTACCAATTTGTATTATGGAGAAAACTAGAATCTACAACCTCATTCGTTGGCAAATTATCCCTGTGAATTGCAACAATGAAGAAGAAGCCAGAGTTGAAAGAGAGCACAAAAATTACCAACTTGTTCCTATGAAAATAAGAAGTTTGAGTGAACTTCCAACATTCTGGCAGGAGAGTCTCAACACCTGGATTGAAGGGTTGAACATGTTGAAAAGTGTGCAACAAGAAATGCTTGTTGAGAGTGCAACAAGATGATGGAGCTTAGTGAAAAGAGTCGCCTTCACTAAGTGGGCCCGCAGGCTATTTTTGGCGCAAGTCTATTTTTAGACTATGTCTATTTTTAGACATATGGATCATGTCTATGGATTGCAGGTTGCTGTTTATGGATGATTGGTCAAGTTGGGAAAAATAGATGGACTTCTATTTTTGATGAAAGTGTGAGTGATCACAGTGTGAGTGATCAAAGTCTATTTTTAGATTGGCTGTCAAAAATAGAAAAGTCAAATATTATTGTCTCATAATAATATTTGGACTATAAGCTTGATCTTATTCTCTTGGAGCACTTTAGGATGAGCTACGGATGTGGTACATGCAGATCCCAAAGGGAAATACGTGGTTACCTATGGGAGGACTAATATTTGCATGTAGGACTTCAGTTAGAACTCAAGTGAGTTGAGTTTAGTGGACTGGAGGTGCAGTTGATGGAGTTGTGTTTAGTTTAGCTTTGTTAAACTGGTTGTATTTAGTCTAACTGATCAATAGACTAGAGATGAGTTGGGTGAATTAGTTATTAATTAATTCACAAGTTATTAACTCATAATGCAACTATAGAATACATCAGTTAACTCAGTTGCATGTCAGTGCATGTTCAGTTCAGCAGGGACAGGTGTGAGAGGATCAGATTGCTATCAGTTATGACTATAGCTGTGCATGATGATTTGCACAATCAAAGGGATTGAGTATGCCAATGAATTGGCCAATATCAAGAATTGTAGCCTGTGCTCACGTCCAATAGAGTGTGAGTGATTATTTGCAGGTCAAATACGAGTATGGTAAACCATTCTCATCAGTTCTTGAGCAGGTATTGAGCTGTGGAGGTAGGCAAGCAGCGGGGGAGATTTGGAGATCAGATCTGAGTTGTATTGTGTGTAGCATGTGGAGATAGTACTGAGTACTTGCGAGGAGTATTGTACTATGTATTGTTACATGATTCAATCACTATAATATACAGATAGTTGGGGTTTTTAGCGAGATGCTTTCCCCGGGAAAATACTGTGTTGATATGTGTGATTGATGCTTCTATGTATGCCTGTGAATGTTTCTGTTTCTGTAAATTGATGATCAACGTAGAGGAGATTATGTATTATACATGTTCCGCTTATAATTGTATGATCAGGATAATCTCTGTGAATATGTGTTAAATTATTCAAAATTTCTACATGGTATCAAAGCTGCTTGATTTGTAGAAGAGATTTTTACAGGATATCAAGCAAGGATTGATCATCAGATCTATTATTCAGAAAGTGTTTACATTTTATTTCTTTAGGCAGAGTCTGTAATCGGGCCAGGTAGCCTCTGGATTCATCCTTCTTTTGGAAGGTGAGATATCCGGTGAATGCCCATACAGTCGATCTCTCTACAAGAAATACTTTGTTCTCACGAATTCTAGATCGGAAGTGGTTGAGTTTTTGAGCTGGTGGAATTCGAATTTAATTCCAAAGCAAGAGATAAAACTCAGAAACATTCAGTGTGAGAATGGAGATAGTATGCCCCAGTATCTCACGAAGTTCACCCAATGCCAGGATGAGCTGGGAAGTGTGGGGGTGACTGTCAGATGAGGATGGTGAGTCTAGCACTCCTTGACCTTCCTAAGAGTTGGCATAGCTACCAGGACTCGGTGAATGGAAGGGAGAAAATTCCAGGATGGGAGAGACTTTGGTCGGATCTTGTGCAAGAGGAGATTAGACGGAGCACCAGAGACGGTTCTTCATCCATGCAGGATGAGGAGAACTGTGCCTTAGCGAGTAAGGCGAAGAAGGGGAAGGGGAAGGTTTCTCTTTCCGAATCCAGTTCTTCCAATGATGGGAAGAAGGTTGACAAGGCGAAGGTGAGATGCTTTCGTTGTCATGAGTTGGGTCATTATGCTACTAATTGCCCAAAGAAGAAGTCCAAGAAGGGATCCGAGGAAGGATCTGAAGGTGAGGCAGCCTCACTTGCTTCACAGTTTGAGTTGGACTTCACACTCTTCGCATGCATGGTTTCATCCATGGTGGGAAGTGGTTGGTTTCTTGACAGTGGAGCTTCTTTCCACATGACTGGTGACAAAAGTTTGTTCAGTACTTTGGAGGAGAAAGATCTCCAGATACTCATAGGGATGGGTAATGATGAGAAGTATAGTGTCTCAGGTGTAGGCACGGTTATTTTTCAGAGGGAGCATGGAGCTCGCCTTACCTTGACCGATGTCAAGTATGTACCAGGACTGAAGAGAAACTTGGTGTCGATCGCGATGCTGGAAGACAGAGGCTATGATGTGGTCTTTAGTAAGGGAAAGGTTTTCCTTAGACACATCATCACTAGACAGGTGAAGCAGATTGGTTCACGGGTCAAGAACCTGTATGCTCTTGAGGTTCAAGATGCATGCAAAGCCTTGAGCAGCAAGGCAACTGATGGAGACTTGGTGGTTGAGAGGGAGCGTATATTACCTCTCAACATGCAGAGCCAGAAGAAGTCTCAGACGATTGTGGAGGAGCCACGATTGGTGCAGCAGCTTTAGGAGGTTGTGGAGAAGCCACAACAAGGGAAGCTGAGTGGAGATCGAGTAGAGACATCTACTCATGCAGAGACCTCCAGTAGGGGGAAACTTCGAGCCAGGTGGGCTGAGGGATCGCATGCAGCCATACCTCCAGGTAGGAGGTGGGGTGATGTGGATTGATTGTCCCAAGGAGGAGGGGCAGGATCCTTGAGGTACCCAACCTCTTGGATGAGACCTTGCTACGGGAGCCCCAATGTGTAGTAGCAGGAACTGATTGATTGGGTAGAGACAGATGTGGATGGAGCGGCAGAGAGAGCGACAGTGCAGGGAATCCCAGGACAGCGCATAGCTAGCAGGCTGTAGCAATGCGAGAGGCACAAGTGTTTTGCACAGTGATAGGTGGCACAGAGAGGTGTGCAATGGTGTGAGATGCATGGAGATGTTGCAGTAGCGCAGATGTCAGAGAGGGAGCACTTGTCAGTAGCAGGTAGAGCTTCAGCATCAGAGGGTGTTTCTATCCCAACAGGGAGGTCAGTTGGGAGGTGCAGTGCGGATGCAATGCTGGGAGATAGAACCAGTAGCAGCACGGATGCAGTCAGAGATCAAGGTGACAGAGGCTAGAGCAGTTAGATACTGAAGAGCACAGAGATGCAGAGTTTCAGTCGACAGAGGCAATAGCAGTCAGAGACTTTGATGACAGAGCAAGTGGACCGGCCAGATGTGTTGCATGGAGAACATTCCAGAGTTACAGGATCGGGTTTGAGAGGAAGCCTTTCTTGTTGAGAGGGAGTGTTGAAAAGTGTGCAACAAGAAATGCTTGTTGAGAGTGCAACAAGATGATGGAGCTTAGTGAAAAGAGTCACCTTCACTAAGTGGGCCCGCAGGCTATTTTTGGCGCAAGTCTATTTTTAGACTATGTCTATTTTTAGACATATGGATCATGTCTATGGATTGCAGGTTGCTGTTTATGGATGATTGGTCAAGTTGGGAAAAATAGATGGACTTCTATTTTTGATGAAAGTGTGAGTGATCAAAGTCTATTTTTAGACTGGCTGTCAAAAATAGAAAAGTCAAATATTATTGTCTCATAATAATATTTGGACTATAAGCTTGATCTTATTCTCTTGGAGCACTTCAGGATGAGCTACGGATGTGGTACATGCAGATCCCAGAGGGAAATACGTGGTTACCTATGGGATGACTAATATTTGCATGCAGGACTTCAGTTAGAACTCAAGTGAGTTGAGTTTAGTGGACTGGAGGTGTAGTTGATGGAGTTGTGTTTAGTTTAGCTTTGTTAAACTAGTTGTATTTAGTCTAACTGATCAATAGACTAGAGATGAGTTGGATGAATTAGTTATTAATTAATTCACAAGTTATTAACTCATAATGCAACTACAGAATACATCAGTTAACTCAGTTGCATGTCAGTGCATGTTCAGTTCAACAAGGACAGGTGTGAGAGGATCAGATTGCTATCAGTTGTGACTATAGCTGTGCATGATGATTTGCACAATCAAAGGGATTGAGTATGCCAATGAATTGGCCAATATCAAGAATTGTAGCCTGTGCTCACGTCCAACAGAGTGTGAGTGATTATTTGCAGGTCAAATACGAGTTTGGTAAACCATTCTCATCAGTTCTTGAGCAGGTATTGAGCTGTGGAGGCAGGCAAGCAGCGGGGGAGATTTGGAGATCAGATCTGAGCTGTATTGTGTGTAGCATGTGGAGATAGTACTGAGTACTTGTGAGGAGTATTGTACTATGTATTGTTACATGATTCAATCACTATAATATACAGATAGTTGGGGTTTTTAGCGAGATGCTTTCCCCGGGAAAATACTGTGTTGATATGTGTGATTGATGCTTCTATGTATGCCTGTGAATGTTTCTGCTTCTGTAAATTGATGATCAACGTAGAGGAGATTATGTATTATACATGTTCCGCTTATAATTGTATGATCAGGATAATCTCTGTGAATATGTGTTAAATTATTCAAAATTTCTACAGAACACACAAGATAGAGTAATGGCCACAGAGACTCCAATATGTAGAACTTCGAACCAATTCCTTCATCATAAGCATGAGATCATCCACCATGAATGCAACTCACAATTCAGAGAGATCCCATGCTTCTAGGGTTAACGCCATCGTGGGACTCATAAATTTAATCCAGATGTTAACCATCAAGCCTGGTATGAAGAAGAAGGAGGAAGAGCAAAGGAGTATGAAATTTATCTGCTTCAGATGTGATCCGATTCTAGGTGTGATGAAGGACCCTTCCAAGACCTTTTACTTTCGTGATGTGTTAAATTGAATTTTTAAAAGAACATAAATGAATACATCTACATGCTATAAAGAAGAGGAACATGTCAATCATCAGCAACATAAAAACAAAAACGTTGATAACGGAGTTCGTCTAGGAGGGATTACATCTCCGGGCCTCGGTGCCAAGATGGTGTAGGCCGCTGCATTAAGTGCTGTCAATAGTAACGATGTACACAAGAGATGATGTCACGATCATACAAGGAAAATTCCCTCATGTAGGAGCGGCTCTAAGAGATGTTCCACTACAGGAACTCTCAGTCAAAAGATTCCTATCAGTATGACACAAAAACATGCATGATGAGTATCCCGCCAACATGACATAAAAGGGATCTCAATGCAAAACATGCATGACAACAAAATGAGTATCCCATCAACATACAACAAGGGATCTCAACACATAACATGACGAATCATGATAACAAGTACATCACATAGATGATTCTGCATCATATCAAGCAAGGAATCACGAAAACATGTAATAAACAAGATCTCGCCTCAACATCAATCAAGGATTTGTGCAGCATAATGCATAAAGAAGTAGTACATGAACACATCATATACCTCACAACCAAGGGTCATCTGAAGAAGAAGATGTCAAACTGCTGAAGCTGTTCGGACCATCGATCTCACGACATCGATCGCATGAAAATGACTGCTCACACATGAATGTGGACATCTGCACTAGCACTTAGAAAATTTGCTGGAAAATGAAATGAGAGAATGACAAATCTGAATGCACCATAATATTTTTGGCGTCGAGTAGTGCAAAATCGACTGTCCAAAATCCAAATTCTGAGAAGTTGAGAATCTGGAGCTCAAGGAATCTTTTAGATTCCCTCAGGATTCCTCAAAGATTCTGCTCCATGGGTGGACTAGAAATCTGCAACTCAAATGGCGAATTTGATCTCGCCATTGCAATCCCTGTGGAAAACCGTGAAAAACAAGTATAAACTTGACTATATGTCGACATGGCGAAATTTTACCTCCTTAGGGAAATTTCAAGGCTCATGGCTCTGCTCCCTGTGTTTGCAGCAATCATGGTTCCACGTGCATTCTGAAAATGGCCGAAAAATGCAAAACTCTGATGGAGAAATGAACAATGCCATTGTGTTTGTGGCGATGAGAGGTGTTGAATCCATATAAAATTTGTCAAATTCTGACAAAGTGAAAATTCAGCGCTCCTGCAAAATTCATGGTTCCTGCATTAAAAATTAATTAATTTGCCTCGATTTGTGTGCCCTCTCCTAGTTCCTCCATCTCCCTCTGTGCACTGAAGAAATTTGGTTTATGTAAATTTTTGGGTGGATAAACCAAGGAATTAGTTATGGTGCATTGGTAAAGAGGTTAATTGGTTGAGGAGGGGTCGGGTGGTCAAACCCCGCCCCTCCTATTTTTTTTCACATGATAAAATTTTAAAAAACCAACATTCATAAATGGGGGGTCGGGTCCACATTAGGCGGCCCGCCCCCATACCCGCGCGCGTTGTGTAACGATCGTATCATGTTTAAGTTTGGGTGCATAAAGTTTTTGATTTAATGGGGGTTGGTTTGTATTGATGGGGCTCTCTGGTGGGCCGGCCCACGTGGCTGGGCGGGTTCAACTCCCGCCGGCCTCACCATTACATGGTACGTAGGTTGGTTTGGGGTGGTGGGATTGGTGGCCCCCACCTCCTTAATATATCTATATCTATATATATATATATATATATATATATATATATATATATATATATATATATATATATATATATATATATATATATATATATATATATATATATATATATATATATTGTTTTAATAACAATAATGCACCTTTTTAAAATTCATTTTTTGAAGGCGTAGGAGTCAAATTAATGACCCCACAATTTCACCCGGAATCCGGCTGGAGTTGGCCGAAATCCAGTGGCCGGGTTCGGTCCAAATTGTGGCCTTCTTAAGCTGCCCAGTCATCAAAAAGTCAACCCAACTTTGACTGCTTCTAACTTTTGCATCTGGACTCGGATTGATGAATCGTTCACATTGCCGCGATCAGGAAGACGAGATCTACACTCTGGTCCTGGGTCGAAGTCATTCTGATCACTTTGATTTTCGAGCGTTCATAAGCCCTCTTTGTCACGTGAGTCTCTCTGGAGCCACCTGGATCAACATGCCTAAAGTAAATGCTCCCATGGTTTTCCTTCACACAGGCTACCACCTCATACGATAAGATCTATGCATGACTCCACTTATTTATCATCAAATTACTTTTCAAGGGGGGGAGCAATGGGGGCTTGGGAGGAAAGGCTATACAATTTTCCATGATATAACACTTTTTTTTTTTTGGTTTAAGCCATCAATTCTATTAAGAGGGATGGGTTTGGGAACATCCTTTGAAGATACCATGGGATGACTTTCCAACTTAGAGATCCATTAACATCACATTGTCCTTCTTCCAGCTGACAAACGATATTTTTCGGAATATCTGCTTCTCTGTTTTGGCTATGAAGGATGTGAAAATAAGACTTATGCGAGAATGAATCAAAGATGCAATTAATTCTTTGAAGGAGAAGGGAGAGAAGGCTATTCTTTGGAAGAGAGCCCATTTCGAGGTGTTGGATTGTGATGAGGGAATCCCCCAAGATGACTATGGAAGAGATGTCTCGATCTTTGGCCAACTAGAGACCAAGGTGAAGCCCATACATTTATGCAAGATTATTTGTTTTTTGACCTAGTCCCCTAGCAAACTTTACTTCCTGATTTCGATCGCGATTTAAAAAAATCCCTCCCCTCGTGCCACCTCTAAATTATAAAATTTTATAATTGCAAATATTATCAATAAATTTTTAAAATATTTATATAAACATAAATGTAAATATTATTTTAAAAATTTAAAATATTATAATTATTTTAAACTTTTAATTAATATTACTATTTTATATGGATACTATATAATATTTAAATTTAAATTTGAGTATTTTATGGAAAATTGATATCCCCTGTCATATTGTTATGATAAATATTATGCTATGACTTAGTTTAATGGCTATCACAACCTTATTATTTCAAGGAGGAAATTTACAAATGCCTTTTCTTGATCAATTAACTAAACCTCCCAATTGAATGTGAGGTGTAAAATAAAATTATAATAAATTTAGATTAAAAATATGGAATAACTTAAATTTACATAGAAGTCAAACAACAATTTAATCAATTTTTATAAGAGTATTCTTTTTTACTATTAAATTAAGACATTTTTTTTAATAAAACAAGCCATTGTTATTTAGGTGGATGTGGGTGTGAAACCTCACATATAGATTGTGATGTGCATTTGTTTTTTTGAAAACATTTGTGTAATTTATTTTTAAATAAATATTTGTATTGTTTTTCAAGTTAGATATTATATCATAATGCTAAATAATGTTAAATATTTTAGTTAGGTTGGACATTAAGGAAATCTGACTATATCTAAAAATATATTCTTTTTAGGGAGGTAGAAGACAAAATGTTGTTTGGAGAGTTAAAGTACAAAATATGTATTCCAAAAATCAAGCCTTCAAGGCTTTGAGAAAAATATAAAAAAGCAATAACTAGTAAATGAAAAGCATAACAAGAGGAAATTGGTTAGGACGAGGGATTTTAGTTAGGTCGGTCACTAAGGAAGCCCAACCATATCTAAAAATGTATTATTTTCAAGGAGGTAGAAGACAAATTGTTGCTTGGAGAGTCAAAATACAAAATAGATATGTTAAAAATCGAGCCTTCAAGGCCTTGAGAAAAAGATAAAGAAACCAGTAACTAGTAAACAAAAACCATAACAAGAGGAAATTGGTTAGGACGAGGGATTTGAATTTGTTGATGCTCGATGATGATCCCGATTTATGAAGGAATGAAGTGAAATATAGGTTTAAATAAAAATAAAGAGATACAACGAGACATAACTTCAATTAATAAATTAAAAACACTGAAAATTGTTTACATGTTAAAAGGAAACAAACTAGCTCAGGCGATGGTAACTTATCTTTGAGAAGATATGTGATTGTTACATGCCTTCTAAACTGTGTTACAATGAGGCTCAAAGGATTTTTTTATCATGAAGAAACATTGAGAAACCCTAAACATAAAAAACCTAACCCTAGGAGATGAAACACCAAAATTTATGGCCCCTTATGGGGTTAGTTGGAACGTCAACTTCCCGGGGTTGTAACTTTGGCATATGATATCTGTTTGGCATGCACGATATCCCTTTAGAAAGGTCTATCCGAGGAAAGAAAATTTTGGCTAATAATGTTAGTCGAAGACTCATGTTTGCTCCTTTACCCCAAAAAACATTGTTTAGGGCCTAAAAAAGGCTTCAAAAGTTTAGGATTTGAAAACTACCAAAAAAAGAAAATTGCTGAAATAGGAAACTATGTTGAAGAATAGGAAACTGATAGAAAACATTGGTGGGGGTCCAAGTGGAATAGGCAGGTGGCCACCAATATCCACTTGGATCAGGTGAGTAACCAATAGCAGGAGGAATTCCAAGGTACTTCTCCATGTTCTCTAGTCGATGATTCAGGCATGTCACATGGCGATGTAGGTGTTTCGTGGAGAGAAGGTCCTCCCATTTTTTGTGCCTATCTAATAAGAATTTTCTTAACAAATAATTCATGTGCCAATAAAGATCTACAATGTACATATATTGATTATATTTTCAACATGTGTGACCTGCATCAGGCCCCCAAAGCCATATCTGTCAGTACTTTTGTGGTCGAGAGAAGACACTACTGATTAGCTATTTCTCTCTCAGCCTATGAAAGTTCAGCTTGAATAAGAGGTGGGATGAGATCCCAAAATTCTGTTGTTGAACCTTCAACTATGTGTTGAGCTCATATGCTTCTTTGAATGCCACACTGTTGATAACACACTGCCCCCCAAATGGACACGAGCACTCTGACGAGGCATTTTGGATGCTCGAGGTGGTAAACTATTTTGGTGGGCGAGGGGAGAGGTGTCAAAGATTAGATAGGGGTGGAAAAAGAGCGAGGTGTATACATAAGCAATTACCAATGAAAAATTCCAAGGTAGAGGGTCAAACTGAAGAGAAGGATGTGAAGTCACCAAGGAGGGAAGAGACTTGAAAGAAGAAAATTCCCTGAAACCTCAGTATTGTGAGAGCGTGAAGAGCTAACAAAGATGAAAAGGAAATGAAACTAACGAGAAAGAAACAAAGCCTAAAAAATTAACAATGGTGAAAGTCAAAATTGAACCATAGGAAAGCCAAGTAATAAGAGATAAATAGAGAGAGAGGAGGGTCGACATGCAACGTGGAATGGCTATCCCACTGGTTAGATAACTATCCATTTTCCCAATGCCAAGTCAGAAAAGTTGGATGCGACTTTGTCGAGGGGTGAATCCTAGTGGTAGATGTGAATTGTGTTTTAGTGCGAAGAATAGAAAACGTTGGAGCAACATAATAACTCTCATCAGTGAGCTATCATTCCCCTCCGAGAAGTCCATTGACAATGCTACGAAGGTTAGAGACAAATATTGCTAACAAAGATGCAAAATTTCTTGTGTGTGGCACATAATACTAGGAAAGGTCAAGCTTGTTACCAAGGACCTAACTCCTCTACAAGAAATCATTTTAAATTTCCATAGTTTGTAATTTAACCAAGTGAAACGTCCAACTTGGCAAGATAGCTTGTTGTTCGATTTTTCCGTTGGATGTGATGTGGGTGGTAACAATAAAATTGGCAATTAAATTCCCCATCAATGGTTGTTGCGGTCGACCAATTGCATGAGGAAACCAAAGCAGGTGAGTATGTGAGTGGATCTAGTGCCAAGGTGAATAGACTCATCGCAAAATGAAAGTACAAGGGAGGTGTGCCATTTTCTAAGCGTCGAACAATAACATGGGGGTATTCCTTGTGCCTTGATCCCAATTCATGGTCAAATCATTAAGGGGGCATATTGCATATGTCCGCTAGTCATCTGGCCCGGTGGGATGACGACAACCCACCCCGCACCTTCTTGCGTGCGAAACATCCCATTTGGAGAAACATTGATGTATTATTTATTAAGATAAGAAAATTAAATTCTTAAAAAAATATTTTTATTTATATTTTTATAAATAACAACAATAATAATAATTTTGTTTTTTATTATTAAATATTTAATAAAGGAAAAATGTTCTTGGTTAATAGTGATTACCAAAAGATATTTTTTTTTATATTTATAAAAAATATATTTTTTCATAATTTGGAAAATTCAAATTGAATTAATGTACCAAAAATAAACGTTAATATTTTAAACATCATATTTTCTATAATTATGTCCATAAAAATTGATTGCAAGCTAAGCAACCTAGATCTATCTTAGTTTTGAATCTATTAAGTGCCAAGAGGGATCAAATCTTTCGAGGTGCAAACATTTTCTCAAGTTTTGCACTCAAAAAAGAGGTTTGCACCTTAAGAGATATGATCCTTCCTTAGCAATAGATCTGTAACTAAGATGGATCTAGGATGGTCTCTCTCTCTCTCTCACACACACACACAGACACATAATAACACATGTATCTTCTTGTCATTGAAACCATTTATTACAAAGAAGACTTCACGTCTTTAAATAGGCTATATTACATAAGAATACCATTGGCAAAGACATGAGTTGTCAAAACCTGGAGCCTAAAAACTGCTAACGGTAAATTGGCTCTATGACCTCAATTTTACTTGAACTGCCATAACACTATTTATAAGCATTAGTTTGCTAAAAAAATTAAATTAATTTAATATTTATTTTAATTATCATGTCGACATTAATATTTATTAATTATAATTATTAAATTATTTTTATTTTTATTTATTTTTATCGAGGTGATATTACCTAACATTACATAACATAGGCTATATTTATAATTATTAATTATTGATTATAATTTTATTGTATTGTACATGGGTTATTGAAACCTAGAGTCCAAGAAATCGTTAGTAATTTGACCAAGTCAAATTTTTTTAAATAACATTACAATATCTTTTCCATACTAAACTGAGAAGCAACTCTCAATGTAATTATACAAATTTAAAGAATATATGCAGAACCAAGAAAAGACTTGAGCTCAAAAAATGGAACCATTCATGATTTTGGGAATTATACATTACAGATAAAAGTATAAGTATGGTTATAATAGTTGGTCAATTATTGTATGGTCTATAACATGCTAATTTATTACTTGAATCAATAGTAATTGTTGACGCTTTGTCATTGATTATGTTTTCTTCTCATTCCTTGGATTTTAACTTTATAATGTATTTCCGTGAGATGACCTTATATCGTGAACATTTTTATAGCTAATGGTTGGTTTCATTGTTTTCTGGATTACTCTTTGTCATGGCCCCATGCTGGTGGCGACTATAATCTACTTGTGATCACGTTGCAACACCACCTAACTTTTTTGTTTCACCACTATTCAAGTTTACGAACTACGCCTACTACCAACACTTAGTTAATTTTCGTCAAGTGTTCACTTCTTCTTTAAATGCAATGGAATTAACTTTCATTTTACTTCATTCATTTAGCTTCTATGTGTAGCGTAAATAACATGTACAAAACAACAATGTACAACAATCATAAAGGGAGGGGAAACTCCCAACAATTCGCCCACAATATTTATAAAATAATTTATGCAATATTTTACAAGTTTTTACAATGTTGTGTATCCTACCGCACACACCTTTCCAATCTTTACCAACTCTTGTAGCACCTTGCACTTCTACCTGAACATTCCCTTCTTGTTGTGCAACAATGCTCTGACTCCACTGTTTAGCCTGTGCTCAACTCTCGTGCAGTAGTGGCCCATGTGCAGCAATGAACTACATCCTTCATGCAGCCTGCGCCCAATATGAACTTCTCACACTGCAGCCTGTAGGAAACCCCAGACTTCGCCCAACTTTACATCACAGTCCTACAGCTTGCTTGAACGAGCCTCACTTCTGCCCTTGCCTTTGTTGTTCCCCTGTGGTTCCTCCTTGCCTTCGCTCAACTTGCTTTGAACTTGGTCGAGTTTGTGGATGGGTTGAACGAATGCCACCCATGTCATATTTATACACCTCTTACCCAGGCGAATTATTAAGAGTCGTGTCCATTCAATTCATGGGTTGGCCTGAAGGCTGACCAACCTGCCCATACGACATGTGAACGCTGGTGGATGCCCTTTGCCAGGCCCACATTCTCTTGCGCATCTGCACTTGCCTTGCTCGCTCACCCATCTACACAACGTGTTCGCACGCTCGTCTGCACATCCTGCTCGGTCGCTACATGCACGCGTTCCACGAGTTGGGCAGGCGCCCACCGCTATGACTTGTCGCACATCCTTGGTTGAATGCGTTCGGTGTTGGAAATAATACTAAGAGGGGGGGGGGTGAATCAGTATTATCAAATTCTTATCAATCTATCTTCCTTATTTATACTTTGAATAATTCTTCAAATATTGATTATTACTTTGTATGTCAGTATCATAAAATAATGAGCAGGAACAAGAAAAGCAAATAGTCACACAAAAGAACACCAAATATAAGGTGGAAACCCAATGTGGGTGAAAACCACTTGCTGCAATATGTCTCTATCTTCTTTCAATTAGAAACTCCTTTTACAATGATTTTGTACTGGTGCAGTCCTTTACCAGTACGCGGGCTACAACCTGCAGAGAGCTACAACCCTCTTAGCTCTTGTACTAGCCAAGATACTAGTACGTAGGTGCTGGCCTACTGAAGGCTACAACCTTCTCTTTCTTCTAGGGACCACGTTTCATAAATTTTCAGACTGGATCCATGAACATCAATCAATCATCAAGTATATCTGCATCAAACAATCTCCTTTTCCCAATTAGCACTGAATCAAGTAAATACTTCTCTGACAGCTGTAGCCAGAACACAGTAATAGTAACCACACACCAAATTCTGAACCCAGAATACTGCAGCAATAGACAGAGGCAGCTAGATCATAATTTAAAGATATACGCTACTTCAACAACCTGAAACCTACGTGCAAATCTATAAAGGATAATTCCTTCTTTCAAATATTCAGACACTAATTAACCCAAATTGTCAGATTTATAGATCAAGTATGCGCCTCATATAACAGATCAAAATCATGCAAAGATACTATTATTCAAGCATAAAGATTATGACCCATCAAAACAACTTATCCTTCTTTATGCGCTAAGGTTCCTCCTTCATTCAGATCCAGATCTGCACCATAACCCAATCACAAATATTTCAGATCTAGCACTTATTAGATATTCAATTCATTCGATGATCCTTTGCCAAATGATCTCCTTCCTCTTTTATAGTCTTAGGCCTTCCACAATACCACGGTCCAAAACCATAGGATCAAAAAACTGTTGGACTAATACCATGAACCAACCATGAAAGTGCATGAGATCAACACTTTTGGATGCAATACCACGGGCCAAAACCATAGGATCAAAAACTGTCGAACTAATACCATGAACCAACCATGAAAGTGCGTGAGATCAACACTTTTGGATGCAATACCACGGGCCAAAACCATAGGATCAAAAACTATCGAACTAATACCATGAACCAACCATGAAAGTGCGTGAAATTTTCTCTTCATGAAAGGAACTTTTCTCTGCATGAAAGTGCGTGAACTTTTTCTCTACATGAAATAAAATTTTCTCTGCATAAAAGTGCGTGAACTTTTCTCTCCATGAAATAAACTTTTCTCTGCATAAAAGTGCGTGAACTTTTCTCTACATGAAATAAACTTTTCTCTGCATAAAAGTGCGTGAAGTTTTCTCTACATGAAATAAACTTTTCTCTGCATAAAAGTGCGTGAACTTTTCTCTACATGAAATAAACTTTTCTCTGCATAAAAGTGTGTGAACTTTTCTCTACATGAAAGAAACTTTTATCTTCATGAAGGTGCGTGAACTTTGCTGCACTATAATTTATCATCTGAGATGAGTGGGTTGCCATCAAGTACAACATATGTATCATAATGCCAACAACCTCCCCCTTTGGACTTGATGGCAACAACAACCAATCACTCTCCCCCTTTGACATCAAGGGCAAAGGGTTATGCTCCCCCTAAGAACATGCTCCCCCTGACTATAAACCAGATCTGCAAAGAAGAACCATAATCCATCAAACACCATAAATGACCATGAAAGAGATAGAGACGTATTGCAGCAATATTCAGACCAGCATCCATGATCTCCTTCTGTACTTCCTCCATAATGCCAACAATGCATGATATGCTCCCCTGAACCTGTGCCATTCGATCTTTTGACCAATCCGTAACCCAGCACATGTACGCATATACTTCAGATGAACCTTGCGTACAACCAACAATCAGAAGAGATTCAACAACAAGATGATGCATCAACAACCCCCATCTTTTGCCTGAGGTATTCAAAGGTCTCCCTAGGCAATGGTTTGGTGAGTATATCAGCAACCTGTTTCTTAGAAGGAACATACTCCAACTTGACCTTTTGTTCAAGCACTTGTTCCTGGAGAAAGTGATACTTGATTGGTATGTGCTTGGTTTTTGAATGCATGACTGGGTTCTTTGAAATGTTGATTGCACTTGTATTATCACATAAGATGGAGATGGGTGGTGTACAAGTGATTTGAAAATCCTGCAAGGTCTGCATCATCCAAAGGAGTTGAGTGCAGCAAGATGCAGCAGCAACATATTCTGCTTCAGCTGTAGACAAGGCAATCGAACTCTGTTTCTTGCTGAACCAAGATACTAATCGGGAACCCATAAAGAATGCACCACCACTTGTGCTCTTCCTGTCATCCACGCTTCCGGCCCAATCTGCATCAGTATAAGCATGAAGTGTGAGATCTGTATCTCTAGGATACCATAAGCCATAATTTTGAGTCCCTTGAAGATATTTGAAGATTCTCTTTACTGCCTGAAGATGAGTTTCCTTTGGATTTGCCTGAAATCTTCCAACTATTCCCACTGCATGCATGATGTCTGGTCGGGTACCTGTCAAATAAAGTAGACTTCCAATCATAGATCTGTAGGTTGGTTGATGTACTGCTGCTGATTCATCATTTGCACTGAGGCTACCTCCTGTGACCATGGGTGTACATACTGGTTTTGCATCTTCCATGCCATATTTGTTCAAAATCTGCTTGAGATACTTGGTTTGAGACAGGAAGATCCCTCCTTCCTTTTGTTGGATTTGCAGGCCAAGAAAATATGTCAATTCTCCAAGCAAGGACATTTCAAATTCTTTCTGCATCACCAAGGCAAAGCTTTGACTCATAGATTCTTCATTGCTGCCAAAGATAATGTCATCTACATACACAACAAGTATCAGCAATTTGTCATTTTCAATTTTTATATAAAGATTGCTATCTGCTGATCCTTTTGAAAAACCTTGTTGATGAAGATATTTGTCCAAACGATAGTACCAAGCCCTTGGAGCTTGTTTAAGACCATAGAGAGCCTTTTTCAATCTGCATACAAGATTTGGATCATTTCCAAGAATGAAACCATCTGGCTGCTCAATGTATACTTCTTCTTCTAAGTCTCCATTCAGAAAGGCTGATTTCACGTCCATTTGAAATACTTTGAACTTTTGAAAGCTTGAGAGAGAAAGGAACATTCGGATGGCCTCAAGTCTTGCAACAGGAGCAAAATTTTCTTCAAAATCTATTCCTTCTTGCTGCGCATACCCTTTACAAACAAGTCTGGCTTTGTTTCTAATTACTTCCCCATTTTCATTCAACTTATTTTTGAAGACCCATTTTGTCCCTATAACATTCTTATCCTTTGGTCTAGGAACCAACTCCCAAGTGTTGTTCTTTTCGATCTGCTCAAGTTCTTCATCCATTGCTTTGACCCAACATTCATCTTTGCATGCCTCTTTTACATTTTGTGGTTCAGTGGATGAGAGTAATGCCAAATAGCTTGAAGCTTCTGCAATTGTTCTTTTTGTTTGTACACCTGCTTCTTTTTGCCCCAAAATCTGAGATTCTGGATGATTCTTCTGAACGTACCTGGATGGAGTCTTCTCTTCTACCCTTATCTGTTCCTCTGGTGCTTCTTGAGGTTCTTCTTCTTCATCATTCTGTCTTTGAGGGTAGTCTTCATCTTCTTCGATATTTTCATGATTTACTTGCCTAGGAATGTATCCTTTTTCATCAACCACTACATCAATGTTGTCAACAATTCTTCCAAGTCTTTTATTGTAGCACTTATATGCTTTGCTGTGTGGAGAATAACCAAGAAGAATGCCTTCATCTGCTCTAGGTTCAAGTTTTCCAAGTTGCTCATCAGTATCTTTAATATAGCATTTGCTCCCAAAGATTTTGAAGTGTTTTACCGAAGGAGTCTCACCATACTAGAGTTCATGAGGAGTTTGAGTGCTGTTCACTCGGACATTTGTTTTATTGAGAATAACAACCGCAGCATATGCAGCTTCACCCCAGAAAGTTGCGGGAGTTCCGGACTCATCAAGCATAGCACGGGCCATTTGTTGGACTGTTCTGTTCATCCTTTCCACCACTCCATTTTGCTGAGGAGTTCTAGCTGTAGAGAATTCCCTTCTTATCCCATGTTCTTCACAGAAATCGAAAAATTCATTTGAGGTAAACTCCCCACCTCTGTCGGACCTGAGGCACTTAATTTTGTAACCTGATTCATTTTCAACCAAGGCTTTGAAGGATTTGAATTTTTCGAATGCTTCGTCTTTGTGCTTCAAAAGTCCTAACCAAACAAACCTGGAGAAATCGTCAATGAATAATATCAAGTATTCTTCTCCTCGAGGTGACCTCGTCCTGAAAGGACCACATACATCTGTATGGACTAGTTCAAGAGGCCTGCTGGCTGATCCTTCCTTCTCCGGGAAGTTGGTTCTGGTTTGCTTACCAAACTGACATGATTTGCATATAGTGTTGTCTGGAATTTTGATATCTGGAAGACCACGAACTGCTTGATATTTGCATGCCTTCCTTATTTGTGAAAAGCTTAGATGCCCCAACCTCTGGTGCCATAACCAATGTTCATCATCCTTGCTCAAATAGCATTGTTTTTGTCCTTCTTCAAATATGTATAGATTATTTGGAGTTCTTCTACCTTTGATCACTGTTTTCCCTGTATCAAGATCACGAACGCTACATCCATTTGATCGAAATATTACCTCGGTTCCTTGATCGCACATCTGACTGACACTCAGAAGGTTATGCTTCAAGCCATCAACATACAAAACATTTCCAGCTTTGACCTTTTCTTTTAACTGAGCTGTGCCTTTTCCTTTTATAGCTGCTGGAGTATCATTTCCAAAAGAAACTTTCTTTCCCTTTTCTAAAGCAGAATATGATTCAAGTTTTTCTTTATCACCTGTCATATGCTTCGAACATCCACTGTCGATGTACCATAGATTTTCCTGTCCTTCTGCATAAAAGGCTATCCCACATCTTTCTGTTTGTGGTTCCTTTATTCTCCATGTTCTGGTGCTTGAGGCTTGTTCCTTTGTCTGCTGAAACCTGCTCCTGCATTCAGAATCTTCATGACCAAAGTTATTGCAAATAGAACATTCAAGTTCATTTTCAAGAGCCGAAAAGTTGTTATAGGTCCTTTTTGTAATCCCGATCATACTTCTTTGTTTTTGAGCTTCTCTAGTCATGATTGTTTTATATGCAACACATTGAGCTGCTTTGTGACCAAAGTTATGGCAAGAGAAACATTGCCCATTGAAGAAACTTCTGCGATTATCAAATCTACCGGCCAAATGATTGTAATTTCTATTGTCATCCATTCTTGAAGCAAATTGAGAAGATTTTACCTGTGGCTGGTTGTAGCTTTTGTTCATCCTTAAGACAGATTGCCCCTGGTTTACCTGATAGTCTTTGTTCTTTCTTGATGTAATTCGTCCCTGCTTTACCTGGTGATCTCCATTGTGCTTTTGCTCATTCCTTCTTGCTGCATCAAGATAACTCTTTGAGGTGGATGCTTGAGATGTTTCTCCATTATACCCCAGACCTGTCTTGTTTAGCGGAGAACGTTGTACATTGATGATCTCATCCAGAGTTTCAGATCCTTTGACAAACTTAAGATTAATAGCCTTTGTTTTCTCAATTTCTTTTCTAAAGCCAACAATTTCACCTTCTACCTTTTCAAGATATTTTTCTTTTTCATCAATTTGAAATTGTAGAGTATCAATGATCATATTCTTTTCTTCTATACATGTCTTAAGTCTAGAAATCTCTTCATAAAACCTATCCACATCTATAGCATCCATGTAATCATCATCTTCAAATGCCATTAAAAGTTTATAGTCATTACCTCGTTCATCTTCATCACTATTTGATAGACCATCACTGTCTTCATGAGTGTAGTAGCTTTTCTTATTTGCATTCTGTTTCTTGTTCCATCTGGCAGGTTCCTTTCCTTTGTCAATCTTATCCTTATGAGGACATTTGGCAGCATAATGACCTACTCTTCCACAAGCAAAACATTTAAAAGGTAGCTTACCTCTAAACCTTCCAGTACCCCGTTGAAGATTTCTGACAAAATTTGATTCTTCTTCTTCTTCTGGCACGTGACTTGATTCATAGTAGTCTCCTTTGCCTAAAGCCTTAAAAGCAGCTTCTCTCATGTCTGATGGACCTCCTTTTCTCATTTCATAAGCAATTAGAATTCCGTGTAGCTGAGACATAGTAAGAGTTCGTAGATTTTCCTTTTCTTCTATTGCAGACACTTTAGATTCAAACTTGGGGGACAATAATCTTAGGACTTTTTCAACCACAACAGCCTCTTTTATTTCTTCACCCAAGTTTTTCATACAATTAACAATCTCGTCTACCCGAAGGAAATAGTTAACCACACTTTCATCATTATACATTCTGAGATTCTCATACTGAATCCTGAGGGTTTGAAGTTTTGCACGTTTTACCTGTTCATCTCCTTCGTAGCTCAAAACAATCTTGTCCCATATTTCTTTTGCGGATTTATATTGCATAACCTTCACAAATTCAGATTGAGATAGACATCCTAGAAGAGTATTAACCACCTTTGCATTTGTTTCATATTTCTTCTTCTCAGCTGAATCTGTAGGAGTAGCTGATGGAAAAGTATACCCTGTTTCTATAATGTCCCATACTTCTGTACCCAAATATTGAAGATAGGCAGTAACTCTTACCTTCCAATATACAAAGTTTGTTCCATCAAAAATCGGTGGCCTGATTGATGCTTCCCTCTCGTAGTTGCTCATGATGTTAGATCTTCCTTCAAGCGATCAAGCTTCTTCAGAAGGACCTGCTCCGATACCAATTGTTGGAAATAATACTGAGAGGGGGGGGGGGGTGAATCAGTATTATCAAATTCTTATCAATCTATCTTCCTTATTTATACTTTGAATAATTCTTCAAATATTGATCATTACTTTGTATGTCAGTATCATAAAATAATGAGCAGGAACAAGAAAAGCAAATAGTCACACAAAAGAACACCAGATATAAGGTGGAAACCCAATGTGGGTGAAAACCACCTGCTGCAATATGTCTCTATCTTCTTTCAATTAGAAACTCCTTTTACAATGATTTTGTACTGGTGCAGTCCTTTACCAGTACGCGGGCTACAACCTGCAGAGAGCTACAACCCTCTTAGCTCTTGTACTAGCCAAGATACTAGTACGTAGGTGCTGGCCTACTGAAGGCTACAACCTTCTCTTTCTTCCAGGGACCACGTTTCATAAATTTTCAGGCTGGATCCATGAACATCAATCAATCATCAAGTATATCTGCATCAAACAATCTCCTTTTCCCAATTAGCACTGAATCAAGTAAACACTTCTCTGACAGCTGTAGCCAGAACACAGTAATAGTAACCACACACCAAATTCTGAACCCAAAATACTGCAGCAATAGACAGAGGCAGCTAGATCATAATTTAAAGATATACGCTACTTCAACAACCTGAAACCTGCGTGTAGATCTATAAAGGATAATTCCTTCTTTCAAATATTCAGACACTAATTAACCCAGATTGTCAGATTTATAGATCAAGTATGCGCCTCATATAACAGATCAAAATCATGCAAAGATACTATTATTCAAGCATAAAGATTATGACCCATCAAAAGAACTTATCCTTCTTTATGCGCTAAGGTTCCTCCTTCATTCAGATCCAGATCTGCACCATAACCCAATCACAAATATTTCAGATCTAGCACTTATTAGATATTCAATTCATTCGATGATCCTTTGCCAAATGATCTCCTTCCTCTTTTATAGTCTTAGGCCTTCCACAATACCACGGTCCAAAACCATAGGATCAAAAAACTGTTGGACTAATACCATGAACCAACCATGAAAGTGCGTGAGATCAACACTTTTGGATGCAATACCACGGGCCAAAACCATAGGATCAAAAACTGTCGAACTAATACCATGAACCAACCATGAAAGTGCGTGAGATCAACACTTTTGGATGCAATACCACGTGCCAAAACCATAGGATAAAAAATCTGTCGAACTAATACCATGAACCAACCATGAAAGTGCGTGAAATTTTCTCTTCATGAAAGGAACTTTTTCTGCATGAAAGTGCATGAACTTTTTCTCTACATGAAATAAACTTTTCTCTGCATAAAAGTGCGTGAAATTTTCTCTACATGAAATAAACTTTTTCTCTGCAAAAAGTGCGTGAACTTTTCTCTACATGAAATAAACTTTTTCTCTGCATAAAAGTGCTGTGAC